>JAREIK010002590.1:0-224511 GCA_029783825.1 Sapria himalayana | reverse complement strand
AGAATAATATAAAATAAGATGAATAAGAAGAATAAGAAAAAAAATACATTAAAAAGAATAATCAGAATAAAAAAAAGAATAAAAAAAATAAAATGAATATGAAGAAAAGATGGATAAGAAGAATAAGAAAAATAAGAAGAGTAAGAATAATAAGAAGAATAAGAAGAATAAGCAGAATAAGACAAATAAGAAGAATAAGAAGAATAAGAAGGATAAGTATAATAAGAATAATAAGAAGAATAAGATGAATAACAAGAATAAAAAGAATAAAAAATATATGAAGAATAATAAGAATATCAAGAATAAAAAGAAAAATAAGAAAAATTAGCATAAGAAAAATTAGAAAAATAAGAAGAATAAGAAGAATGAGAAAAATAAAAAGAAAAATAAAAAAATAAAAATAAAAAAAAAAGAATAATAAGGAAAATAATAAGAATATGAAGACTTAGAATAAAAATAAGAATTAAAAGAATTTAATAATAATAAGAATAATAAAAATAACAAAGATAACAAGAATAAGAAGAATAAGAACAATATGAACAATATGAAGAATCAGAAGAATAAGAAGAATAAAAACAGAAAGAAGAATAAGAAGAAAAAGAAGAATATGAATAAAAATAAGAACAAGAAGAAAAATAAGAATAAGAATAAGAAGAATAAGAAAAATTAGTTGAATTACAAGAATAAGAATAATAAGAATAATAAGATGAATAAGTATAATAAAAAATATATGAAGAATAAAAAGAAAATGAAGAATAAAAAGAATAAGAAAAAAAATAAGCATAAGAAGAGTTAGAAAGATTAGAAGAATAAGATGAATGAAAAAAATAAAAAGATTAAATATAAAAAGAAGAATAAGAATAAAATGAAGAATAAGAAGAATATGAAGAATATGAAGAATAAAAAGAATAAGAAGAATAAGAAGAATCAGATGAATCAAAAGAATATGAATAATAAGTAGAATAATAAAAATATGAATAATAAAAAGAATAAAAATTAGAAGAATTAGAATGATAGTAAGAATAAGTAAAATAACAAGGATAACAAGAATAAGAATAATAAGAATAATAAGTATAATAAGAAGAATAAGAAGTATAAAAAGAATAAGAAGAATAAGAATAATAAGAATAATAAGAAGAAAAAAAGAATAAGTAGGATAAAAAGAATAAGAATAATAAGAATAATAAGAATAATAATAAAATAAGAAGAATAATAAGAATAAGAAGAATAAGAAGAGTAAGAAGAATCAGAAGAATAAGAAGAATCAGAAGAATAAGAAGAATTAGAAGAATTAGAATAATAAAAAGAATAAGATGAATCACAAGAAATCGAAGAATATGAATACTAAGAAGAATAAGAACAATAAGAAGAATTAGAAGAATATAAATAATTAGAAGAATAAGAATAAAAATAAAAATAAGAAAAAAAAAGAATAAGAAGAATTAAAATAATAAGAAGAGTAAGAAGAATAAGAAGAATAATAAAAACAAGATGAATAAAAACAATAAGAATAATAAGATAAAAAAATAGATAAAGAAAAATTAAACGAATAAGAAAAAAAAATTAAAATAAAAAAATAAAGAATAAAAAAATAAATAACAAAAAGTAGAATAAGAATAAAAAGAATAATAAAAAAATTAGATGAATAAGAAGAATAAGAAAAAAATTTGATTAAGAAGAATAATAAGAATAAAAAAAAGAATAAAAAAAGAATAAAAAAATAAGATGAATAAGAAGAATAAGAAGGATAATAAGAATAAGAAGAATAAGAAGAATAAGAAGAATAAGAAGAATAAAACAAATAAGAAGAGTAAGAAGAGTAAAAAGAGTAATAAGAATAAGAAGAATAAAAAAAATATGAAGAATAAGAAGGATAAGAATAATAAGAATAATAATAAGAAGAATAAGAATAAGAATAATAAGAAGAGTATGAATAATAAGATGAATATGAAGAATAAGAAGTATAACAATAAGATGAATAAGAGGAATTAGAAGAATAAAAGATAAATGAAGAATAAAAAGAATATCAAGAATAAAAAGAATAATTAGAAAAATAAGCATAAGTAGAATAATAAAAATTAGAAGATTAAGAAGAATAAGACGAATGAGAAAAATAAAAAAGAAAATAGAGAAAAAGAAGAATAAAAATAAAAAGAATAATAAAAAGAATAATAAGAATATGAATAATAAGAATATGAATAATAAGAAGAATAAGAAAATAAGAAAAAAAAAGAGAATAATAAGAATAAGAATAAAAAGAATATTAATAATAAGTAGAATAAGAAGAATAAGAATAATAAAAAGAATAAAAAGTAAAATGAGAATTAGAAGAATTATAATAATAATAAGAATAAGAAAAATAATAAAGATAACAAGAATAAGAAGAATATGAATAATAAGAAAAATAAGAAGAATAAGAAGAATAAGAAGAATACGAAAAAAAAGAATAAAAAGAAGAATAAGAAGAATAAGAAGAATAAGTTAAATAAGAAGAATAAAAAGTATAATAAAAGAAAAAGAGAAATAAGAATAAGAAGAATATGAAGAATAAGAAGAATAAGAAGATAAGAATAATAACAAGAAAAATAAGAATAAGAAGATTAAGAAGAATAAGAAGAATAAGAAGAATAAGAAGAATAAGAAGAATAAGAAGAATAAGAAGAATAAGAAGAATAAGAAGAATAAAAAGAATAAAAAAATAAGAAGAATAAGAAGAATTAGAAGAATAAGATGAATAAAAACAAAAAGTTGAATAAGAAGAAAAATAAGAATAAGAACAATAAGAAAAATTAGCTGAATAACAAAAATAAGAAGAATAAGAATAATAAGAAGAATAAGAAGAAAAAAAAAATATATGAAGAATAAAAAGAATAAGAAGAAAAATAAGCATTAGAAGAATTAGAAAGATTAGAAGAATAAGAAGAATAAGATGAATTAGAAAAATAAAAAGAAAAAAGATAAAAAGAAGAATAAGAATAAAATGAGTAATAAGAAGAATAAGAAGAATATGAATAATAAGTAGAATAATAAGAATATGAAGAATAAAAAGAATAAAAAGAAAAATAAAAAGTATAAGAATTAAAATAATAATAATAATAAGAAAAATAACAAGGGTAACAAGAATAGAAGAATAAGAATAATAATAATAATATAAAGAATAAGAAGAATAATAAGAAGAATAAGTAGAATTAGAAGAATAAGTATAATAAAAAGAATAAGAATAATAAGAATAATAAGAAGAATAAGAAAATAAAATAATAAGAATAATAAGAAGATTATAAAAATTAAGAAGAATAAGAAGACTGAGAAGAATAAGAAGAATAAAAAGAATTAGAAGAATAAAAAGAATTAGAAGATTAAGAATAAAAAGAAAAATAAGAAGAAAAAATAAGAAGAAGAAGAATGAAAATAATAAGATGAATATGAAGAATATGATGAATAATATGAATAATAAAAACAAAAAGAATAAGAAGAATAAGAAGAATAAGATAAAAAAATAGATAAAGAAAAATTAAACGAATAAGAAAAAAAAAATAAAAATAAGAAAAATAAAATTAAAAAGAAGTATAAAAAAATAAGAATAAGAAAAATAAGAAGAATAAAATGAACAAGATTAATAATGAATAAGAAGAATAAAAAGAAAAAAGAAGAATAAAAAGAATTAGAATAATAAAAAAATAACAAGAATAAAAATAATAAGAATAAGGATAAAAAGAATAAGAAGAATAAGAAGAATAAGAAAAATAAGAAAAATAAGAAAAATAAGAAAAATAAGAAGAAAAATAAATAAAATACGAAGAATAATAAGAATAAGTACAATACAAATAATAAAATGAATAAAATGAATATGAAGAATAAAAAGAATAAGAAGAAAAATAAGAATAAAAAGAATTAAAAAATAAAAAGATTAAGTAAAAACATAATAATAAGAATAATAATAATAATAACAATAAAAATAATAAGAAGAATAAGAAGAATAAGAATAATAAGAAGAATAAAAATAACATGAATAATAAGTAGATTAATTAGAATAAGAAGTATATGAAGAAGAATAATAATAAGAAGAAAAAAAAATTTTGAATTTGCATCTCTCTCACTTCTAGATTTAGAAAGTTGGTTTCGTAGAGAGAAAAACTCCAATGTTGAAGCTCTCAATCTTGAGTTATGGAAAATCTATCTAAGATATTTAACAAAAAATCATTTGCCTCGGTTATTAATGATTCCAGTATATTAAGTCTGTTCTTTTGTATGAAAGAATAGGTGCTAGTAGTCTGCTTCTCGATCAAGGATATGGAGAAGATTATTGCCCCATTTAAGCTTACTCTTTTTTGGAAAATTTTTTCATGGGAGTCCTAGATTTAAAGATATATATGCATTTTCTGAAGTTTTGAAGCTTCAGGACTTGAAAAGAATTGCGTGGTATAATGCAAAACATATAATGATTCAATATAAGGAGGAAGAAGACTTCCTCCGGTTATGGCTACCCGGGCAGTTGAGCATCTTGGACTATCCAATGAGGTTGTTCAAATGGATGCCCGTATTCAACCCAAAGAAGGAATCCGTGCAAGCCCTAGTTTGGTTTTCTTTTTCTCATTTCCCATTTCACCTATTCTTTAAGCATCCCTTATACCAAATTGCTTGGTGTGCGGGTAAGCCCTGGCTAATGGATGAAGCTATGGCCTATATGACAAGGCCGAGCATGGAAAGGGTGTGTGTGGAGGTGGGTGTTACTGCTTCTATTCCGAATAGAGTGTGGGTGGGTAATGGGCAGTCAAGTGATTATTGGCAAGATATAATTCTAGAAAACTTACATCAATATTATTTAAACTGTAAAATATTGGGCCATTCAGTTTTGGAATGTATTGTAAAGGTAGGGGGAAAAGGGTTATGAAAAACATAATTGAAGGAGAGGGGGAAATTTTGGGTAAAAAGGAGGCATGGGGATAGGGCACATAAGGCAAAAGAGGTGAGGGCAGAGGAGGGGCAGAAGGAGGGTTTGGTAGTAGGGTAGGAGAGGAAAGTAGTAGAGCAGTTGAATAATTGGGGGGAGGGCAGAAAGATGGTGATAGAGAGGAAGGTAGGAGGAAAATATTAGAAATAAAAAAATGGTTATATGAAGGGGTTAATGTGATGAAGAGGGTAGGGAGGAAGGATTTTGGGAAGAGAGACGCAATAAAAACAGCAAATGAACTAGATTTAGAAAATGAAACAATAAACATCAATGGGGAGGAAGATGACCTCCTATCCGAGAAAAGAACCGAGGCTAAAAGTTGGCCCATCATGGCCATGCATAAAGAAATACAAAGTTTAGACTCGGAACTGACACAATATGATACAAAGATGATGGCTCAAAAAGAGTGGGAAGAGTTACCAAAAAGTAGAGATAGTGTAATAGAAATAAATAAAATTGATGAGTTTTCAAATAAGCAAATTAAACTTAGTAAGTAAAAATGAGTAGCCTAAATCAAGTGTAAATAAAAGTTTAAGAAATAGGAAAAAATATTTAAACATGTATTATGAAACAAGATGCATAACTAGAATGCAAGCTAGACCTAATAATGTATGGTAGTTTATATTGGAACATAAAAGGAGTAGGAAATACTCCATTGATAAATAGAATTAAAAAATTAATTAAAATCCATAATATTAGAATTGTGATAATAGCAGAACCTATGGTTAGTAATGATTCACTTGAAATATATATAAAAAAATTAGGGCTAGAAAACGCATTATCTAATAATAAAGGCAAGATATGGCTGTTATGGAAGATTAAATTGATATAGAAGTTATTTTAGAGGCAAATCATATCATTAATTTTTAGCTAAGGAAAAATGATGATCCAATTATATCTGTGGTATATGCCAGCAACTCAAAAGAGAAAAGGAAAGATCTCTGGGGTGAAATGAAAGAGATAGCTGATAGAAATACTCCATGGATCATAGAAGGGGATATTAAAGTTATTAGAAATGTTAAGAAAAAAAAGGAGGAAAGTCGTCTGATCAGTCAGCTATAGCACAATTTAATGAGGTTATTAATAATATGAACCTCATGAAGGCTGAGTATTTGGGTCCTAACTTCACATGGCATAATAACCGGAAAATTAGGGGAACAATCTGGTCTAGAATTCACCATATTCTTTATAACATCAAATGGGTGGATTACTGTGGAGGGGTGAGTGTGAAACACTTAAGCAGAACATGCTCAGATCACATCCCCCTTCTTCTAAAATTTAAATTTATAGAGAGAAAAAGTAAAATATTTAAACATGTGGGGCTTGCATAAAGATTTTGAAGAAATAGTAAGAAACTCATGCAAAGAGTCAACAAATGGGAATCCCATGCAAGTCCTAGCTATAAAATTACGCAGGTTAAGATTAGAACATAGTAGGTGGAATAAAGTGAGATTTGGGAATATAAATAAAAATATTTAGGATGTTGAATCAAAAGATAGCATATTAGAAATATAGCACGAGAATAATCAAGACGAACCTTCTAGATTTAATTTAAATAAAGCAAATGCAGAATTAAAATTATTGCAACGTATAGAGGAAATTCTTTGGAAACAAAGGGCCAAGGTAAATCGGCTCAAGGAAGGGGATATAAACACTAAGTTTTTTAGTATAGTTGCGAAATTAAAAAAATCAAAGAAAAGAAATAAAAGGCATTAAGAATGATATTGGCAAGTGGATAGACGATGAGGGAGAGTTTACAAAAGTTTTGGAAGATAACTTTAAAATTCATCTTTGTTGTTACAACCAATAAAGAAATGACTCCTTAATTCGACAAATAGACAAAACAATAATAGAAGAACAAAACAAACTATTAGAATAGTGCCCTAGTTAAGAAGAGATAAAAGCTAGTATTTAGTGGAAATAAAGACAGTGCAAGGGGTCTTGGCGGATGGAATAATGAGTTTTATCAAAAAACTTGGAATATAATAAAAAAAGAGTTGGCGGCTGCAATTGCCCGAGTTTTTGAAGGAGCAGAAATCACAAAAACATGGGCCAGCTCATTATTGTATTGATACCCAAGAAGGATAATCCGCAAAAAAGTGAGGATTATAGACCTATAAGTCTATATAATTTAGTGTATAAAATTCTAACAAAATTCCTTCACAATAGACTAAATAGGGTAATTCCCTCCATCATATCCCCATAATTAGCAGAATTTGTTAAAAATAGATTAATGATTGAAAATTTTAATTTAACTGTAGAATTGATGAAGGAAATAGGGGTTATATTAGGGATCATAATGTGATTATGAAATTAGATTTGTCTTAAGTATTTGATAGAATTGAATGGAATATTTTATGCTACATAATGAGGAAAATGAGAATCTCAGAATTCTGGATAGATCTAATGTATAGATGCATCTCAAGCGCATGGGTTAAAAATTTAATTAATAGGGAAGCAAGTGTAGAATTCAAGCCAGTTAGAGGACTTAGACAGGGGGACCCTTTATCACCAATATTATTTAATATATATATATATATATATATAATTGCTAATAACGAATTTAAAATGAAAAATGAAGGTAATATTATTAGCTATAAACAACCTAGACACACTCAGAATGTAAGTTGCCTAGCATATGCAGATGATTTAATTATTTTCACAAATGCTAGGAGCACATCACTGAAGAGCATGATGAAACTATTTGATATAGTAGAGGAAGAAATGTGACAACAACTTTATAAAAATAAATGCTAATTTCTGGTTTTGAGAAAAGCACCTGAAAGGACTATACAAAGAGTTAAAAGAATTATAGACTTTGAACAAAGCAAAGGGCCGTTAATGTATTTGGGATGTCCTATCTACGAGGGTAGATTGAAAGAAGAATATTTAACCTTCTTAATGGATAAGTTAAAAGGTAAAATAGTGGGATGGAAGGAGATCATGTTAAGTATGGCGGGACGAATCACATTAATTAAACATGTTCTACAAGGAACTATTGCACATATCTTAATGTCCTTACAACTTACGAAGAAGGTCTTGAACAACTTAGAAAAAGAATTGGCAAACTTCTTTTGGGGTAAAAAATCAAGAAAAAATAAGTTACATTAGAAAAAATGGGAAGATATATGTTGTTCAAAGGAGGAACCAGGTCTAGATTTGAACAAATTAAATGATATGGCCAAAGCCAAGGCATGTAAGAACTAGTGGAGGCTCAAGAAGAATGATATCCTATGGGTGAGATATATGAAAGTTAGATATGAGTCAGGAAATAAAGCATGTAAGAATGCTAAAAAAGCATCGACAAGTTGGAATATGATGCTTAAACAAAAATATTTAGTTTAAAGTAATGCATGCCTAATCAAAAATGAATGGAGATGGACTCTAAATCCACAGGGGAGGTTCACGCGTAAAAGTGCAAACATATTAGTAAGAAAAGAAAAAAATAGTCAAGTAGTTTTTAAGGTAGCCTGGGTGAAAGTGATCCCACAAAACTTAGCAAAGGTAGGCTTGAAGAAGGGACTACAAGAGTTTGAGGAGGCTAATATACAGAATAAAAATAAAGGCATAATCACATTAGAAAAATTAGAATACTCGTATATTAGAATCCAAATGCAGTAGCTGGAAAATAAATCCTTGATCTCCCTAGTCCTGTGGGGAAATTATAAAAATATACACTACTCTGTTTTGGTTTTCAGGAATATAGGTATAGGTCAAGATGGAAGTATATGGAAAATGGCCTATGGCAAGATAGTAAAAATGAGTAGTGACTAAATGTCACTGCCTATGTGGATAATCAGGGTTTAAATAAATTAAAACTATGTGAAGCTCTTATTGTATAGTTGGCCTGTTGTATTAAACAGTGTAAAGTCTCATGGTTGTGCTATTAGTCAAGAGGAAATATATTCTGCTAGCTTGGTATGCTTAAAGTGCAGAGACTGCTTTGGTCATTACAACACAAAGCAGAGAGTGAGGCTGCTAAAACCCAGCAGTAGTGCCTGCTGTTATTGGTCAGGAAGTAATTTAAATATTGATATCTATTTTTACTATGTTATTGGATTTGTGTGCTTGTGCTGCAAAGGATATAGTTAAATGCATACATGAGGGAAAGGAGGATAGGTGGAAACTGAATAAAACAACAAAGAGGCTACCAAAATTATACTAAACATGGGATGTCATTTAAAGCTACAACAAGAAGATCCACTTCAAGCATAATGTGCATGCTTCATTTATTTCATTTTTAAGGGTGTAAAAGGGGATAAGGGTAGCCCTAGAGTCAATATATATTCTGCCGTGGCTGCTTGAAGTGCAGGGACTGCAGTCACAACACAAGGCAGAGAGGCTGCCAAAGTTGCAATTTCTACTGTATTAAAACAGCCTGCAATGGGCAGTGAAGAAGGCTGTGCTGTTGGTATAAAAGAAATATATATTGATATCTGTTGATAGTAGGGCTTTGTGTGCTTGATGTGCACGAAAGAAAGTGTTCAAATGCATAAACAACATAAGGCGGAGGAGGATAAAATGAAAATGAATAAAACAGCAGAGAGACTGCCAAAATTTTTTATTAAAGGTAGGATGTCAACAGATAGGTGGCTCCAGATGAGAAAGGGGCTAGCAAAAAAGCATAAGGGGTAGAGAAATAAAAGATAAATAGGCCAAGACACACTTCAAGTAAAGTAGTCTAAGCACATAATCAAAGTGAAGTGGTGCATTTAGAGTTAGTATAAGAAGATTCACTTCTAGTATAATGTGTGTTGTTTCAATTATTTTATTCAAGGGTGTAAAAGGGGATAAAGGTAGTCTTAGATTGTAAAAATGGTATTCCTCCGCCAAAAGAGAGGGCTTTTTTATTAATAAAACAAACTTTCGAGAAATAAAAGAATATAAAGAATATAAAGAATAGGAAGAAAAATAAAAATAAAAAAAATTAAAAAAATAAGAAAAATAATAAGAATAACAAGGAAAACAAGAACAACTAGAATAAGAAGAATAAGAAGAATAAGAATAAAAAGGAATAAAAAGAAAAATGATTTTCTCCCTCTTCAAGCTCTCAACTTCTAGAGAGAGAAAATCTCATTTTCTAGAAAGAGAAATCTCTATTTCTACTTCAAACAAGCTAATCTCAAGCTCAAATGGAGCAAAGAGACCACTTATCAAATAAGAAGTCATTTGCCTCAATTTTAATTGAGCCCGAACCTCCCTCACCATCGTTCAGAAAAAAAGGAAGGAAGTCCCGTGATTCTCTTCCACTCTGAAAAGTTGCAAAGACTTACAGAGGCCTTCAAGTACACATTAATAGAAAAGTTCTTCCAAGGCAGACCTATCATGAACGACATATAAGCATTTTCACCTCGCTTAAGCTCAAAGGCAAGGCTAAATTTGTCGATTATGATGCTAACCATGTCTTCCTACAATGCTGTATTGATGAAGACTTTCACCGAATATGGTTAAGAGGGCTATGGAATGTCAATGGATATCCTATGCGCATATTGAAGTTGATGAAAAACTTCAGCCCACATGAGGAAGCCATGTTAGCCCTATAATAAACATTCTCTGTATGCTATCTCATCATGTTAGGGGAAACCATTGTTACGTGACGAGGTGACAGCTTCCATCACTAGGCCAAACAATGTTCGGGTTTGTGTTGAGTGTAATTTACTTACACAACCACCTACTCATATCTGGATTTGTAGTGAAGAGGGAGAGCAGAATGAAGGGTTCTGGCAAACTGTAATTCCATAGAATTTGCCATTTTACTGCTTGAGTTGCAAGAGGTTAGGGCACAATATGGGAGATTGTAGGTTGGGGCAGGAGGAGATGGGTGAGGGGCAGGGTCAAAAGGGAAGAGGGAGGAGGGAAGAAAAATGGGTAAGGAGGGAAGAGAGGGTTTTGAAAGAAATTCATAGTGGGATAATAGAGGGGGAAGAGCCATTAGAGGTAGGTTTAAGGAAAAAGGAACGAGAGGATAAGATGGAGGAAGAGGGGGTAGTTATGCAGCATAAAAGAGACAAGGAAAGAAGCTCTGGAGATAAGGCTATAGAAGGAATAGAGAGTGAAGAGGAATGGGAAGAGGGAGAGAATGAGGAAGGATGTAAAGTGGTGATAGGGCAAAGAAAGAGGAGAAAGAGGGTTAATACTAGGAGAGTCCTGAGGGAGAGGATGGAGGATTATAACTGGATGGAGGAGGACCTACTAGTCTTTCTAGAGGAAGACTCTGATATCTTTAGTTGTCCCCCTTTAGGTAGGAAAGAGGAAAATGAGGAGGTGGAGCTGAAAAAGGGGATGATGATTTGAAAATTTATGAAGATGACTGGGAAAACCTAACTAGGGAACATGAAATGGAAGCCATAAAACAAATGGAAATGCTTCTTGGGCAGCAACTAAAATATAGGGAGATAATGCAAGTAACTCTTAACATATCTAAGCCTTCAAGGAATAGGAGGAAACATTTAAATAAAACATACGAGTCTAAATGTACAACAAGAGCTCAAACAAAAATAGGATTTAATGAATAATTGTCACTACTAGAATATAAGGGGGGTGGCAAATAACCCCTTGATAAATAGGTTGAAAGAACTGATTAAAACCTATAAAATTAGACTAGTAATCATTGCAGAACCTATGATTCAGCAAGATCAAATAGTTAAATATAGTAAAATTTTACGGTTTAATAATGGGTATTCTAATGTAAATAGGAAACTCTGGATTATGTGGCACATTAACCTGGATATTGTAATATTAAAGGACACAGAGCAAGTAGTTCATTTTTAAACTAACAAATGTTGCTGAGAGTATAATCTCAACAGTCTATGCTAAAATTTTGAAAAATGATAGATTAGAACTATGGAGGGAGATGCAGGATATAGCAAATAAGAACACTCCATGGATCCTCGAAAAAGACTTTAATGTTATAATAAGTACACAGGAAAAAAGTGGAGGAAGAACTCTAGATGAAGTGGCTATGTCATACTTTAATGACATAATAGCTAGAGCAAGTTTGATGAAAGTGGAATTTACAAGCTCGAGTTACACCTAGTGTAATAACTGGCAGAAAAGAGGAGCAATCTGGGCAAGACTAGGATAGGGTTATGTGTAATGCTAAGTGGGTATCCTCACAAGGGATTACAAGGCTGAGGCATTTAAACAAAACATGTTCGGATCACAGCCCATTGCTCATAACTATTCATAAAAAATAGCAGGTAGTAGGGAGTTTTAAAATTCAGAATATGTGGGCTAAGCATATAGACTTTGAGAAAGAGGTCAGAAAGTCATTGGTATAGAGCCAGCCTTAGGTAGACCTATGCAAGTTCTATCACATAAGCTACGTAGGTTAAAAAACCATTTGGTAATATGAAATAGAAAAGATTATGGGAATTTAAATCAAAAAATAAAGTAGGCAGAGGAGGAAGTGGGGAGAATGGAATCGATATATGATAATACTCAAAATGAGGAAATTAGGCATAAACTTAGCAAGGCTAAGGGACAATTGAGACTTAGATTGCACTTGAAGAAATTTTTTGGAAGTAGCGAGAGAAGATTAAATGGCTTAAAATTGGCGATAGAAACACAAAATTTTTTCACAATATGAGTAAAATCAAAGCCCAGAAGAACAAGATTAGGGGAATTAAGAATGGTGAGGAAGTTTGGGTAGAGAATGATAAGGGAATAGGAATTCTTCTTGATGATTTTTTTAAAAAAATCAATTATCTGGGCAGGTTAGTCATGGAGGAGAATTACTAATAAAAGTAATTAAAACAAAAGTCACAAAAGAACGGAATTAATTGATGGAGATGATGCCAGAGCAGGAGTAGGAGGTTAGAAATGTTGTTTTCCGTCTAGACAAAGACCGTGCAGTAGGGCCAGATGGATGGAATAATCATTTTTTTCAGCTATGGTGGCATATAGTTAAAAAGGACCTTGTGCTTCCAGTCTCAAGTGTTTTTGTAGTAGTGGATATTCCCAAGTCATGGACAAATTCGCTCATCGTACTGATTCCAAAAAAGGAATCCCCACAAATATGTGAAGATTTTAGACCGATTAGATTATGTAATGTGGTCTACAAATTTTTGGCAAAATTCCTACAAGGTAGATTAAGCCATGTTCTGCTAGAAATAATATCTCAAGAACAAACCGGTTTTGTTAAAAATAGGTTAATGATTGAAAGTATAAGACTAGCATCTAATATGATGAAAGAAATATCAATTAAAACTAGAGATTCTAATTTTGTATTAAAGTTGGATATGTCTAAAGCATTTGATAGAGTAGAGTGGGAGACACTCTGTTTTGTACTGCGAAAATTTGGTTTTTTCTAAATTATGAATTGATTTAATATATAGATGCATTTTAAGTGTATGGATTAAAGTTTTTGTGAATGGGAAAATAGGCGAGGAATTTAAGCCAAAACGAGGACTGAGGCAAGGGGATCTGTTGTCTCTGTTATTATTTGATATATAATTAGAATTACTGATTCTTAACATAAATATGAGAATGACTGAAGGAAAAATAGTTTCGTTTAGGAAACCTAAAAATATGCCGAGAATAGGTTGTTTAGCTTATGTGGATGATTTAATAATATTCACAAATGTGAGTAGTAGGTCACTAAAAAATTTAATGGATTTATATAAAATATTTTAGACACAATCGGGGCAAATAGTGAATAAAAAGAACTATCAATTTATGTTAGCAACAAAAACATCAAAAATAGTCATTTATAAGGTTAAAAATATTACAGGCCTCACATAGAAAAAAAGAGCTTTAATGTACATGGGCTGCCCTATATATGAGGGTAGACTTAGAGAAGAATATTTAAATTTTTTACAAGATAGAATGACAAGGAAAATAGCAAGCTGGAAGGAGGATTTATTGGGATTCGGGGGAAGGATCTCGTTAATCTCTCATGTTCTTCAAAGTACACTAGTACACATATTATCAGTAATACATCCTCCTAAGAGCTTCATTAAAAATCTAGAAATGGAATTGGCCAACTTTTTATGGGGTAAAAAAGAAGGAGGTTGAAGCTTCATTGGAAGAACTGGAATGACATTTGAAACCCTAAAGAAGAAGCATGTTTAGGATTAATTAACCTACAAGACATTGCTACAACATGAGATTGTAAAGCTTGGTGGAGATTAAAAGAAAATGCTTGCCTGTGGGCTAAATATATGAGAGCCAAATATGTGTGGGACAATGATAAGAGCACGAAGAAGACATCAAATAATTGGAAAGTGCTAGAAAAATAGGGGGAGATAGTAAAATCTCACTCGTACAGAAAAAGAGTGGCTTGGAAATGGACGCTCAATTGGTAATGAATTTTCACATTGAAATCGGTCAAAGAACTGATAAGAAAGAAAAAACCTACTCAATCGATTTTTAAATGGGCCTAGAATGTAGACATCCCGCAAAAAATGTGCTTGCAAGCTTGGAAAGTTCTTGCTAATGCCATACTAGTTGATATCAATGTCCAAAGAAAAAGCATTAAAATGGTATCTAGATGTGACAGCTACTTTGAGGCTATAGAATCTATCGATCATCAATTCTTAGAGGGGAGAATTGCAGTGGATGTCTAGAAGGTATTGGAGAAGTCTAACCAGAATAATATCAAAGATGTAGGATTAGTATATAGAGTTCAAAAGTGGGGAAAGAAAAATTCAAAGAGCCCTATTAGAAAATGGCTTATTCAAAATCTCCCACATGTAGTTATTTGGTGCTTACTGGCTACAAGTAAAATTAAGAATCATAGTGTAAATAGTATAAGATGGAATAAGTCATCTATAGGAAAGCGATCTCTTAATACGGATGATAGCTTTAATAAGGACATAGGGGTAGTTGGAGGGGAAGGAGTAATAAGGGATTCACAAGGGTGCATTATAAAATCTTTTACACTTGTATGTGAAGCATCCTCAGCATTACACTCTGAAATATGTGCTTTAAAAAGAGGACTACAACTTAGTATTGAGCTAGGGTTAAAAAATTTACATATTCAGGTAGATTCTGCATTATTGGTGGATCTAGTAGCTGAAAGAATAACTTCGTGGAGGCATGAAGAAAATATTGAGATAATAAGAGATCTCATGAAGGAATTGAATGCAGACATACAACATATATACAGGGAGGCAGATGCATTGGCAGATATTTTCGCTAGAATAGGTCTTCTTGAATGGGATATTAAGTACGATGAGTGAACAATGCCGGATAGGTTAAAATGTTTCGCCATGCTGGATAGATTCGCATTTCCTTATATAAGGGTCAAGAAGGCTAGGATATGAGAGATATTGAGTAAGGGTACTTTATAAGGAGTTTTGTAATGGTTTCTTTCAGTATGGTGGGGAATAGCCTCTCGTGCAGAAGAATGTTTTTGTGTTTGTGCAGGACGAGAACAGGATTAGAGCAAGCTGCACAAAAAAGTTTTAGATGGTTTGTGCTCAGAAATGCTAGGAGAAGAAAGACAAGAGGAAGGAAAAAGAAATAAATAATAAGAATATGAAAAAGAAAAAGAATAAGAAAAATAAAAAATTAAAAGTATAAGAAGAATAAGTAGAATAAAAAGATTAAGAAGAATAAAAAGAATAAGAAAAAATAGAAGAATAAGAAGAATTACATGAATAATAAGAATAAGAAAATAAGAAGAAAAAGAAAAATATGAAGAATAAGAAGAATAAGAAGAAAAAGATGAATAAGAAGAATTATTAAAATAAGAAGAATAAGAAAAATTAAGAAGAATAAGTAAAAAAATAAGAAGAATATGATGAATAATAAGAATAAAAATAAGAAAAGAAGAAAAAGAAAAAAAAGAATAAAAAGAATAAAAAGAAGAATAAGAAGAATAAGAAGAAAAGGAAGAAAAAAAAGAAAAAGAACAAAAAAAACAAAAAGAACAAAAAGAAAAAAACGAAGAATAAAAAGAAATAGAAAAATTAGAACAATAAAAAAAAGAAGAATAAGAATAAGAAGAATAAAAAAAATAAGAAGAATAAGAAGGATAAGAAGAATAAGAAGAATTTGAAGAATAAGTAGAATAAGATGAATTAGAAGACTTAGAAGAAGTAAAAGAAAAATAAGAATAACAAATAATAATAAGAATATTAAGAATAACAATAATAAGAAAAATAAGAAGAATATGTGGAATAAGAAAAAATTGAAGAATAAGAACATTAAGAAGAATAAGATGAATAATAAAAATAATAAGAATAAGAAGAATACGAATAATAAAAACAAAAACGCGATAAAAAATTATCTGTTTCGCAATGAAAACATAGCTAGGAAAAAATCTCTCGCTAATTTGCGAGGGATTAACTAGGGAATAGCAAGAGTTGGATTTTACATTGAATCACAAATTTTTGATGGAATTGTGACCAATTAGAGATGGAAACTTTTGATTAAAAAATGCCCCTATTTAATATTATTTTAGATTTTTATGCAAAATATGGCGTCAATTTTAGTAACGTATTTAGCGATGGATTTTCTCTAGCTAATTATATCGAGACAAAATCCATCGCTAAATAATTATCTCAAAATTTCTTTTTATAATTTTTTATTAATTTCAAGAGATATGTGCTTAAATAAAAATTTTCACAACATATATGCATTTAACTAGGAAACTTTCACTAGCTTTTTGGCTTGGAGATTATTTCCATAGCTAGTCTATTCTGATTTTTTTTATTTTTTATATATTATTTGTTTTAATATTTGATGTAATTTTGTATATTAAATGTTTTTCATGGTCTAGGGATGAGCGATCCTTAAAAGACATATTATCCTCATATAATTATAATAATATGATATTATAAGTAAATACTTTCTAAAATATATAAATTCGAATAAAAAATTATATTAATAATTTCTTAAATAACTATTTTAATGATTAAAAAATTTTAAAAAAATTATACGCAAAATTTTTCTAAAATTTTTAATTATGAAATTTAAATTTTTGTATTAAAAAAACATTAAATAATTAATTCTATAATTATATTCATTTTTTAAGATGTCTTAATAAATAAATTATAATACATAAAAATTTCTACTAATAAAAAGATAAAATAATTAAATGTGTGATTAAATAAAAAATATTTATAAAAATATCTGAATTAACGAATAAACAAGTGAATATTTATATTAATTATAGCTAAAAATAATACTTTTTATGATTATATGAAACTTTTTAAAAAATAATTTATAAAAGATTTGAAATTTTTGAATTATAAAATAAATTTTCAAATTTTTTATAAAATTTAAATGAAAATAAATTGATTGTTAAAGGTAGTACATAGATATTTTAATTACATAAGAATTGATGCTTTAAAAAAATATCTCCATGTGGTTATAAAAAAAAACACTTGAAGTATCTTTATATTTTTTAAAAAGAGTTATTTAAACCATTTATATTAATATTTATTTGTCCTAAAAAAATTAAATTTGCCTCTAAGCAGATTTAATCCATGTTTTATTTTTTGTCCTTACAAAAATTTATAAGAATTAAACATTTGAGTAAGATTTTTACTATTAGATTTATAATATTACATTTTTATTAAAATAATAAATATAACTTTTTTTAATGATTTTATCGTTTTAAGTAATTTTGGAATTTTAATAATTATAAATTATATCAAATAATATGAAATTTTATGCTTTAAAATTATTTCATATTATATTCATAAAAAATAATATGAATTCTTAAAAATTTATAACTAATATATATATATATATATATATATGTATGAAATACTTTTTTATAATATCATATTATTATTTTTATTTATGAAATAATATTATAAATTTATACATAAACTATAAATAATATGAAATGTTAAATTTTTTATAGTTATACATTTATATAATTTATTTATGTTTATTTAAATAATATGTTTTTTAATTTATGAACTAATATCAAAATTTAATTACTAATTATCAGTTTTCATGGTTATTAGTAATATTTTTTTTCTTCATTTTTATAGCCATTAATAAATTTTTTATTTATGAAATTAATTTCATTAATTAATAAATAATATTACAAAAAATAAATATTAAAATTTCAATAATTATTAACCAGACATTTATTTATTTATTTATGAAATAATTTCATTTCTGGTTAAATAAAAATGTATTTACTTTTTTTAATTTTAAATTAATAAATTTTATAATTTTTATTTTACTTTTTAATTTGTCTCTTTTTTTTATATAATTACTTCCATTTTTTTTATTTGAGTTTTCTTGGAATATAAAAATGCTAGGGCTAGGCATTCAAGCACTTAAATAATTTTTCTTATCTTTGTGAAGAGAATAATCTCAGTGTTTCAAGGCAATAGAGTTTTCAAAGAATGTGGTAATTATGCTTGTTAAATGCTTAAATCTACATGATAGTTTGGATGACATTATGAATTTTACTAGAAATTAAATGTCTTCTTCTCGAATTCATGACTTCATGGTTTAGGTTGCATTTTTGTGTTCTTCGACGTGGCTAATCAAAGCTTCATATGAGGAACCAGTTAGAAGTGCAATAATAGATTCATGCATCCATGTCACTGATAATGGTAGAGTAACCACTAATAGAAAAGTAAGCAGATGCAAGTACTAATTCATCTCTCTCCAAACTCCTTGATAGTTTTTTACCTGTTTGTTGATTCTCATCCTAATCTTCAATTTATATGTATTCTTCATCTTCGCGCTAAAGGGTACCTTAAATCACCATGATCAGCTTAAGGTATGAATCATATTTATGCTATACAGGTCTTCTTCATCCCTATAACTATAATTACAATTATTCTATGTAGTTGGGAGCTAATAGTTCAGAAGATGCTGCTAGATGGATTAGTTCTCTGCTGAGTGATGTATTAAAAAAGTACCCAAATCAACACGACCTGGTAGCAGATATATTTTTGCTTGATGAAGGAAGTAATGTAGCATAGTCATTTCGTGATTCCCAACAATTTGCTCCACTGCTGACAAAATGGATTAACATTGGGGGCATAGTTCATGCAGCAATTTCTGCTTCAAGAGAATGTGAAAAGTTGCTGAGAGTGATGGACTTGGCAGGATGAATATCATGCGATAGAAAAAATTATTGCTCTATGCTCTATTATCTAGTTGTCACCATCTAATTGATCATTTACCGAGAGATCTACCAACATTATTCAATACTATAAAAGATTTTTGTGGTTCAAATTATCTGCAAATCAAGATCCTCCTAGTCGATCTTCAGCCCACTGCCTTTCATGAAGGACACACACCATATAGCTTGGAAGACCTGTAAGATTATTTAAACAAATTCGAGCCTTCATACTAGACCAAAAATGGCAAGGACCCTCCAGTCTACCCGTATGTGCTACTTCTAAGCATACTGTTATGGTACACTGTCATCTATTTTTCGAAAGAAGCTGAAGATGAGGGATATAATATCGATGTTGTCCACATCTCAATTGTGTTGGTTGACTGTGGAGTTCTTTCTGAGGGTGCAGGAATTCTAAAGAAAATAGGAGTGATGGATGCTCATGCAAAGGCCTCAAGCCTAATCAAGTGATATGGTGCTGGATTTTTACGTCATGGGGATCATGAAATGACATTGAAAGAGGTACCATGGATCAGAAAAGAAAGAGAGATTTGATGTTTAAGCAACTACTTTCTAAGTTGTTGCGGGATGGTGGTGTTTATCTTTTACTTGGTCCGAGAGGTGCTAGCGAGGAAGGTGAACTAGTAAGGTTTCTACCTGACTTTAGTTCAAGGAAGAAGTTTCTTCTTGAAGCTGTGCACCAGCAGTAACAAGCTAGTTTTTATAACAAATCTATTAAAATTTTGAAGAGAGTTGGAGCATTCTCTTTGGCACTGGATGCTACTAACAGGTGCCTTTCTAAAGCAAACTGTGCCCTAACACATGGCAGACTTGATAGCGAGAGTTGGGTTGCTGGTCTTATTCAGTCTAGAAATGAGATTTTGGAGACTAACAAGTATAACCCTGATCCAAGTACCCAGGAGAGGGAACTTATTTTAGAGCAAGAAACTATGCTGAGGCAGCTGGAGGCAATGTTGTCGGTGTACAAGTTGGAAAAATTAGGACGTCATGCAGATGCTTTGATAGAGGTAACAAGACTGCCATTTCTTCCCTTTGATCCTCCCATTGCAGATGTGGCCAGTAATGTGCATTAGAATGATGTGTTGTCTCTTCATGCTCAAGCATGCATGCTTAACCTTATGAAAATTACTCTTATATATCTCAACAGCATCTCCGATTCTGATGGATCACCTAAAGCTGTCAGAGCCAAGATTGAGATGTTCCTTGCAAACAATTTGAGCCAGAATTGGCCTCATTATTTATATGACAAGGTTGCTCAGAGTTTGTGAAAATTTTCTAGCTATTGATTATTTTCTCACCTATTTTCTCTCTCTCTCTCTCTCCCCCTCCCTCCCTCCCTCCCCCCTCTCTCTCTCTCTCCCTCTCTCTCTCTATCCATCCCTCTCTCGCTCTCTCTCCCACTCTCTCTATCCCTCCCTCTCTCTCTCTCTCTCCCACTCTCTCTATCCCTCCCCCTCTCTCTCTCTCTCACTATATATATATATCTCACTATCTCTCTCTCTCTCTCACAATCTCTCTCGCTCTCTCACTATATCTGTCTCTCTAGCATGCTCTCTCTCTCTCTCTCTAGCATGCTTTCACCCCCTCTCTTGTTTTCTCTTGCCTTCTCTCTCTCTTATTCTCTTCCCCCTCTCTTCCTCTCTCTCCCCTCTCTCTCTCTTGCTCTCTCTCTCTCTCTCTCTATCTCACATTGTTACTTAGCTAACAAAAGGGTGGTCATAAAAAATATTTTGTTGTATTTTTTGTTTTGAACTTAAAAAAATGGCCCCCATTAATTTAAGTTTTGAACAACATTTCCCGGTATTTGTACTCTTCTTGGATACACAGTGTTTCTTCTTCCAGGTTGTGTGTTTCAAAGAGGATCAGCCATAAAAGATATGTAGAATGTTCCACGAGATTTCACGCAGATGCAATTATATCTGATGTGATTGCACCCTCTCCATGGAAAATATTTGGTTGTTATAATGGCAATATCTAGCCTTTTTTACAACTCCTAGCATGTTTTCAAAGTGGCTGTGAGTTTAAATTATGCTAAGTAATAGCACCAAACATTATAGGGTTGCGACTTTTCAAGGAAGCAAAGGATTGGGGCAATCATGGCGGAGTAAGTTTAAGTTTCGAGAACTGTGGTTCGTAGTTTAAGTTCCAACAACCATAAAATTTATAGAGTTATTTACTTAGTATATTTACACTCATAAGTTATAATGATAATAAATAAAAATATTTTTTTTATTTATTAATTCAAGTTATTACCAAACATTCACTAAATATGTTAATTATCCATTTGATTGAATTTAATTTCTTTACAAAGTGGGCTTTTAGTTTGCATTTAATTTGTTATTTTAGCTATATCTCAAACCATAATGTACTATGTGTGTATGTTTATGGGTTTTCTTAATCTCAAGTTTGGTTTGTATAATGTGTGATTTTAATTAGTTGATAAACTAGACCCTCCACTTGTAGGGGTATGGAACCAAGAGATCTATTGATCCAGTGATATTGGCAAAGGGAAGAAGATGGAACTTATATTATAGTATGTATAAATGAAATTTTGATTTTCATGGAAATTTGTAACATTTATTTTGTGAATTTGATACCTCTATTTTGGTTGTCTTTGTAGTTATTCAATATCATTCGATGATTCACAAGAAATATACTCCACAAAAGGGCTACTATTAGAGCATGCCTTAAAAGTAATGTAGGCAACCTTTTTAGTAACTTTAGCTCTAAATGTATTTATTTAGAGAAATCTCAACCTAAAGTCTATTGAACTAAGATTGAAAGATGATTAACTCAACATTGGGTGTTAGCTTTAACTAACCTTTACTAATCCTTGGGTGGTAGGATTAGAAGGATGAGGGATTGCATATAGGTATTTTGGTATATTATTTTCATTGCATATATTATCTTTTACAAAGGTGTTGTGTAATTAAATAAATACTAATATTAGTTTTCATAATAACTTTGAAGTTAAATTTTTTTATGAATGAATATTATATTAAGATGATTTATCACTTGAGAAATTTTTGTATTACATATTCTTTTCAAACATAGTTTCTTTAAAGTTATCGGGTAAAATTGTTGAGATATTTATCTTTTTTAATATATATTGTTAAAGTGAGAGCCTTGCGTACTTGAGTGTGAATGTGATTTTCATATCTATCTTATCTTATCCTAATATATGGAAGCATTTACAATATGAATGCTAAATAAAAAAACAAATTGTACCAGTATCTTATCTTGACAGTCCTACTTTAAAATATTGAAGAGATCATGCATGATAAATCTTGAATTTGACACTTACTTTTTAGAGTTTGGACTGATTTTGGTCATCGCATAAAGATGTGATATCTTATTAGAAACAAAAATATATCTATTTTAACATTTGAATAAGTCATGAAATTGAAGACCAAGTGGATGAACATATTCATCTATTATTTGAATTCTACAAGAATTTGAAAATTGGATTTGAAAATATATCAATTATAATTGATAGTTACTTATAAATTACTATAAACTCTTAGGAAATCTCTCATTTATAGAGATTGTCTGATAAATGTGTAAAATAAGTGTTTTAAATATTTATGCCTAAGTATATTTCATACTAATTCATTAAGATTTTTAAATGCGAAATGAGATTATTAATCATACATTATTTTAATATCATCAAATCATGTCCCCATTCAATTCTATCTAATTAAACATAACCTAAAGAGTAACGAAAGTATTAGAAGAGCTTATACAAGCTACCATTTTTTCTAATCATGCTTTGCCTGGTGTGATAGATTCTATTAATGTATTAAAATGTATCTAACTTAAATGACATGGGACTCATTGAGATTTTAATTTAGAGATTTTGGAAACTATATATCTGTCTGTCATTAGCATGCTCCATAACTATTCGTATGCTTGAAAGTGTAGCATGTAGCAAAAATGGTTCATTTCTCTGCACTCACACATTGTTTTTTTGACTAAATACTACCGTTTTCAGCATTGAGGGAGTTGAATCGGGCAATGTCAGTGAACTATCATTCTGAAGTTTTATCTAGAAATATGCAAAGACATGTCTTCTTGCCTAAAACTGAAATTAATGCTATGAAAGTTGAAGATCCAGGAAGTGGTGATGATGGTGATGCAGAAAAATCAACTTTGGGATTCACCAACTTTGTCTCTCTTAATAATGCCTCTGAAGAGTTATTTGATGTTCCTGATGCCATTGAGTTCTTTGATCTCGACCATCTGGATAATGGATGGACTTCTGAAGTGAACCCTGATCTTCATGCTCTTGTACTCCAAAAATACTTTTTTTACAACTTTCAGAAAATTCTTGTTAAACACAATCTCATTTTTCTAATTATGATGTCTTATTTTGTAGAATATCAAACAATCAAAGTTATCTTCCAAAACTATCATCAAGAAGCTCCATGATTTTGATGGTTAGACCCATTTTTAAGCTATTTAATATTTTTCATGATCTTCTATACTTATTGATATATTTATATATATTTTAGATGAGTGATTATAATGTGATTTTACAAGTTTAGAAGTAGTTGATAAATGATTAATTCATTTTGCACACTACCATAACACACTACATGCATTCATTGCCCACACTGCCTCACAAAGCATGCCACACTACATGCATATAACTGCCTGCTACCATTCCACACACACATCCATTGTGCACACTATCACATGGCACATGCCACAATGCCACCTTATTTGTGTCACACTACATACACATTAACACTACTGCACAGATGCACATGGTGCATTCTAGACTGCCACTAGCACATGGCAAAGTTCCACGTGGTGCATTCTAGACTTCCACATGATGTGTCACCATATTATTGCATGCCAGCCTACCATATGATGTGACACCATATTATTGCATGCCAGACTGCTACATGATGTGTTTCCCTATAATTACACGCTCACACCTCTTCGTTTGATTTCATGTTAAAAGTAAACTCATATAAAACTCATACAAACTCATAATCATAAATGTTTAAATAGAAAATTTAAAAAATATAAACCATAACAATATGAAAGGCAATATTTATAAACTACAATTTTTTTTCTAGTTTTGCTTCTTTTGAAGTTTTGCATCATATATCTTAAAGTGCATTGCTTTTTTAAAGCTTTTTATTGTGATCCATAGAATAGATATAGAAATTAGCTACATATGTTCTTTGTTTCTTGATTATTAGTGCCTAGTTTTCCTACAGATGGACATCATTGGGTTGTGTTTTGATGCGATGTGAATTACGGGGAAAAAAGTAAATTTGTAATAATTAGCAAGCTAGATGTTTGTACATTTGCTCTTAATATTTATGACAAGATAAATACTCTGATCTTCATAACTAATTCCTCTGCTCATAGTACACATGTTTCTCCTATTGGTGTTGCTTTCCACTCATAGATATCACACTTGTCTGCTGCTATTGTTTTATTCCTTCATGGTATTTTTACATTTTTATCTCGCTCTTCAATTTAAGGAGTAGTTGCTCAATGGAGTTGCACATGTGGTGCAAAAAGTATCATGCAAGATTGGAGACTCATGCTTGGAGTCAATGTAAATATTGACACATGACATGATAGTTGTAGTGGAGGTCAAATATTTTTATTAGTCACTCATATTTACTCTAGATAATTCACATGGTGAAAACACTTACTTTTATGCAGCATAAATGAGATCTCATCAATATGAGCTATAGAGAGCCCACTTTACTTCCAGGTTATAGTCATTTTGTTGATCATATTATTGAAGTATGAACTATAGCTATTAACAATTGAAGTTGGATGCAAGTCGAGCAGAGGGCCAATGGCTGATGGTGATGTTGGGGGCATCATAAGTGCTCATAGTGGTGTCGTGGCTCCAGTGCTCATATGGGCTCTCCAAAAGCACATGCTGATGAATGGAACATCAATGGCCTCCTCATTTACTTGAGGAGGAATTGCATAGCTCATTAGTGCAATGAAGCTATGTGCTTTTTAATTTTATATTTTTTTATCTTGATGTGTTATCTGTGTATACAATGATGGGGTTCTCTGCTCAACATTGTGTAGACTGTGAGTATTCATGTGAGTCTATATGTTGTAAGGAAGGAATTAGAAAATATATCAATTCCTATTTCTGAGTTGCCTGCTGATAAACTATCTACAAGCCATGGGGTCATTTAAGTTAACATGTTATATTTCTATTTATATGCCTTTGTTCTTTAGAATCTTATCCTAACACGAGCTACCTTCACTATTTTGATTGGAATCTCATTCATCTCCTGCCTCTTTTGTTATCCACCTCCAACATCTCCTTTTTTTGCTCTCTTTACCATTCTTTCTCTTGGGTGCTTTCAAAGCCCAAGAACTATTGGCACCCTTGTCTTGGTTTTCAAATTCCATTTCTTATTCCATCTGCATCAATCATGCCTTGCATATTCAACCAAGATCCCATCTTCATTCACGTAATCAAGGATATTGTCATCATCTTTTTGGAACAAAAATCTTTTGATGGGATACAAGTGGGTTGATATATATATTGGGCTTGCATGATCTTTACCTCCCATGCTCCTGCTGCCAAACTATTTTTGGGCAAATAGCCAAGCTAATGTACTAGACTACATTAAAGGAGAGATGTTTCAACCTTGATGATCCTAAAGGATTCACTTCTTAAATATATAATTTCATGAAGTCTAGCCTCAACATCATCCCTGATGGTTGAAGATGATGCTACTAAAAAATGGTTCATGAACTAGAAACCAAAACAAACCCTAGCATGGTGGCAGATGAAGTGCATGGTGATGATTCCAAAGATGAACTATAACTTCATAATCTATTTGAATCATTTGATTTTGTATTTGATCATTATGATGATGTGTTTTTTGCACTAGCTCTATTTGAGTGAGCTGCCATGTTATATATAAGTTAGTGTTTAATTCACGAGCTAGAAATTACGAATCCACTTTCTAAAACTCATTACAAGTACCAGTCATAGCAACGAAAGATTATATTTTCAATTCCCTTGTGCAATTGCGAATCCACTTTCTATTATTATTAAAATGTTTAGATTGCTTTATACTTGCATTAAACATGTGACAGGTTGATATTTTTGCATAGTTATTCATGTCCATCAGTGCATATAAGCATGGTTAAGGATCATAGATAGTAGAGAACAAATGCATTAGGGATTGATGTGGGTTGGTGTGATTTTATGTTTGATTGTATTGTATGACGGTATTTTTGATTTATTATATAAGAAATGTGTTTTAATGAGTGTGATGTGATTGAATTATAACATAACAAGCTCAGATTCATATCTTACAAAGGTGAGTCTATCCAATGAATTTGAGATGTGATCAAAGTCGTCTGCATAAAGAAATTTGTCGCAACAGAAAGATGGTGACTAGAGGAGTTGGGGGATAGAAAGCAACATCAATTTCAAAGATAGATTATAGTTTATACATTTTCTTTACATCTATAGATGAAGAAGAAAAGATGACCAATCCAATTAATTGTGTGATGGAGCGACAGGAACAAGAATGTTACAAAAAAGCATAAACATATATAACTATGTTATGTTTATGTTTTAAATATGTAACATATTGAATAACAATAATTTATTAACTATTTTTAATTTTTGTAAATTATAAATAATGGTTTATAGTATATTTTTTTATTCAATTTTAAATAAAAATGTTTAAAAATATGTAATCAAATTTTTTGGAAAAAAAATTATATATAAAAAGGTTTTAAATTAAAATAGATAGGGATTTTTCCCCCGCTAATTTAGAAAGGGAAGTTGTTGTAACTCTTAATTACAAACAAAATGAGCAAGAAAAACAAATAAATAGCTGAGAATTTTAGTGATTAAATGATTAGCTAGGGAATTATTTTTTCGTTAATAATCTGTGACGAGCACTTTATATTGAGATAATTTTCACCATTAATCAATCGTTTATCGATCATTAATATATTTTAGCGACAGATAAAGCCAATATAGCTAATGAAATTTTCCGAGCTCTAAGGTCATTTTTCATGTCGTGTGAGGAGAATAAGAAGAATAAGTAGAATAAAAAGAATTACAAAACATAGAAGAATAGGAAGAATATGAAGAAAATAAGAATTAGAAGAAGAATAATAATAATAATAAGATTATGAAGAATAAGAATAATCAAAAAACAAAGAAGAATAAGATAAATAAGAAAAATAAGTATAAGAGGAATACAAAAAATAAGAAAATTAAGAAGAATAACAAGAATAAGAAGTATAAGAAGAATAACAAGAATAAGAAGTATAAGAAGAATAAAATGAATAATAAGAATAAATTGAATAAGATGAATAAGAAGAATAAGACGGATAAGAAGAATAAGAAAAATAATAAGAATTAGTAGAAAAATAAGAATAAATAAAATAATAAGAATAAAAAAAATAAGAAGAATAAGAATAATAAGAAGAATAAGAAGAATAAATAGAATAAGAAGAATAAGAAGAATAAGAAAAATAAGAAGAATAAGAAGAATAAGAATAATAAGAATAATAAGAAGAATAAGAAGAATAAGAAGAATAGAAGAATAAGAAGAATACAAAAATAATAAGAATATTAAAAATAAGAAGAATAAGAACAATAAGAAGAATAAAAAAATGAGAATAATAAGAAGAATAAGAAGAATAAGAAAAATAAGAAAAATAAAAAAAATAAGAAGAATATAAAGAATAAAAATTATAATAAGAATAAATAGAATAAATAGAATAAATCGAATAATAAGAGTAAGAAGAATAAGAAGAATAAAAAGAATAAGAAAAATAGGAAGAATAAGAAGAATAAGAAGAATATTTTGAATATATATATTAGAATAAAAAGTAGAATAAGATGAATAAGAAGAATAAGAAGAATAATAAAAATAATAAGAATAAGAACAAAAATAAGAAAAAGAAGAATAATAAGATTAAGAATAATAAAAAGAATAAGAAGAATAAGAAGAATATGAAAAATAAGAAGCATAAAAAGAAAAAGAAGATTAATAAGTATAAAAAGAATAATATGAATTACTAGAATAACACGAAAAAGAATAATCAAATGAATCAAAAAAAAAAGATGAATAAGAAGAATAAGAAGTATAAGAAGAATAAGAAGAATAAAAAGAATAAAAAGAGTATGAAGATTGAGAGGAATAAGAAAAAAAGAAAAATGAGAAGAATAAGAAGAATAAGAAGAATAAGAAGAATAAGAAGAATAAGAAGAATAAGAAGAATAAGAAAAATAATAAGAATAAGAAGAAAAAAAAAGAACAATACAAAGAATAAGAATAATATGATGAATAAGAAGAATAAAAAGAATATAAACAATAAGAAGAATAAGAAGATTAAGAAGTATAAAAAGAATAATAAGAATTACAAGAATTACTCGAAAAATAATAATAAGATGAACAAGAAAAATAACAAGAATAAAAAGAATAAGAATAATAAGAAAAATAATAAGATTAAAAAGAATAAGATGAAATAGAATAATAAGAAAAATAAAAAGAATAAAAATAATAAGAAAAATAAGAAGAATAGAAGAATAAAAAAAATTAGTAGAATAAGAAGAATAAGAAGAAAAAGAGAATAAGAAGAATAAGAAGAAAAAGAGAATAAGAAGAATAAGAAGAATAATAAAAATAAAAGGAATAGGCGGAATAAGAAGAATATGAAGAAATAGAATAATAAGAAGAATAAGAATAATAAGAATTAAAATTAAAATAATAAAAATATGAAAAATAAGAATAAAAAGAAGAAAGAAGAATACGAAAAATAATAAAAATAAATAGAATGAGAAGGATAAAAAGAATAAGAATGATAAAAAGAAATAAAAGAATAAGAAGAATAAAAAGTATGTAAAGATAATGAAGAATAATAAGAATAAAAAGATTAAGAAGAATAAGAATAATAAGAAGAATAACAATAATAATAATAATAATAAAAGAATAAGAAGAATAAGTATATTAATAAAAATAAGAAGAATATTAAAATAAATCAGAATAAGAAGAATAGGAAGAATAACAAGAATAAGAAGAATAAGTAGAATAAGAAGAATAATAAAACGTAGAATAAGAAGAATAAAGAAGAAGAAGAATAAGGAGAAGAAAACGTAGTTTTCTTCTTGAAAAATCCTCTCAACTTCTAGAGAGCGAAATAGAGTTTTCTGAGAGAGAAACTACAAATTTTGAGGAAGAAGAAGTATATTGTAAGCTCATTTTGAAGGAAGTAGATAACTTAGATAATAAAAAATCTTTTTCTAAATTTATTAAAAAGACTGCGCGCACACTATCATCCTCCTCATAAATTCACACAAAAAATATCAAGGAACTCTCGATACTATTTTCGGCTGAACACATTCAGAAGCTAATCGAGCCTCATAAACACACTCTCGTTGGCAAATTTTCAAATGGCCGATCGCACATTGATGATGTTCGTGCTTTCTTTGATTCATTGAAGCTTAAAACTTTGATTGAGATTGGACTTATTGATGATAAACATGTGCTGTTGCAATTATATTCGGTGGTGGATTATAATCAATTATGGTTGAAGGGTGTCTAGTATATCATGGGTTATCCCATGAGAAATTTCAAATGGACATCTAATTTCATTACGAAAGAGGAATCATCGTTGGCTCCTCTATGGTTTCTGTTTCCCATGCTTTCGATACACTTCTTTGATAAATATGCTCTATATCATATTGCTTGTATTATGGGTTCTCCTCTTTTTCTCGATGGTGCCACTACTACACTTTCAAGACCAAGTGTAGCACGATTTTGTGTTAAGGTGGATTTATAGAAGCCCCTCCCTAATCGTATATGGATAGAAAACATGGAGGGTGGAGGTTTCTGCAACAAATGGTTCTAGAAAACCTTCCTTCATTCTGTTTATGTTGCAAGAAAATAGCCATAGTATAGATGATTGTATAGTGAATAAAAGAAAATTATAAGATTTGTAGAAGATGGAGGAAAGATTAAGGGAAGTAGGAAGGAAGGGGGGGATAGTTAAATATCAAAAAAAAACCTTGAATCATACATTCTGTTCATCCATAAAAATAGAATAATAAGGTAGGAGAATTGAAGGTAATTGAATATAAAAAGGTTAATGATGAAGAAGATAGGGCAGCACTAATTATAGAAGATACAAAGAGGAGGGAAATGATTAAAAAAATTGCTGACTTAAATAGGAGAATAAGAATTCAAATGAAAAACAAACAACAAAGGAACAAAGAATGTAGAGTGCTTTAAAAGACTATTCGGATGAAGAAATAGATATAAAAATCTTGACTTCTCTCTACATGGATGGGGAAGAAAATGAGCAGAATGTCAGGATTAACATGGATGATATAAACATAGAAAAACTTAAACAAAAAATGGGAAACAGGGAATGGGCAATTGAAGAGTTAAAAATCATGGCTTTTCAATTGGGTAGTGAATGGAAAGGAGAGAGAGGAGGGGATTTAAGCTCGAAAAAAAACCAAGGAACATGAAAAAATACTTAAACAAGACATATGAAACTAAATGCACAATAAGAGTGCAAGCAAAGATTATAAATAATGTATAATTACATTTACTAGAATATAAGGGTAGTTGCAAATCTCCCCTCAAGAAATATAATAAAAAAATGGATATAGATGTATAAAATCAATCTCATAATGATAGTTGAACATATGGTGGTAAGAGATCAACTAGGAGAATATAAAAAACTATTAGGATTTGAACATCGGTATGTTAATAATAATGGTAAAATTTGGCTTATGTTCAAAAATAATTTAAACATTAAAATACTAAAAGAAACTGATCAATTAAAAAACTTTAGTTTAAGTAAAGAAGAAAATGAAATAATAACGATAGTTTATGCTAATTACAAAAGAGAAGAAAGGACAGAATTATGGGAGGAGATGGAGAAAATATCTTTAGAAAAGAAGCCTTGGATTATAGAAAGAGATTTTAACATAGTTAGAAATCTTAAATAAAAGAAAGGAGGAAGAGCTCCAAATAAGAAAGTTATGGCTCACTTTAATGACATTATAAATAAAACTAATTTAATGGTGGCTAATTTTTTAGGCTCACCCTTTATATGGTGTAATAATTGGAAAAAGAAGGGCACAATATGGGCGAGACTAGATAGAGTCTTATTTAATTTCAAATGGTTAAAGCATTTTGGATCTATTGAGATTAAACACCTAAATAGAACCTGCTCAGACCACAGCCCACTCTTAATTTCCATAAAAAAGATAACTTTCACAGGGGGTTTCTTTAGATTTTAGAATTCTTAGTGCTTACATCATGGTTTTTTGGACATGGTGAAGGAATCCTAGAACAATGAGGCATTAGAAAATCCTATTCAAGTTCTAAATATTAAGTTGAGTAGATTAAAAGTTGAATTAAAAAAATGGAATAAATATACATTTGGGGACATAAATAAAAATATAAAAGGAGAAGATTTTGTATTAAAAATAGAACTTGAATTTGAATTAGATCAGAATACAAATAATAAAAGTATTTTAGGCAAGGCAAAAGCGGAGCTAAAACTAAAACTCTAAATGGAAGAAGTTTTTTGGAAACAAAAATCCAGAATAAAATGGCTTAAAAAAGAAGATAAAAACACAAAATTTTTTTAAAGAGTAACTAAGTTCAAATATCAAAAACATAGAATTAATGGAATAAAAAATAATGAAGAAGAATGGTTTGATAAAGAAATAGATATACAAAACTATTTCGCAAAGCTTTTTGAAAAACAATTATGTGGAAAAAGTGAGCTCAAAGGAAACACACTTATACAAATCATAGAAAATAAAATTTCTTTAGAAGATAACAATATGCTAACAAAATTCCCGGAAGAAGAAATAATTAGAACAGCTATATTTAGCATGAACAGGGACAGTGCTGCAGCTCCGGATGGTTGGAATAACTATTTTTTTCAGGAATGTTGGTGCATAATAAAAAAATATCTAGAAAAAGCAATATATAGTATATTCTGTGGGGCTGATATAGGAAAGAAATGGGGAAGCTTTCATATAGTTCTTATTCAAAAAATGGAAAATCCGCAGAAAGGGGAGGACTTTAGACCCATTAGTCTTTGTAATTCAATTTATAAAACTTTAGTTAAAATTTTGCAAAATAGATTAGCTTATCTTTTACCCAAAATTATCTCAAAAGAACAAAGAGGATTTATGAAAAATAGATTGATAATGGAAAACATCTATTTGGCTAAAAAAATGTGTAGAGAAATAGGAACTAAAATAAGAGGACATAATTTAATAAAAAAACTGGATTTATCAACGGCATTTGATAGAGTGGAATGAGGTATTCTTTGTTTCATTATGCGAAAAATGAGATTTTCTGAAACATGGATTGATTTGATATACAGATGTATATCAAATACTTGGGTTAAAATCATAATAAATGGAAAAGTAGGAAAAGAAATAAAACTGGTTAGAGGCTTAAGACATGGAGATCCGCTCTCCCCGTCATTATTTAATATTTATCTGGAATGGTTGATTATAAATCTTAAAAATAAAATGGAGAAAAAATTGATAGGATCATTTAGACAACTAAAGAACACTCTACTAGTGAGTTGCTTGGCTTATGCAGATGATGTAAATGGTAGATCATTGTGTAATCTAATGAATTTGTTAAAATGCATGGAAGAAAAAATAGGTCCAAAACTGAACAAAAGAAAATGTATATATATGATATCTCATAAAGCCATTATTGATTTAACACAGAATTAAAAAGTTTACTGGATTCTCTCACAAAAGAGGAGAAATCATCTATTTGAGCTGTCCAATATATGAAGGTAAATTTAAGATTGAGTATTTTGACTTCCTAATAAATAAATTTAAAAAGAAAATATTGGGATGGAAGGAGGAATATCTAAGTATGGGAGGAAGAATAAGATTAATAAAACATATATTAGAAAGCTCATAAATACACAGCATTATGATTTTCAACCTTCAAGTAAGTTTATCAAAAAGATAAAGAATTAGCTAATTTTTTGCGGGGGATAAAAGAGGGTAAATACAGATTACACTGAAAAAAATAGAAAGATTTATGTTACCCTATTTAAGAAGTAGGATTGGGCTTTGTCAATCTGATTGATTTAGCCAAAGCATGGGAAAGTAAGAGATAGTGGAGGTTAAAAGAAAATGATAGTTTATGATCTACATTTATGCGGGCAAAGTACTGTATAAATGATGATTCCAATAAAGAAAAAAGCAAAAGTAAAAGTTCACATATTTGGGTGCAAATGCTCTAACAAAGAAATTAGTTGAAAAATATTCTAAATTTACTAAAAAAGGATGGAGATGGATGTTAAGCTCAGAAGGAACATTTTCTCTTAAAATAGTGAAAAATATAATAAGAAAAAAGTAAGAAGAGCAAATATTGTTTAAATGGGTTTGGAATAATGATAACCCTCAAAAAATTAAAACTTTTATGTTGAAATTTTTATCTAATATTATTCCAATTGATACAAATTTTAAGAAGAAAGGGGTTCAACTAGTTTCTAGATGTGATTGTTGTGAAAACGAGGAGAAAACACTGGATCATCTCTTCTCACATGGAGGGATAGCAACAAACATATGGGAAAGACTAGGTATAGAAATGCAAATAAAATATGAACATCTTACCCTGTAACATAGACTTCAAAAATGGTTTAAATTAAATGTTTCAAGTTTGCCACAAAAAATGGATTAAAAATAATGTCTCTCTAAAGTCATTTGGTGCATATGGAAGGCTAGAAACAAATGTAGATTTAAAGGTCACTCTATGCTAATAGAGGCGATCTGGATGGATGTAAAAGAGAAAACAAGGAAATTTTCAGAGTCTAGTCCTATAAAAACATATAAGAAATTAGATGAGGATACAATAAAATTTTGGAATCTAAAAGTGAAAAAGCAAAAACAATTCAAAACAATAGGTATAAAATGGGAAAAATCATCGAAAGAAAGGTTGGCCTTAAACATAGATGGTAGCTTTGATAGAGATATGAGAGCAGCTAGAGAAGGTGGCGTGATAAGAAATTCTGAAGGAGGGCTAATTTTAGCTTTCACAAAGAAGTTTCAAGCCTCATCGGCATTGCATGCTGAGATTATAGCATTAAGAGAGGGGATAAGAATATGTAAAAAGAAATATATTAAGAAAATAGATATTCAAATAGATTCCAAAATTGTCGTTAATTTAATTAACAAGAAGATAACAATGTGGAGATATGAAGATATGAAGATAACAATGGAAGAAATATTGCATAAAATTAATACATTAGATTTCACTATAAAGCATATTTATAGAAAAGCTAATGCTTTAGCAGATGGACTTGCTAAAGATGGAAGAAAAAGAGGAGATCAGAAATATAATGAAGGGAGCTTATCAAAAAAGTATATAGGTTTAATAAAACTGGAGAGTAACGAAGTTCTTATATCAGAAAAATTAAAGAATAATTGATGTCTGAATGCATAATTTTTTTAGATAGATATTGCTAGAATTTCGGTACATTTAGCTAATTACAGGTAAAGGCCACAACACTCAAAGATTCACCCTAGTCCTGAGGGGTGATCTACTTCAGAATGAGGTTGGGGCTATGTTAAGATGATCAAATCAGTAAGCTGGTTGTGTTTGTTAGGAGACCTTGTTTTTTCTTCTCTTTGTACTTACAGGTTTAAAAGATTGCAACAAGTGCAATTTCATGAAGAAGGAGAAGTAACTATGTGTTCAAGGATGACATAAAAGTTGGGGAAAGGACAGAGAAGTATACAAATTTTAAACTTCAGATTTATTTTATGTATTGAGTTATGCAGTGTCACTTTTTTGGTCTGCTTGTGGGTATGTGTTATGGTAGTCTGTGTTAAAGTTTAGATGGTAATGGATGTGTTACGGAAGTCTGTTGTTATAGAAGTCGGTCTGGATTTGTTGTATGGAATCTAGGTAGAGCATGTATAAGGTAATGTATGAAGTACATAATGGCTAAGAAGGGATTGAAAGGGAGGAAGAAGCATTGCAAGGAACTAGCTTAGCACAAAAAGATGGAGAAAATAAAGTATATATATAATGGCAAGCAGGATAATGGGTAACGAAAGGTTGCAAAAAGACTCAAAGCAAGGAGGATTAAAAGATGCTATTTTGTTATTATAAATTTGTTGAAATGTGTAATGGAATCCCAAGGAAATGGGTAATTTAGTTATGCAGAAATGATGCATTTATTTTATGTGCAGGCTAGCAAACTTGTAGGACAAGTGGCAGGGTCAAACATGGAGGTGATTGGAGACTAATAGGATAGATTGAGCAAAAGGCTAGTATATTATAAAGCTGCTTAAAAAAGGGAGAAAGAGCCGATTAAAGTCATGGAAGCATAAATAAATGAGCATACATGAATACATAGAGCATAGTAGTGATAGGATAAAATGGAATTCAGCAAATTGAATTAAATTAATTTGAATTATGTAAAACAAAGGCATGTTTTATATATTCTTAGATTCTAGGAAATGGTGTAAGAGGGAAAAGGGTAGATGATAGTTTGTATTAAAGGTATTCCTCCACCAAAAGAGATGGCAAAAATTAATAAATAATACTTTCAAAAAAAAAAGAAGAATAAGAAGATTAAGAATAATAAGAATAATAAGAAAAATAAGAAGAATAAAAATATAATATAAATAAAAACAATTAGAATATTAAGAAGAATAAGAAGAATAAGAAGAAGATAATAATAATAAGATTAAGAATAATAAGAAGAACAAGAAAAAATAGAAGAATAAGATGACAAAGAAGTATAAGATGAATAAGAAAAATAAGAAAAAAAAATAAGAAGAGTAAGAATAATAAAAAGAGTAAGAATAATAAGAAGAAGAAATGAATAAGAAGAAAAAGAAAAATAAGAAGAATAAGAAGAATAAGAAAAATAAAAAGAATAAGAATTATATAAATAATAATTAGAATAAGAAGAATAAGAAGAATTAGAAGAATAAGAAGAATAAGAATAATAAGAATAATAAGAAGAATAAGAAGAATAAGAAAAATAAAAAATAATAATAATAATAATAAAAGAAGAAAAATAAGAATATGACGAAAACGAAAAATAATAAAAATTAAAAAATTGAAAGAATCAAAACAATATGAATAATAAAATGAATAAGAAGAATTAGAAGAATAAGAAGAATTTAAAGAATTAGAAGAATAAAAAGGAAAGGAAGAATATGAATAATACGAAGTAAAGGAATACTAAGAAGAATAAGAAGAATAATAAGATTTATATTAATAAGAAAATTATGAAGAAAAAAAAAGAATAAGAAGGATAAGAAGAAGAAGAAGAAGAATAATAATAATAATAATAATAATAATAATAATTAGAAGAATTAGAAGAATAAGAAGAATAAGAAAAATAAGAAGAATTAGAAGAATTAGAAGAATAAGAAGAATAAGAAGAATAAGAAGAATAAGAAGAATAAGAAAAATAAGAACAATAAGAAGAATATGAAGAATATGAACAATAAGAAGAATAAGAAAAATAAAAAGGATAAGCAGATAACAAAGAATAAAAAGGATAAAAAAATAACAATAATAAGAAAAATAAGATGAATAAGAAGACTAAGAAAAATAAGAAGAATAAGAAGAACAAATAGAATAAGAAGAATAAAAAAGAATAAAAGAAAGAAGAATAAAAAATAAGAAGAATAAAAAAAATAAGAAGAATAATTAGAAAATGAAGAGTAATAAGAATAATAAAAATTAGAAGATTAAGAAGAATAAGAAGAATAAATAGATTAATAAGAATATGAAGAATAAGAAGTTTAAGAAGAATATGAATAATAAGTAGAAAAAGAAGAATAAGAATAATAATAACAATAACAAAATTAAGAAGGTTTAGAAGTATAAGATGAATAAGAAGATTACGAAGAATAAGAAGAATAAGAAGAATAAAATGAATAATAATAATAATAAATAGAAAAATCAGAATAATTTGAAGAATAACTAGAATAAGCAGAATAAGAATAATAGGAAGACTAAAAATAATAAATAGAATTAGTATAAAAACTTGAATAACTAGAATAAGAATAATTTGAAAAAAAAGAAAAATAAGAAGAATAAACTTATATGAAGAATAAAAATAAAAAGAAGAAAAAAATAAGAATATCGAGAATAAGAATAATAAGAAGAAAAATAATAACAATAATAAGAAGACAAAGATGAATAAGAAGAATAACAATAATAAGATGAATAAGAGGAATTAGAAGAATACAAAAATAAGAAGAATAAGAAGAAAAAGAAGAATAAGAAGGATACAAAGTATAAGAAGAATAAGAAGATTTTGAATAATAAAAAAATTAAGAAGAAAAAAAATAATAAGAAGAATTATAAGAATAAGAAAAATAAGAAGAATAAGAAGAATAATCAGAATAATAAGAATAAGAAGAATAAGAAGAATACAAAGAATAATAAAAATATGAAGAATATTAAAAAAATAAAAACTAAGAAGAATAACAAAAATATGATGAATAAGAAGAACAAATAGAATCAGAAGAACAATAAGAATTATACAAAAAATATGAATAATAATACGAACTTGAAGAGTAAGAAGAATAATAAGAATTAGAAGATTAATATGAATAAGAAGAATTATTAGAATAAGAAAATAATAAGTTTAATAAGAATAAGAAGATTAAGACGATTAAGAAGAATATGAATAATAAGTATAATAAAAAGGAATAGAGTTAGATATTATGAAAAGATATCTTCGAGATGTCAGGAGAAGGAAGAGGAAGTGGGCATGAAATTTGAATGAGATGACATGGAGTTAGATAGAATTTGTGATCATGATCTGGTAAAGCATGGGTCCCGTGATTATGAAAGAAAATCATCGAGAAGTCGAGAAAAGGAAAGAGGAAGGGTGCATGAGATTGAAATAGATTTTGATAGAGAGGTGGATAGAGACTGGGATCATGATCTAGAAAAGGGCAAAAATTGGGAGCAGGATAAAGCTAGGGATGTAGACCAAGAAGCTGAAAAAGATAGGGATTTGGTTCATGCTCAAGGAATAGAAAGATATTTAGAACATGATCAAGATAAGGATAGTGACTTAATCCATGATGGCAAGATAGATAAGAATTTTGATTGTCAAATTGAGAGCATCGTGGGCTTGGATAGAAAATGGGAGAGGGATGGTGGTTGGGTCCAAAATAGTGAGAGAAATAGAGATTGTGATAGTGATAGAAAAGGGGTAGGGATAGAGATCATGAGAGAGATAGGGATAATGAAAGAAACATAGATAGGGATTGAGACAAGGCTAAAGATTGGGATTGAGAAAAAGATCATTACCATCATTTTAGAGATCATGATCATCATAGATAACGCAATGATAGGAGGGATCGAGGAAGTGATAGAGAAGATGATGTTCATTATCATAATCAAGATCATGACAGGAGAGACTATAATAGACACAGAGATGCTAGGCATAGTCCACGATCTCGATCAAAGGATATGTCAGAACACAAATCAAGATCTTGTTCTCACTCCCATTCTAAGAGCAAAATAATAAGTGGTTTTGACATGGCTCCTCTTGCTTCTACCATCATAGCTAGTACTTCAGCCACCGTCGCCACTGTAGTTTCCATGAGAAAAGTCAATATCAAATTAAATGATATCATTTGAAAATTTTGGGATGCTAGTCTCACACTTTGCCAACAACGAGCATGATCAAACTTCTATACCATTTTTGCATGAGGAATCCACTGGTATGGTCAAATTCCAGGGGCACCAAATCATGATATCAATGGGAGGTTTCCTAGCAAGTTTTCATTAGGATCTGCTCAACCTTTCAATGCTCTTCCTATTATGCCCATTCAAGCAATGACTCAGCAGGCAACTAGGCATGTTCAGTGAGTTTATGTTAGAGGGCTTCCACCTATGGCCAATGAATAGTCTTAGCAACTTTTTTTAGCCATGTGATGGCAACTAAAGGTGGCAATGCAGTTGGTCCTAGTGAAGCTGTTGTGATTGGTTATATCAACCATGAAAAGAAATTTGCATTTGTTGAGATGAGATGTGTTGAAGAAGCTAGTAATGCAATGGCTTTAGATGGGATAATTTTTGAGGGGGCACTTGTGAAAGTAATGAGGCCAAGCGACTACAACTCATCACTGGCTGCATTTTTTGGTCCGAGCCAACCCAATCCAAATCTTAACTTAGGTGCAGTGGGCCTGACTCCAGATTCTTCTAGTGGTCTTGAGGAACCAGACCATATATTTGTTGATGGGCTGCCCTACTACTTCACCGAAGCACAGATACATGAACTCTTAGAGTCATTCGTGGCTTCCATGGGTTTGATCTAGTGAAAGATAGGGAAAAAGGAAACTGGAAGGGATATGCCTTCTGTGTTTATCAAGATCTTTCAATGACTAAAATAGCATGTGCTACTCTTAATAGAATCAAAATAGGAGATAAAATGCTTACTGTCCGCCGAGCCAACCTTGGTGCCATCCAACCTAAACCTAAACATGAAAGTGTGCTCTTACAAGACCTAGTAACATGTTGCTTTGCAAAGGCTTATGTATCAACCAATGACTACGAGAGTTGTGTGTCTCACCCATGTTTTAAGTGTGGATTAGTAGGGAAATGATGAAAACAATGAAGAAATTGTTGAAGACATGAGGAATGAGGGAGGAAAATTTGGTGCCTTGCTGAATGTCAATATTTCAGGCCAAGGTCTTGAAGGCAGAGACTTTCCTGGTGTAGGCAAGGTGTTTTAGATTATGCTTATGTGGATGGTTCAACCAAAGCAAGAGCAAGTATGAATGGAAAGATTTTTGTGGCAATTAAGTTGTAGCAGTGTTATATCATGAAAATAGAGTTTATCAGGGTGAATATGATGGGTAATCTAGTTCCCACTTAGTGAAGAAGCTATGAAGTGTCTATATTAAACTCTTTAAGATTTTAAAAAAGTAGAATAAGAAGAGTAAGAATAATAAGAATAATACTAACAATAATAAAAATATGTAGGTTTAGAAGAATAAAAAGAATAAAAAGAATAAGAAGAATAAGAAGAATAAGAAGAATAAGAAAAATAATAAAAATAAGATGAATAAGAAGAATAAGAAGAATATTAAGAATAAGAAAAATAAGAAGAAAAAGAAGAATTTGAAAAATAACTAAAATAAGAAGAAAATGAAGAATAGTAAGAATAAAAAGAATAAATAGAATAAGTAGAAAAACAAGAATAACAAGAATAAGAGTAATTTGATGAAAAAGAAAAAATAAGAAGAAAAAGAAAAATAATAAGAATAAGAATAAAAAAAGTAAAAATAAAAAAAAGAAGAAAAAGAAAAAAAAAGAAGAAAAAGAAGAAAAAGAAGAAAAAGAAGAAAAATAAGAAAAATAAGAAAAGAAAGAAAACGAAGAATAATAAGAATAAGAATAAGAAGAAAAATAATAATAACAATAAGGAGAAGAATAAGAAGAATAAACAAAATTAGAAGAATAAAAAGATTAAGAAGAATAAGAATAATAAGAAGAATAAGAAAAAAAAGATGACTAAGAAGAATAAGAAAAAAATGATGACTAAGAAGAATAAGAAGAGTAAGAAAAATAAAAAGAATAAGAATAATAAAAAGAATAAGAATAATAAAAAGAATAAAAAGAATAAAAAGAATAAAAAGAATAAAAAGAATATAAAGTATAAGAAGAATAAAAAAAATAAGAGAAATAAAAGGAATAAGAAGAATAAGAAGAAGAATAATAATAATAAGAATTAGAAGAATCAAAAGGATAAGAAAAATAAAATAAATAAAAGTAATAAGAGGAAAAAGAAAGAATAAAAAGAATACTAAGAATAAGAAGAATAAGAAAAATAAGAAGAATAAGAAGAGAATAATAAAAAGAAGAATAAAAAGAATATGAAGAATAAGAAGAATAATACAAATAGAATAATAGAAAAAATCAAAAGAATATGAGAAAAGAAGAATAAGAAAAATAAGAATAATAAAAAGTAAATGAAGAATAGAAAGTATTAAAAGAATTAGAAGTATAAGAAGAATAAGAAGATTTAGAATAATAAGAAAATTAAGAAAAAAAAAGAATAAGAAAAATAAAAATAATATGAAGAATAAAAAGAATAATATGAATAATAAAAATAATAAGAATAATAAGAATAAGAAGAATAAGGAGAATATGAAGAATATGAATAATAGGAATAATAAAAAGAATAATAAGAATAAAAAGAATAATAAGAATAAGAAGAATAAGAAGAATAAGAAGAATGAGAAAATAAGAAGAATAATAAGAATAATAAGAAAAATAAGAATAATAAAAATAATAAAAATAATAAAAGAATAATAAAAATAATAAGAATAAGAAGAATAAGAAGAATAAAAGAATAAGAAGAATAAGAAGAATAAGAATAAAAAATAGAATAACAAGAATAAGAAGAATAAAAAGGAAAAATAGAATATGAAGAAAATAGGAATAAAAAAAATAAGAATAATAAAAATAAGAAGAAAAAGAAAAATAAGAAAAATAATAAGAACATAAAGAGTAAGAAGAAAAACAATAATTAGAAAATTAAGAAGAATAAGAACAATAATAAGAATAACAAGAAGAAGACTAATAAGAATAAGAAGAATAAAAAGATTAAGAAAAATATGAATAATAAGTAGATAAATAAGAATAAGAATAATAAGAATAATAACAACAATAACAAAAATAAGTAGGTTTAGAAGAATATAAAAAATAAGAAGAAAAGAAAATTAGAAAAATATCTAAAATAAGAAGAATCAAAAGAATATGAAGAATATAAAGAATATAAAGAATAAATAAAATAAGTAAATAAATAAGAATAACAAGAATAAGAATAATTTGATAAAAAGAATAATAAGAATAATAAGAATAATAAGAATAGTAAGTTGAATAAGAAGAATAAAAAAAAAGAAGAAAAAGAAGAATAATAAAAATAATAAGAATAAGCAGAATAAGAATAAAAAGAAAAAAGACAAGAATAACAAGAAAATGATTAATAAGAAGAAAAATAATAATAAGACAATGAATAATAAGAAGAAAAATGAATAATAAGAATAAGAACAATGTGGTGGCATTCTGGATTCCCCCACAAGTATCTCAGTTCTCACTACAGGTTCGGAATCACACTACAGAGATTAAGAATGGCCTGTATACATGCACTTTCTTTTTTGTTGTATTTTTTTAGTAGCAAGGATATGAAAAATAGGAGGAACCGACATGTGCACAAGTGCCTGTATCTCCAGCATTATAGATTCAAAGTATGTATGAACTCTGTTCTAATGTGGCCATGTTAAATGGCTTATGTTTTGGTGTGGTTTGTGTTATAAGGTACTGTAGTGTCTGTGTTATTTTAATGTAATTTAAAAGTCCATAAAAGTAGGCTAGGTCGTGTACACTATAGAAAGCTGCTGTCCACAATTGGGAGCAACAAAAAGCTGCTATGGAAGTGCTGACAGCAGAAACTATTGGATGCTTGGTTTGAAGGAGCCAGAACAGTGAGGAAGAGGTCCAGCAGAAATGCTGGAGGCTGGAAATCTCTTTGTGTTTGTGGCATGTATGCAGGTGACAGGTAGAGGAAGATCAATTATACGAGTGTCCTTGGATTATTTCAAGAGATAACACCACGTTTAATAGAGCCTTTTCTAGAAAATATAAAGCTAAAGTTGCAGCTCTTGATACATAAGCTCAACAAAGTCATTGGGCAGAATTAAAGGCCTGGCAGGAAGGGAAAGAAAGCTAGTTTGAAGAAAGGGATTAAAGGATAACGACTCATTTCCCAACTAGCAACAAAGTGCAGGCAGCAACAATGCTGAAACCCCCAATAGAAACACAAAATTGTTCTCGAGGTGGATTAGAATGGGCAAATATTTGTCCATGTTTACTTTATTACATTTACAATAACTAATGCTTAGTGTAGGTGAAAATGGTGTAAAGGGTTACGGGTAGTAAGCAAGTAGGTTGTAAAAATGGTATTCCTCTGCCAAAAGAGAGGGTTATAATTAATAAATAAACTTTCAAAAAAAAGAAAAAAAATAAAAATAACAAAAAGAATAAGAATACAAAGAAGAATAAGATGAATAAGAATAATAAGAATAATAAGAAGAATAAGAAAATAAGAAGAATATGAAGAATAAGAAGAATAAAAAGAATAAGATGACTAATAAAAATAAGAAGAATAAGAAGAAAAAGAATAATAAAAAAAAATAATAATAAATATGAAAAATAAGAAGAATAAGAAGAATAAGAAGGTTTAGAATAATAAAAAATTTAAGATTAAAAAAAAGAATAAAAAAATAACAAGAATATGAAGAATAAGAAGAATAATAAAAATAAGAAAAAATAAGAAAAATAATAAGAATAAGAAGAAGAATAATAATAATAATAATAATAAAGAATAAGAATAATAAGAAGAATAAGAAAATAAGAATATGTAGAAAAAGAAGAATGAGAAGAATGAGAAATATAATAAGAATAAGAAGAATAAAAATAATAAAAAGGATAAGAAGAATAAGAAGAATAAGAAAAATAAGAAAAATAAGAAGAATAAGAATAATAAGAAGAATAAGAATAATAAGAAGAATAAGAAGAATAATAAGAATTAGAAGAATAAAATGAATAAGAAGAATAAGAAGAATAATAAGAAATAGAAGAATAAAATGAATAAGAAGAATAAGAAGAATAATAAGAAATAGAAGAATAAAAAGAATAAGAAGAAAATGAAGAATACGAAGAATAAGATGAATAAGAAGAATAAGAAGAATACGAAGAATAAGATGAATAAGATGAATAAGAAGAATAAAAAGAATAAGAAGAATAAATAGATTAAGAAGAAAATTAATAATATTAAAAAAGAATAAAAAGAAAACTAAGAAGAATAACAAAAATATGAAGAATAATAAGAGCATGATGAGTAAGAAAAATAATAAGAATTAGAATATTAAAAATATAAGAATAATAAGTATAAGAAGAAGAAGACTTAAAAGAATAAGATGAATAAGAAGATTAAGAAGAATATGATAAATAAGTAGAATAAGAAGAATAAGAAATATAAGAATAATAACAACAATAACAAAAATAAGTAGGTTTAGAAGAATAAGATAAATAAGAACAATAAGAAGAATTAGAAGAATAACTAGAAAAGGAAGAATAAGAAGAATAGGAAGGATAAAACGAATTAATATAATAAGTAGAAATACAAAAATAACAAGAATAAGAATAATAAGAAGAATAAGAGGAATAATAATAATAATAATAAGAATAATAAGAATAATAAAAAAGAAAGTAGAAAAAGAAGAAAAATAAAAATTAATAAGAATAAGAAGAATAAGAATAAAAAGAAGAAAAGACAAGAATAACAAGAAAAATAATAACAAGAAGAAAAAGACAAGAATAAGAAGGAAAGATGAATAATAAGATGAATAAGAAAAATAAGAAGAATAAAAAGAATAATACGACATAGAAGAATAAGAAGAATAAAAAGAATAAGAAGAATATGATGAATAAGAAGAATAAAAAGAATATAAAGAACAAGAAGAATAATAAGAATTAGACGAATAAGAAGAATAATTAGAATAAGAAAAAAAATAATTATAATAATAAAGAAGAAAAAGAAAAATAAGAAGAATAACAAAAATAAGAATAATAATAACAACATGATGAGTGAGATGAATAATATGATTTAGAAGATTAAGAAGAAATAGATGAATAATAAGTATAAGAAGAAGAAGAAAACTTAACACAATAAGATGAATAAGTAGATTAAGAAGAATATGAAAAATAAGTAGAATAAAAAAAATAATAAGAAGAATAATAATAATAACAATAACAAATATAAGTACCTTTAGAAGAATAAGAAAAATAAGATGAATTAGAAGAATTACTAGAAAAAGAAGAATAAGAAGAATTGGATGAATAAAAAGAATTAATATAATAAGTAGAATAATAAGAATAATAATAATTTGAAGAAAAAGAAAAATAAGAAGAAATAGAATAATAAGAAGAATAAAAAGAAGCTATTAAAATTATTAAGTGGAGAAAGTCTCTAAAAGACTACCTTATCTTGAATACCGATGGAAGTTTTAAAAAAGACATGGGAATGGCAAGAGGTGGAGGAGTTATAAGAAATGAGGAAGGTAGAGTAATTAAGGCATTTACTATGAGAGGAACAGCCTCTTCAATTTTGCACTCAGAAACAATGGCCCTATATAAAGGGTCTTCAAATTTCCAAAGAAAATGGGTTCAACAAAATTCAAATATAGGTAGACTCGAGTCTTTTAGTAGATCTAGTGAAAGAAAAAATAGAGCTATGGAGGTTAGACGAAGATATTAATAAGATAAAAGAATTAGTAATTGAGCTAAAAGGAAAAATTATTCACATATTTAGGGAAGCCAATGTGCTTGCAGACAAATTAGCAGAGGAAGGTATGAGGAAAGGTTTTTAGGAATTTGATGAGAATAACATTCCAGATAAGTACAAAGGATTGATAAGACTTGACAAAATAGGATTTCCTTATATTAGAGTTCAAAATTAAAAGAATAAAACAAAATTTAAAAAAAATTTATTGGATTAATTTCTTGCTTTGGTATGTGCCTTTTGTTTCTTGCTTTTTGTTTCTCTTTAAAGATAATTGTAGGCGGTAGCAAGACATATCAGAAAATCTCCCTAGTCCTGATGGGGGAAAAGAGCCAGCCTGAAGAATGAGAAACATTTATATATATATAAAAAAAAGAGGCATTGGGCCGGATGTAAGCTGGCTAGTAGAAGGCCTTCTGAAAGAAGCTCCAACAGGGAAGCAAATGCAATTTGGTAAGGGTACAGTAGTGATAATATAACTTATATGGTATTGGTTGTATTGGGATGTTGTTTGCAGAAAAAGCATTCAAGGTCCATACCAAAAGGGGGCTTTTGTATTGAGGACAACTATTTTATATTCTTTAAATATAGCTTGTAATTTGTTGAATTTGATATGTAATGAGTTAGAAAATAGAGTCTATAACTTGATAATGGTAAAGGCGGAAAAAGTCTGTATAGGGAAGTAGACGCGCCTATATGAGTCTGTAAGGGTAGTTCACACACAGCAAAGCCAACTAAAGGGACACGGAGTGAAGCTTCAACAGGTTCACAGAGTGGTAAAAGAATAATAGCTGTAATTATGCATGATATTGCTAGTTTTGGGGTGTTAATGATGCAGGAGGAGACTGAATATACACCTCCAAGCAATAAGGTATCAATGGGGCAGCGAAAAAGATATGTTGAATGAAGAGATTATGGCATCAACGGGGCAGCTGATGGAGACCTGTCAAGTAGGGGGGCTCGGTAAGGCATCAACGGGGCAGTGAAATATCCCAGAAAAGTTTACAAACATAAATTTATCAAATTGAAAATGTAGTACCGAGAAGTGATGTTGAAAAAGTATAGTTATCCAATTCAAAGAGCCAAATAAAGTTATGAAAGGTAGGAAAAGATTTAAAATATAATTTGAACAAAATAGTCCAGAAAAGTGCATCAAAATTAGCAAACATACTTCATAATGCATAATTAAATGAAGAGAGTTAAAAGCATGATTTCATAGAGCTAGGTTTTATTTCTTTTTTGATTAAGGGTGTAAAAGGGAAAAAGGGTAGTATTAGTTTGTATAAATGGTATCCCTCCGCCAAAAGAGAGGGCATAATAATAAAACAAACCTTTAAAAAAAGAAGAATAAAAAGAATAAGAATAATAAAAATAATAATAAGAATAAAAAGAAAAATAAAAAGAAAGAAGAAAAAGAAGAAAAAGAAAAATAATAAGAATAAGAATAAAAAGAAGAAAATACTAGAATAAAAAGAAAAAGAATAATAAGAAGAAAAATAATAATTATAATAAAAGGAATAATAAGAAGAATATGAAGAATAAGAAGAATAAAAAGAATAAGATGACAATGAAGATAAAAAGAATAAGAAGAATAAAAAGAATAAGAAGAATTTGATGAATAAGAAGATAAAGAAGAATAAAAAGAATAATAAGAATAAGAAGAATAAAAAGAATTAGAAGAATCAGAAAAATAAGAAGAATAAAAAGTATAATAAGAATAAGAAGAATAAGAAGAATATGAATAATAAGAAGAATAAGAAGAATAAGATGAATAAGAAGAATAAGAAGAAAAAAAATAATAAAAAGAATAAGACGGATAAGCATAATAAGAAGAATAAGAATAATAAAAAAAATTAAAAGAATAAAAAGATAAAGAAGAATAAGAAGAATAAGAAAAAGAAGAATAAGAAAAAAAAATAATATAAAAAAAAGAATAAGAATAATAAGAAGAATAATAAGAATAATAAGAAGAATAATAAGAATAAGAAGAATATGAAGAATAAGAAGAATAAGAAGAATAATAAAAAAAAGAATAAGTGAATATGATGTATAAGAAAATAAGAAGAATAAGAATAATATGAAGAATAAGAAGAATTAGAATATTAAGAAGAATAAGAAGATTTAGAATATTAAGAAGAATAAGAAGATTTAGAATATTAAAAAGAATAAGAATAATAAGAAGAATAATAAGAATAAGAAGATAAAGACAAAAAAATAAGAAATGAAAAAGAAGAAGAATAAGATGACTAAGAAGAATAAGAAGAATAAGAAGAATAAGAAGAATAAGAAGAATAAGAATAATAAGAAGAATAAGAATAATAAGAATAATAAGAAGAATAATAAAAAAGAATAATAAGAATAAGGAAAATAAGTAGGATTAGATGAATAAAATGAATAAGAAAAATAAGAAGAATAAGAAGAATAATAAAATTAGAAGAATTTGAAGAAAAAAAATAGAAGAAAAAAAGAATAAGATGAATAAAAAGAATAAGTAGAATAAAAAGTATAATAAAAATAATAAAAATAATAAAAAAAATAAAATTATAAAATAATAAAATAATAAAAATATTAAAAATAAGAAGAATAAGTAGAATAATAAGAAAATAATGAATAAAAAGAATTAGAAGGAAAATAACAATATGAAGAATTAGAAGAACAACAAGAATAAGAAGAATAAAAAAAATAACAAGATAAGAATAATAAGAAAAATAAGAAAAATAAGTTGTATAAGATGAATAAGAAGAATAAGAAGAAAAAAACGAATATGATTAATAAAAAGAATAAGAATAATTAAAATAATAAAATAAGAAGAATAAGAATATTATGAAAAATAAGAAGAATAAGAAGAAAAAAAAAGTAGAATAGGTAGAATAAGAAGAATAAGAATAATAAGTAGAATAAGAAGAATATAAAGGATAACAAAAATAAATTGCAAAACCCATGACACAAAAAGACTAATTAACTAAATATACTAAAATATTAGGATTTAATAATGCATATGGAAACATAAAATTGTAATTTTTGGTTTATGTGGCATAATAACCTGGATATTATAATCTTAAAAGATACAGAGCAGATAGTACATTTTAAAATGCCTAAAGATGCAATAGAAATCATTTCAGCAATTTTTGCTAAAAATGATAAAAATGATAGAATTGATCTATGGAAATAGATGAAGGAAATATCAATAAAAGATACTCCATGTATTATATGGAGAGATTTTAATGTGATAATAAGTGCACAAGAAAAAAGAGGAGGAAAACTCCAAATTCATTAGCTATGTCATAATTTAATGACACAATAGCTAGAGCTAATTTGATAGATATAGACTTTATAGACTCGACCTTTGCCTGGTGTAATAATTGGAAGAAAAGAAGAGAAATTAGGGCAAGACTGGATAGGGTCATGTGCAATGCCAAGTGGGTATCCTCTCAAGAGGTTATAGGATTGAGGCATTTAAACATAACCTTTTCGGATCATAGGCCCTGCACATATTGATCCACAAAAATCAGTGAGTACCAGAAAGATTCAAATTTCAAAATATGTGGGTTAAGCATTCAGAGTTCTAAAAGGTAGTCAGAGTGAGTCATGGACAGAGCCAGCTCTAGGAAACCCTATGTAGGTACTAATAATTAAGGTATCTAGAATTAAAAAATGTTTGGAAAAATGGAATAAAGAAGATTTCTGGAATTAAAACCAAAAGATTAAGCTGGATGAGGAAGAGGTGGGAAAGCTAGAATTAGAATATGACAGCACTTGGAATGAGAAAACAAGACACAGACTAAGTCAAGCAAAGGGTCAGTTGAAGCTCAATTGCATATGGAGGAAATCTACTGGAAGCAGCAAGCAAAGATTAAATGGTTAAAAGATGGTGATAAAAATACTAAATTTTTTCATAATATGAGTAAAATTAAACCACAAAGAAATAAGATTAAAGGCATAAAAATAGTGAGGGGGCTTGGGTGGAAGATGATAAGGAAATAGGAGCCTCCTTTGATAAAAATTTTATAACTCATTTATGTGGGCAGGTTTGATATGAAGGTGATTTTCTATTGAGAGAAATTAAGGCTATTTTTACAAATGAACAAAATCAGATGATGAAATTCTTCCTAGAGGAAGAGGTAAAAAATGCAATTTTTAGCCTGGACAAGGATAATGCGGTGAGCCAGACGACTTGAATAATTATTTTTTCCAAATTTGTTGGCATATTGTTACAAATGATCTTGTTACAGGAGTTTCAAGTTTTTTTTGTAGGAGCAAAAATTCCTAAGACATGGGCGAATTCCTTTATTGTTTTAATTCCAAAGGGTTAGCTAAATTAGATAGGATCGCTTTCCCATATGTAAGGATAAAATAAGGCAGGATATGAGAGCTACTGAAAATGTTTTAAATGTCATTTCTATTCAATATTATTGTAGATTCTGTGTGTAGGTATTTCAATGTAGTGTGTTTAGTGTGTGAAATCATGCTCTATGGGCTATTTTGTAATATAGGGGGGGTTAGGGATTGGGGCAGGTAGGTGTCTTGTTTTTTTGCAGGGGACAAGAATGGGTGATGTATGTTAACTGATGTATTAGAAGAGAAGCAGGAGACTATAGAGTCAAGTTCTGCTTTAGCCTACTCTGTGTATTTCTTGTTAACTACTGTAACTGAATGTGATTGTATGTTTGAAAATTAATGTGTAATTTGATGGGGTCGTGTATTGGCTGGTTTGTAAGTTAGGTGAGTCAGAAAGCCACTTTGTTAGAGGATGTACTAGGAATTATACTTTCAGTAAGAGCATCGAGGTTTTAGATAGGGGTAGAGTGATAGACAGATCAAAAGGATAGAAGAATAAAAACAACAATTTAGAGTACTGCCAAGGAGCAATGCAGATGGCAAAAAGCAGAAAATTGAAGGCCTATTGACCGAGGCTGTGCTACTGGGCAGAAAGGTGACTGTATTTGTATATGTTTGCTATGTTTTGTCATGTTTTTGTATGTTTTCAGAAATGCAGGGTTTGCGGCTATTAGAAGATCTAGAAACACAAGACAAGACATCAGTTAAAGATTAGGGACAACCAAGCTAAGTTGGAATTAGATAAAATAGAAAAAAGTCTGCCGAAATTTTTACCTAAGGAGGAAGAATATATGATGGCAGAAAGTGAGAGGTTGTAGCTAGAGAAAGAAGTAAACATACAGGAATAATGGGGGGAAAAAGGCAAAACAAGCAGGCTTTACATCAAGAAAAATAGATTAAAGACAAACTTGAGTTGTCTTACTTCAATTAGAATTTGATTGAAAGCTTTATAGTTCATTGTTTTATTTTATCTAGGATGTAAAAGGGGAAGAGGGTAGTTCTCTAGCTTGTAAAAATGGTATTACTCTACCGAAAGAGAGGGCTTTTATAATTAATTATACAAACTTTAAAAAATGGATAACAAGACTAAGAAAAATAAGAAGAATTCTAAGAATAACTAGAATAAGAAGAATAAGAAGAATAAGATGGAAAAGAAAAATAAGAATAATAAGAATGATAAAAATAATCAGTAGATTCAGAACAATACGAAGAATTAGAAGAATTAGAAGAATAAAAAGAATAAAATGAATAAGAAGAATAAAAAGAAATGAAGAATAATAAAAATAAGAAGAATAAAAAGAATAAGAGGAATAAGAAAAATATTAAGAATAAGAAAAATAAAAAGAATACGAAGAATAAGAAGAATAAGAAGAATAAGAAGGATAAGAAGAATAAGAAGAATATGAATGATTTAAATAATCAAAAGAATATAAAGAATAAGAAGAACTAGAAGAATTTAAAAAATAAAAAAGAAAGGAATAGTAGAAAGTGTAGAACAAATTATATGAATTAGAAGAATAAGAAAATTTAGAAGAAAAAGAAAAATAAAAAAAATATGAAGAATGAGAAGAATTAGAATAATAAGAAGAATAGGAAGAATAAAAAAAAATAAGAAGAATAAGGAGAATTAGAAGAATAAGGAGAATAATAAGAATAAGAAAAATAACAATGATAAGAATAATAAGAAGAATAGGAATACTATGAAGAATTAGAAGAAAAAGAAGATTAACAAGAAAAAATAGAATAAGAATAAAAATAAGAATAAAAAAAAAAGAATAAGAAAATAATAAAAATAAGAAGAATAATAAGAACATGAAGAGTAAAAAGAATAATAAGAATTAAAAGATTACAAAGAATAAGAAGTATGAGAAGAATAAGAAGAATAACTAGAATAAGAAAAATAAGAAGAATAAGAAGACTAATAAGAATAAGAATATTAATAATAAAAAGAAGAATATGAATAATAATTAGAATATGAAGATTAAGAAATAAAAAGAATCAAAAAAAATAAGATGAATAAGAAGAATAAGAAGAATAAGAAGTATAAGAAAAAATAAAGAATAAAAAGAAAAAAAATAATAAGAATAAGAAGAAGAATAAGAATAAGAAAAATAAGAAGAATAAAAAGAATAAAAAAATAATAAAATAACAAGAATAACAAGTATAAGATGAATAGAAGAATAAGAAAAAAAATAAGATGAATAAGAAGAATAAGATGATAAGGAAAAAAATAAGATGAATAAGAAGAATAAGAAGAATAAGAACAATAAGAAAAATAAAAAGAATTAGAAAAATCAGAAGAATAAGAAGTATAAAAGTGAAAGGAAGAATAGGAAGTATAGGAAGAATAAGAAGATTAAAAAGATATAGAATAATAATAAAATTAAGAAGACTGAAATCCCCTATCTCTAATAACTAGAGAAAGAAAGTGGAAATTTTAGAAAGCGAAAGCTTCAATTTGTGGAAGAAAGTCATGGGTTTGAGCTGAAAATATAGGAAATTGATTATCTTGCACATACAAAATCATTTTCCAACACATATCATTTATCTACCCCACCAAATAAACAAGTCTCGGATAAAAATGTTGAACCCACAATTTTATTCTCCCACGAAGAAATTGCAAACCTCTCGGATGTTCACAAACTCATGCTTATTCAAAAATTATCCCATGGGCGTTCGCACATAAATCAAATACTTGAATTCTTTTCCTTGCTAAAGATCAAGGGATTGGTCAATGTGGGTGCTATCGACAATAAGCATATACTGTTGCAATTTTTTTTCGAGGAGGACCACCTTCGCATTTGGTCGAAGGAGAACTGGAATATATATGAGCTTTCTATTAGAACATTCAAATGGACGACACAATTTAATGCGAAGGAATAAAACCCACTTTTCCCGATAAGGTTTCTTATACCTCAATAGCCTATTAACTTATTCATTAAACTATCTCTCTTCTCTATCTCTAAAATTATTTGAAATCCTCTATTAATGGATGGAGCCACTGCCACTTTTACTAGACTAAGTGTGACAAGGGTTTGCATTGATGTTAATTTACAAGCTCCTATCCCACAAAGGATATGGATTGAGTAGAACAAAGAAATAGGCTACTGGTAGGCTATCATCCATGAATAGCTCCCTAGCTACTATGGGCAGCATAAAAAATTGGGCCACTCAATAGAGACATTTATGGCTAAGTCTTGGTATAAACTGAACACTAAGAACCTGGGTAAGAAAAAAGAGAAATGGGTGTACATACTCATAAATAAACAAGAGAAACTCAATGTGGAAGGTAAAGGTAATCAATCTAAAACTTTGAATAAGTCTGATACATTAACAGAATCTCCTCCCCTATCAATATAAACTACTAACAAAAACTCTGTTCAATCTGAAGAAAAAAAATTAGAATAATGATGGAAAAAATTAAAGATAGTTATTAGAACTAGAAAACCTAAAAAATAGTTAATTTTTGAAGATACAGAGGGGTGGTTCTCTAGTTCTGAAGCTGGTTCTAAAGCAGAAACTACAAGCTGCAATGAAATAACCCCTATAGAATCAAATTACCCCTCACAGTCTAAAAATGACATAGACATAGAAAAGAGGAGGTCATAAATAATTAACAGTGAATGAGCCTTAGAAGAATTGAAAATTATAAGCCTATAATTCCTTATGATTGAGAAGGAGGGAGGATCTAATTTAATGTAGAGCCCTAATCTCAATAAAAATAAAAGAAAAACAAAAAAATACCTAAATAAAATCTATGAGACAAAGTGCAAAACTAGAGCTCAACTAAAATATGCAATTAATGTTTAAATATATATTCTAGAATATTCAGGGAATGGCCAACTCCACATCCTTAAATAGACTAAGAAAATTGATAAAAATATACAAAATTTCACTTTTAATGTTAGTTGAAGCTATGATAGATAATAAGAAGTTGCAAGAATTTAAGAACAACTTAGGTTTTGCAAATGCTTGCTCTAATAAAGCTAGTAAAATATGGGTGATGTGGAAAGACTATATGAATATCACATTGATTGAGGAATTTGAACATATTATAAATCTCAGCCTAAATAAAAGAAATTTGGTAATTATTTCAATTGTTTATACTAGCATTTTCAAAGAAAAAATGAAAGAACTTAGGAAAATCATGGAGGATACAACATTAAAAAACATACCTTGGATAATAGGAGGAGACTTTAATACTGTTAGAAAGGCATCAGAAAAAAAAGATGGCAGACCAATAAATTTACAAGCTAGTGATCACTTTAATGAAACAATCACTAGATGTAATTTATTGGTGGCTATCTTTTTAGGTTCAAACTTCACATGGACTGATAATCATAAAAAGAAAAGAACTATCTGGTCTAGGCCGGATAGAGTCCTTTTAAATTCTAAGTGGCTAGATTCTTTTGAGAATATAGGGGTTAGGCATCTAAATAGAACCTGTTCAAATCATAACCCTCATCTTATATCCCACCAAAACCCTAAATAGAAAAACACTACATTTAATTTTTAGAATATGATGTGTTGTCTACATGATGACATCCAAGACACGGTTAAAGAGTCTTGGGTGCTTCCAGCTAAGGGTATTCTGAATCAAATCCTCACTGTTAAACTAGATAGACTAAAATCACATTTAATCAACTGGAATAAAAATAAGTTTAGCAACATCAACAAAAGCATTATAGAAATAGAAGAGAAAATTGAAAGTCTCGAAATAGAATTTGAGAGAAATTTTACCACAAGCAATTTATGTGAGCTTAACAAGGCACAAGGTGAACTTAAACTAAAATTACACATTGAAGAAATATTCTGGAAACAGAAAGTAAAAGTAAAATGGTTAAAAGAGGGAGACCAAAACACACAATTTTTTAGATGGCCTCTAAAATCAAGATCCAAAAACACAAAATAAATGGTTTAATAAATAACGAAGGAATATTGGTAGAAAATAAATCAGATATTAAAGAGATTCTCGAAGACATATATAAATCATTATTATGCTATAAGGCTGCAAGGACATAAATTTATTCAAAATATAAACAATAGAATTAATGATGAAGAGAATAGGAACCTAATGGAATTCTTGGAAGAGGAAGAAATCAAAAATGTTATATTTAGCATGAATAAAGGTAGCACAGCTAGTCCAAACAGCTTGAATTTTAAATTTTATCAAGCTTGCTGAGATATGATAAAACAAGATATTATTAATGTGATTCATTGGTTCTTCTGTGGTGCAGAAATAAATAAAAAGTGGGCGCTAACTTACATAGTCCTTATTCCTAAAAAGAAAAATCCCCAGGGGGAGATGACTACTGGCCCATTAGCCTATGTAATTCTATATATAAAATTTTGGCAAAACTACTACAAAACAGACTAAATGTATTCTTCCTAAAATTATTTCAAATGAACAATCAGGATTTATGAAAAATAGATTGATCATGGAGAATATATGTCTGGCTAAAGAATTCTTGAAAGAGTTATCCTCCAAATCTAGAGGACATAATGTAATCTTCAAATTAGACCTATCAAAAGCATTTGATAGAGTAGACTGACAGATTCTATGTTTTTCTATGAGAAAAATGGGCTTAGTAGAAGCATGGATAGATTTAATATTTAGATGTATTTTGAATACTTGGTTCAACATCATCATAAATGGGGAGAAGGGGAAAGAGTCAAAACCCACCTGAGGGTTAAGACAAGGAGATCCCCTATCACCTTCTCTTTTTAAAATATTTTTGGAATTATTTATAGTTAGCTTGAAAACTAAAATAAAAAGAAGAAAAATATACACTTTTAGGCAATATAGTGATACCCCTCAAATCAGTTGTTTAGCTTATGCAGACGAAATCAATTTGTTCACCAATGGTAATAATAGATCCATAAAGGACCTAATAAAAATTTTTCAAAAAATGGAAGAAGAAATGAGTCTTGTGCTCAATAAAAACAAATGCGAATTTAAAATATCAAAAAAAGCTCTTCTCAGCCTAATAAATAGGATAAAAGAAAATATAGGCTTTTCTTTCATAAAAGGAGCTCTTTTATATCTTGGGTGCTCTTTATATGAAGGAAAGTTTAAATTAGAGCACTTAGATTTCTTGATTGTCAAGATGAGGCACAAGATTGTGGGCTGGAAAACTGAATCATTGAATATGAGCAGAAGAATTACACTCATAACACATGTGCTGCAAAGTACATTAATGCACAACCTAATGGTGATGCAACCGCCTATATTCTTCATATGAAAAATAGAAGGAGAACTAGTTAATTTCTTTTGGGGAAAGAATAATGGTAGAATGAATTTTCATTTGATTAAATGGAAAGATGTTTGCTTTACAAAAGAAGAAGCGGGGTTAGGATTTACTAGGTTAGAGGAGATAGCGGAAGTATGTGCATACAAGGTGGGGGATAAAAGAGAATAATAATCTTTGGGCATCAAATATGAGAGTAAAATATCTAATTAACAATGACACTAATAGAATAAAAAATATTAGTAATGGATCTCAAATTTAGAAACAAACTTAAGGCAAAAAGAAATGGTGGATAATCACTTTGTGCTTACTAAATATGGCTGGAAATGGAAGCTAAATGAAGAAGGTTCATTTTACTTAAAATCAGCCAAGAATATAATCATGAATACAAGACCTGCACAAGATTTATATGATTGGTGCTGGAACAATAATAATTCACTTAAAATACGTTTTTTATGGAAATCTATATCTAATATTATCCCATTAGATACATGCATTCAAAAAAGGTATAAATCGAGCCTCTAGATGTGATTGCTGTAAAATGAAAATAGAAATCCCGGATCACCTATTCTCACAAGGTAAAATAGCCTCAAAGGTATGAGAAATGGTTGAAAAAGAAATGAGTGTAGAGTATAAAAATCAATCTCTCAAAAAAGGCATAGGAAATGGATGAGGGGGCCTGATCTTAATTCGGTTCATATATGGCTCAAGAATACCATTTCACCGTTAGTGATATGGAATATTAGGAAAGTCAGAAACAATAGTAGATATGAGGGTTCTGAAATGAGGGTAGAAGATATAGTATGCAAAATTAAAAAGGAGCTAAAAATCACTTCAGAAGCTTTCCCATTAAAAAAATATAACTTACCTAGAAAATAAAGAATTTATAGATAGGTGGAATCTAAGGCTTCAAAAGCCCAAATCATTAAGCTTTACAAGTATACATTGGAATAAACCCCCAGGGGGATATTTGGCACATAACACAGATGATAATTTTAAAAGAGAATTAGGTGTAGCAAGAGGTGGGGGAATTCTGAGGGACACAGATGGCAAGATGATTTGGCTATTCACTAGGAAGTTGGAAGCTAATAATCTTATGCAGTCTGAAATCCGGGCACTTTTGTCTAGATTAAAGATATGCAAATATAAAAAAATAAAGTACATTCAAATAAAACCTGATTCAAGTATGTTAGTAGATATTAATAAAGGTCAGAGATTGCTTTGATAATACATAAATGACATATAAGATATCATACAACTAGTTCACAAGCTAAACTACAGTATTATGCACATATTTAGAGAAGTGAATCAAGTAGCTGATAAACTATCTAAGGAAGGAGAAAAATCAGGAAATCAGGTCTTTTATGCTCAAAACATGCCCACTAAATATAGAGGTTTACTCAAACTTGATGAAATAGGATATCCTATATTCAAGAGAGTTAACACTTAATAATAAGAATTCTTCAGGAAGTAAAAAAGTAAAAAAGTGCTAGTATATTAATTAACCTTAAGTTCTTATGTGGGATATCTCTATAGACATGTTAGGTTAAATTTATATAACAGAGGATTACATGATAGGATTCTGTACTGCATTATGGTAGGATTCCTAAAATTTTCTGTAGGTGTTATGTGTTTAGTATCCCAGTCCTATGGAATGCTTAAACAGATTATGTTTGAGATCTTACTTAGAATTTATTGTTAGTTTTTTTATGTTAATTTATGGATGAGTGGTTGTGAGGATGATGCAGGTGGTGGGAGTGAGACATGCTATTGTTAGAAGGCAATAGCAAACTATTTAGTTTTTTCTATAAAGAGCAGGTGCCATAGTTAATGGAATGAAGATTATGTCACAGAGATAGAAGTAGTGAAGGAGATTTTGTGATTGTTTTGTTATTTTGTGTAACAAAGATGATAATAACTACTAAATACTACTTCTATAGGCAGTCTGAAACTACAAGGGAGATAATGGAAATGTAGTCAAATGTTTTGTGGTGATCTGTGAAATGTGCAGGATAAAGGCAGGTGGTATGAGTATAGCATCCTAGTTCTATTAATCAGGATAAGGAAAATTATATTGGGTGTTGGTGAATGCTGCCACAAAATCAACAAGGGAGAGAAGTTAAAAGTGCAAGGAAGCTGGTCTAATATCATCCATTTTGCAATGATTGATAAAGATACATAGATAGAAGCAAGATTGGTGCAGCTTATTCTGTTTGTTTGTTATTCTTATTCTGCTTGTCTGTAACAGAGAATAAGAAGAAGCCCTAGAGAAAATTGAGAGCATGGTAGAAAATAAAGGAAGCACAAAAAACAACAATAATGAGCAGTAATTGAAGAGAGACTGAAACAACATGAGGGTGGAACTTAAAGGCGGATAGAGGTGAAATTAGAAAATATAGGCAGAAGCTACGCAAAAGCATAGAAGAGATTAAACATACATATTATGATAGTGGCAAAAAAGATACTAAAGGCAGCACAAGAAGGCAAGAGGCTCAAACATAAAGCTCAAGGAAACTTCAAGCATAAACATTAAAGAAAAGGGAAGAAGAAAGTCTAAGCAGACATTATTGTTAAATTCTATAGAAACTAAATCTAGGACATTCTTATGAATTAAGAATTTAGGCATCTAGATTAACAAGGGTTTTATTATTATTTGTTTTATTTTATTAATATTGCTAAAAAGAAAAATTAATAAAGAAACTTTATAAAAAAAGAGAATAAGAAGAATAAGAAGAATAAGAAGAATAAGAAGACAAAGAAAAAAAAGAAGAATAAGAAGAATAAGAAGAAAATAAGATACAGAAGAATAAGAATAATAAAAACAATACGAAGAAAAAGAGGAGGAGAAAAATAAGAAGAATAAAAAAAATAAAATGAATAAGAAATAGAAGAAATAGAAGAAGAAGAAGATAAGAAGAATAATAAGAATATGAAGAGTAAGAATAAGAATAATAATTAGATGATTAAGAAGAAAAAGAAGAAAAATAAGAATAAGAATAAGAATAAGACTAATTAGAATAATAAGAATAAGAAGATTAAGAAGAATATTAATAATAAGTAGAATAAGAAGAATAAGAAAAATAAGAATAATAACAACAATAACAAAATAAGTAGGTTTAGAACAATAAGAAAAATAAGAAGAATAAAAAATTAGAAGAATAACTAGAATAAGAAGAATAAGAAGAATAAAAATAATAAATGGAATAAGTAGAAAAACAAGAATAACAAGAATGAGAATAAGAAGAAAAAGAAAAAAAAGAAGAAAAAATGCAAAAACAAGAAAAAGAAGAATAATAAGAATAAGAAGAATATGAAGAATAAAAATAAAAAAAAATAAAATACAAGAATAACAAGAATTATAACAAGAAAAATAATATTAACAATAAGAAGAAGAATAAGAAGAAAAAAAAAGAATATGAAGAATAAGAAGAATAAGAAAAATAAGAAGAATAAAAAGAATAAGAAGAATACGAAGAATAAGAAGGATAAGAAAAATAAGAAGAATAAGAAGAATAAGAAGAATACGAAGAATAAGAAGGATAAGAAAAATAAGAAGAATAAAAAAATAAAATGAATAAGAAGTAGAAGAAGAATAAGAAGACTAAGAAGAATGAGAAGAATAAATAGAATAAAAAAAAATATGAATAAAAAAAAGAAGAATAAGAAAATTAAGAAAAAAAAGAAACATAAGAAAAAAAAGAAAAATAAGAAGAATAATAAAAACATGAAGAGTAAGAAGAATAATAATAAATAGAATATTAAGAAGAATAAAAAAAATAAGAAAAAGAAGAAGAATAAGACTAATACGAATAATAAGAATAATAAGAATAAAAAGATTAAGTAGAATATCAATAATAAGTAGAATAAGAAGAATAAGAATAAGAAGAATAAGAATAAGAAGAATAATAACAACAATAACAAAAATAAGTAGGTTTAGAAAAATAAGAAAAATAAAAAGAATAAAAAAATTAGAAGAATAACTAGAATAAGAAGAATAGAAAGAATAAAAAGAATAAATAGATAAAGTAGAAAAAAAAGAATAACAAGAATAAGAATAAGAAGAAAAAGAAAAAAAAGAGGAAAAAGAAAATTAAGAATAATAATAAGAATAAGAAAATTAATAATAGAAAGAATAGAAGACAAGAATAACAAAAATAAGAATAAAAAGAATAAATATAATATTATCAATAAGAAGAAGAATAAGAAGAATAAGATGAATAAGAGGAAAAAGAAGAATAAGAAGAATTCGAAGAATAAAAAGAATAAGATGAATAAGAAGAATAAGAAAGAAAAAGAAGAATAATAATAATAAGAATAATTAGACGAATAAAAAGAATAAGAAGAATAAAAAGAATAAAAAGATATTGAAGAATAAGAAGAATAAAAAGAATAATAAGAAAAAAAAGAATAAGAATAAAAAGAATAAGAAAAAATAAATAAATAAAAAGATTAAAAAAATAAGAAGAATTAGAAGAATTCCAAGAATAAGAAGAATAAAAAGAATAAGAAAAAAAACAAGAATGATTAGAATAAGAAGTATAAGAAAATAAGAAGAATATGAAGAATAGAAAGAATTAGATTATTAAGAAGAAAAAGAAGAATTCAAATATTAAGAATAATAATAATAATAATAATAAGATGATTAAGAAGAATAAAAATATTAAGACTGAAAAGAAGAATGTGAAGAAGAAGAAGATGATGACTAAAAAGTATAAGAAGAATAAATAGAATAAGAAGAATAAGAAGAATAAGAAGAATAAGAAGAATAAGAAGAATAATAAGAATAAGACAAATAAGAAGATTAAGATGAATTAGAAGAATAAAAAAAATAAGAAGAATAAGAAGAATAAGAAAAATAAGAAAATTAGAAGTATACGAAGAAAAGACGAATTAGAAGAAAAAGAAGAATAAGATAAATGTGATGAATAAGAAAAATAAAAATAAATAAGAATAACTAGAATAAGAAGTATAAGAAAAAATAAAAAAAATAAGAAGAATAAGAATAATAAGAAGATTATGAAGAATAAAAAGAATAAGAAGAAAAATAAGAATATGAAGAATTAAAAGAAAAAATAGAATAAGAATAATAAGTCGAAAAAAAATAAGAAGAATAAAAATAATAAGAATTATAAAAATAATAAGTTGAATCTGAACAAAATGAACCATGAGAACAATTATAAGAATGAGAAGAATAAAAAAAATAAAATGAATAAGAAGAATAAAAAAAATAAAAAGAATATGATGAAGAAGAAAAAAAAGAATAATAATAAGAATAAGAAGAATAAGAAGAATAAAAAGAAGATGAAAAATAAGCAGAAAATGAAGAATATGAATTATTTATAAAATAAAAATTATATGAAAAATAAGAAGATTAATAAGAACTAGAAGAATTACAAAAATAAAAAAGAATGGAATTTTAGATGGTATAAGAAGAATTAGAAGAATTGGAAGAAAATGAAAATTTAGAAGAATAAAAAAAATAAAAAGAAAAAAAATAAGAAGAATAAGAAGAATACGAACAATAAAAAGAATAATAAGAATAACAAGAATAAGAAGAATAAGAAAAATAAGAAGAATAAGATGAATAAGATGAATATGATGAATAAGATGAATAAGATGAATATGATGAATAAGATGAATAAGATGAATAAGAATAAAAAGAATAAAATAGAGAAAAAAAGAATAAAAGTAATAAGAGGAATAACAAGAATAAGAAGAATAAGAAGAATTAGAAGAATAAAAATTATATGAATAATAAGAATAATAAGAAGAAAAGAAAAAATAAGAAAAATTAAAATAATAAGAAGAATAAGAAAAATAAGAAGAATAAAATGAATAAGAAGAATAAGAATAATAAGAATAATAGGAATAATAAGTTGAATAAGTATAATTAGAATAATAAGAATAATAACTAAAATATGAAAAATAAAAAAATAAAAAAATTAAAAAGAAAGAAGAATAAGAAGAATAATAAGAATAAGAAAAATAAGAAGAATAAATTAAATGAGAAAAATAAAAAAATATGAATTAAAAAAAGAATAAAAAAATAAGAATAATAAGATGAATAAGATAATAAGAGAAATAGAAGAATAAAAATCAAATATGTTTGATAAGGAGAAAAAGAAGAATAAGTACTATTAGAAGAATAAGAAGAATAAGAAAAATAACATAAATAAAAAGAATATGAAGAATAAAAAGAATAATAAAAATAGAAGAATAATTAAAATAAATAGAATAACAATAATAAGAGAATAAGAAAAATGAGAAGAATAAGGAGAATAAGAAGAATAAGAAGAATAAGAATAATAACAAGAACAAGAAAAATAAGTAGAATAATAAATATAAGAAAAATAAAAATAATAAAAACAATAAGAATAAATAGAAGATTTTGACGAAAAAGAATAATAAAAAGATTATGTATAATAATAAGATTAAGCAGAATAATAAGAATAAAAATAATAAAAAGAAAAAAAAAAGATAAGAAGAAAAAGAATAAAAAAAAAGAAGAATAGGTTCTATAAGAAGAATAAAAAGAATGCTAAGAATAAAAATACTAAGAATAATATGAAGAATATAAAAGATATAAAGAAAAATAAGAAAAAGAAAAAAAAGAATAAGAAGAATAAAATTAATAACTATAAAAAAATTATAATAATAATATGAAGAAAAAAAAAGAATAAAAGAATAGGATGATAAGAAGAATAAGAATAAAAAGAAGAATAAATAGAAAAAAATAAAAATAAGAAGAACAATAAAAAGTAGAATAAAAATAATAAGAATAATAAAAATAATAATAAGAATAAAAAAAATAAAAAGAATATGAAGAATAATAAGAATAAGAAGATTAAAAAGAATAAAAGGAATAAAAAGAATAAGAATAATAAGATTAATAAGAAGAATAAAAAGAATAAGAAGATTAAGAAGAATAGCAGAATAAGAAGAATAGGTAGATTAAGAACAATAAGACAAATAAGAACAATAAAAAGAATAAGAACAATAAGAAGAATAAGAAGAATAAGAATAATAAGAATAAGAAGAATATGAAGAATAAGAATAATAAGAAGAATAAAAAGAATAAGAAGAATAAGAAGAATAAGATGAATAAGAAGATTAAGAAGAATAAAAAAAATAAGAAGAATAAGAAGAATAAGAAGAATAAGAAGAATAAGAAGAATAAGAAGAATATGAAAAATAAGAAGAATAATAAGAATAATAAGAATAAGAATGATTATGAAGAATATAAAGAATATGAAGAATAAAAAGATATAGAAGAGTAAGAAGAATAAGAATAATAAGAATAATAATAAAATTAAGAAAAATTAAAAGAATAATAAAAAGAATTAAAAGAATAATAATAACATTAAAAATAAGAAAAATTAAAGAATAAGATGAAAAAAAATAATAGTGAGAAAAAGAAGAATAAAAAGATTAAAATTATTATGAGAATAAGAAGAATAAGTAAAATACGTAGAAAAAATGAATAAAATGATAAAGAAAAATATGAAAAATAAAAAGGATACAAAAAATAATACTAAATAAAGGAATTAAAAGTTAAAGAAGAATATGAATAAAAAAGTAGAATAAGAAGAATATAAAAATAACAAGATTATGTAGATTGACTAGAATAAGAAGAATAAGAAGAATAAAAAGAATAACTAAAATAAAAAGCATGTGATTAATACGAACAATAAGAAGAATAATATGAATAATTAGAATAAAAAGAATAGATAAAATAAGAAAATAAGATGAATACAAAGAATTAGAAGTAAAAGAAGAATAAAATGAATAATTAGAAGAATTACAAGTTGAAAAAATAATAACAATAATAATATTTATAAGTAGAATAAAAAGAATAAATAGAATAAGAAGAATAAATACAATAAGAAGAATTAGAAGAATATGATGAATTAAAAGAAAAAGAAGAATAAGAAGAATAAGAATAAAAAGATTAAGACGATTACGAAAAATAAAAAGTATAAGAAAAATAAGAAGAATTACAAGTATAAAAAGAATAAGAAGAATAAAGAATATAAGATGAATATTAAAAATAAGAAGAAAAAGAAGAATTTGAAGTATTAAAATAATAAGAATAATAAAAAGAATAAGAAGAATAATAAGAAAAAATATATAAATAAGATAAAGAAGAATAAGAATAATAAGAAGAATGATCAGAATCATAAGAAAAAGAAGGCTATGAAAAATGACCAGAATAAGAAGAATAAAAAAATAAAAAAGAATAAGATGAGAAAGAAGAATAAAAAGAATAAGAATAAAAATAATAATAATAAGAATATGATGTATAAGTAGAATAATAAGAATAATAATAAAAAAAGAATAAGAAGAAGAAAAACAATACGGAGAATAAGAAGAATAAGCACAATAATTAAGATAAGATAAATAAGAAGAATATCAAGAATAAGATGAAAAATAAGAATAAAAAGAATATAAAAATAAGAAGAATAATAAAAATAAAAAAGAATAAAAAAATCATACTAATAATAAGAATACAAATTTTAAGAATAATAAGAAAAATATGAATAATATGTTGAATAAGAAGAAAAAAAGAAAATAACACGAATAAGTAGAATAATTAGTATAGCAACAATAAGTAGAATTACTAAAATAAAATAAATAATAATAATAAGAAAAATTAGAAGAATTTCAAGAAAAATAAGAATAAAAAAAATAAAAATAAAATGAATAAAAAGAATTAGAAGAAGAAGTATAAAAAAATTAGAAGAATAAATAGAATTAAAAAGATAAGAAGAATAAGAAGATAAAGAAAAATAACAACAATAAGAATAATAAGTAGAATAGACAGTATAAGAAGTATAATTTGAATAAGAAGAATAAAAAAAAGATGATTAACAAGAATACAAAAAATAAGAAGAATAAGAAGGATAAAAAGAATAAGACGAATAAGAAGAATAAAAAAAATAAGAAGAATTAAAAGAATAACTAGAATAAGAAGAATAAGAATAATTATAAGAAAATGAAGAATAAGAAGAATTTAAAGGGTAAGAAGAATGAAAAGAATAAAAAGAAAAGGAAGAATAATAAGAATAAAACAAGAAAAAGAAGAATAAAAAAAATAAAAAGAAAAAGTAAAATAAGAAGAATAAGTAGAAAAAGAAAAATACGATGAATAATATGAATAAGAAGAATATGAAGAATAAGAAGAATAAGAAGACAACGTAGAATAAGAAGAATAAGATGAATAAAATATAAGAGAAAAAGAAGAATAAGAATAATAAAAAAATTTTGAAGAATATGAAGAATATATATATAAAGAAGAATAAGATGGATAAGAAGAATAAGAAGAATATGAATAATAAAAAGATTATATATAAAATATGAATAAGAAAAGTATGAATAATAAGAAGAATAAGAACAATAAGAAGAATAAGTAGAATAATTATATTAATAAGGATAAAAATAAAAGAAAGAAATAAAAAGATTAATAATAATAATAATAATAAAAAGAATAGGATGTAAAAGTAGAATAAGAAGAATAAGAATAAAAAGAAGAATAAAAAGAATACCCCAGTAGTTACTTAGTTTTGATTCGATCTAATAGAAATGGCTTGTTGAATGGAACTCAATCAGTGCAATTCCCATCCATAATAATAATAATGAGAATAAGAATAATAAGTAGAATAAGTACAAATACAAGAATAAGAAGTAAATGAAAAATACGAAAATAATAAAAATAAAAAGAATAAAAAGAATAATAATAATATGAAAATGAAAAATGAATAATAAGAATAATAAGAATAATAAGAATAATAAGAATAATACGAATAATAAGAATAATAAGAATAAAAAGTTTAAGAAGAACAAGAAGAATATTAATGAAAAGTAGAATAAGAAAATAAGAAAAATAACAATACTAAGTAGAATAAGTAGATTAAGAATAATAAGGAAAATTAGAAGAATTAGAAGAATAATTAAAATAAAAATAATAAGAAGAATAGCTATAATAAGAAGAATAAAATGAAAAATAAAAATAGGATGAAAAAAAGAATTATAAGATTAAAAAAAATAAAAAGAATTAGAAGAATAAGAAGAATAAAAATATTAATAACAATAATAAGATTAAGAAGAAAAACAAGAATAAAAATAATAAAAAGAATTAGAAAAATAAGAAGAATATGTAGAATAAGAAAAATAAGAAGAATAAGAAGAATAAAAAAAATTAGAAGAATAAATAGAATAACTAGAATAAGAATAATAAGAAGAATATTATGAATAAGAATAATAAGAAGAATAAGAAGAATAAAAAGAATAAGAAGAATAAGAAGAATAAGAAAAATATGAATAATAAGATGAATTAGAATAATAACTAGAATAAGAAGAATAACAACAATAATAAGAATAAGAAGAATAAGAAGAAAAAAAAGTTAAAGAAGAATAAGAAGAATAATAAGAAAAAGAAGAATACAAAAGAAAAAAAGAGAATATTAAAAAGAAAATAAGAATAGGAATAAAAATAAAAGTTCAAAGAATTAGTCGAATAAAAAGATTAAGTAGAAGAAGAAAAATAAGATGAATAAGTAGAATAATAAAAATAAAAAGATAAAGTAGAAAAAAAAGAATAAGAAGAATAAAATAAATTTTAAATATAATTAGAAAAATAAGAATAAGAATAAAAATAAGAATATGAAAAATAAGAAGAATAAGAAAAATATGAAGTATAAGAAGAAAAATAAGAATAAGAAGAATAATAATAATTAAAAGAATATTAGAATAAAACAAGAATAAGAAGAATACAAAGAACTAGTAGAATAAGAAGAATAAAAAATATAAGTAGAATAATATGAATACAATGAATTACTATAATAATAAGAATAAAAATAATTAGAAGATTAAAAAGAATAATAAGGTTAACAATTAAAAAAAGAATGAAAAGGAAAGGTAGAATAGGATTATAATGAAGAAATTGAAGTATAGAAATAAAAAGAATATTAAGAAGAATAATAAGTATAAGAAGAATAAAAATAATAAGAAGAATAAAAAGAATAATGAAGAATAAGAAGAATAAAAAGAATAAAAAGAATATGGAGAATAAAAAGATTAAAAAAAATAAAAACATTAAAAAAAATAAGATGAATAACAAAAATAAGATGAATAAGAAGAATAAGAAACTAGTAAAAATAAGAAGAATAAGAAGAACTTGAACAATAAGAAGAATATGAAGAACAAAAGGAATAAGAAGATTAGTAAAAAAAGAAGAATAAGAAAAATAAATAGAATAAGAAAATTAAGAAAATTAAGAAAAATAAGTAAAATAAGAAGAATAAGAAAATTAAGAAAAATAAAAAAAATAAGAAAAATAATACTAAAATGAAAAAGAAGATTAATAAAAATAGAAATATAAGAAGAATAATAAAAATAAGAAGAAAAAAAAAGAAGAATAAGAAGAATAAAATGGTTAAGAAGAATAAAAAGATTGAAATGAATAATATTAAATAGTAGAATAAGAAGATTGAAATGAATAATATTAAACAGTTGAATAAGAAGAATAAGAAGAAATAGTAGAATAACTAGAAATAGAAGAATAACTAGAAAGAGAAGAATAAGTATAATAAGAACAAAAAGTACTATTAGTAAAATGTGAAAAATATGTAGAATATGAAAAATAGTATATTAAAAATAATAAAAACAATATGAAGAATAAGAATAAGAAAAAATAAATAAAAAAGAATAAAAAGAATAATGAGAATAAAAATTTTACAAAAATATTAATTATATGCAGAATAAGAAGAAAAATAAAATAACAAAAATAAGAAGAATAAGTTGAATAAGGTGTATAAGAAGAATAAATAAAATATAAAGAATAAAAAGAATAAGAAGAAAAAGAAGAATAACTAGAATAAGAAGAATAAAAAGAATAAAAAGAATAAGAAGAATAAGAAGAAAATAAGAATAATAAGAATTTCTATAATAAATAGAATAAGAAGAATATAAAGAAATTGAATGATAATAAGAATAAACTAAGAATAAGAAGAATAAGTTATTTAATAAAAATAAGAAGAGTAAAAATAATATGAAGAATATGAAGTATAAGAAGAATCAGATGAATAAGTAGAATAAGTATAATAAGAATAATAAAAAGAATATCAAGATTAGGAAGAATATGAAGGATAAAAAGAATAATAAAAATAAGAAGAATAATAAGAATATGAAGAATACGAAGAATAAGAAGCATAAGAAAAATACTAAGAATTAGAAGAATTAAAAGAATTGGAAGAATATGAAGAATATGAATAATAATAAGAAGAATAATAATATGAATAATAAGAAGAATCATAAAAATAACTAGAATATAAATAAAAGAAGATTAGGGTGAATAAGAAGAATAAAATGAAAAATAAGAATATGAAGAATATCAAAAATAATAAGAATACGATGAAAAATAAGAATAGTAAGAATAAAAAGAATAAAAAAATAAGAATAATAAGAACAATAAAAATAAATTGAAGAATATGAAGAATAAAAAAAGTAAGAACAATAAAAAGAATAAGTAGAATAAATAGAATAAGAAGATTGAGAAGATTAAAAAGAATAACAAGAATAATAAGAATAATAATAATAAAATGATTAAGTAGAATAAGAAGAAAAAGATGAACATAAAGAATTAAAATAATAATAAGAAAAAGAATAATAAGAAGAATAAGTAGTATAAGTAGAATAAGAAGAATAATAAGAATAAAAAAAATAAGAAGAATATGAAGAATATGAAGAATAATAATAATAATAATTAGTAAAAATATGAGAATAAGACACATAAAGAAAAATACCTAATAATTATAAAAATTCCCTAACTAATTATATATTTTCTCTTGCTATATTTAATCGTAATTAAGAATAATAATTAATAATTTTTCACTAAATATGCACAGAAACATCCCTAGCTAAATTAGCGAGGAAAAAATTTCTATTATTTCATTCCAAATCAATTTTCACAATTTTATTTTTTATAAAAATTTGATTACATATTTTTAATATATTATATTAAATTAAATAAAAACATATACAATAAACCATTTTTTATAATTAACAAAAAACAAAAACAATTCATAAATAATTAAATTACAAAAGTTACATGGTTAAAACACAAATATAACATAAGTATATAATCATTTAAAACTAATTTATCATCTTCATCATTAACTTGTGCATTTGTGCATGGCTCTTTTACGTTGGTACTCTACTGGTACTCGATGTGCTATCTATATTGTTAAGGTCGCTAACTGTGACTCCATATAGGTCATCTGCTATTGCATTGCATTCTTTATTTATTTCATTTCATCATTTACTTATTTCTTTTACTGCATATACATCAATTCAAATTTAAATGATATGAAGGATGGAATCTTATTAATTTAGCAAAAATTATATTTCTGATCATCACTTATATAGCATTTACCAATATGCATGTTGAATAGTTACTGAGAGAATTATGGAGTTTTGCGGCACATATATACTAGTTACCAATCATTATGCATAATTTCATCCATAAAACAAATATTGATGCGGGAAATAATATTAATGATATCTGATATGTCTTTTTTTCTACAATATCAACAATATATAAATAATATTTTGTAGATACATATTCATAACATACCACAACTCTCCTAATTGACACCAAGAGTTGCCTAGTGTCACTCACAAATACACACCAAACATTCTGTCAACTTTTTTAGTTTCTCATATTTTCACACTATTGTGCATGCCTAGTGTGCATAGTATGAGTTATGATTTGGTACAGTGCAAGCGGCAAAAAATTTTTAATTTATGCACGCCTCAATTGAAATGAAACAATTGGTGATACCAAGGGTACAATGGGCACAATGGGCACCTTCATTTTCCTCAAAAGAAAAATAGTTAAGCACAACTAGCACCAAGAGTAGTGCACACATACACTATGTTGTTATAGTGCACATGTAAACTATGTTATTTTAGAGCACATGTTCTATCTATAAAAACATTCAATAACACTCAAAAAAATAAAGAAATTAGTAGATTATCTAATGGATCAATAGCAGCATAAAAAGCATAACTTCCCTCTAGATTTTTTGTAATGGGAAAAATATGTAGATGGATATGAAGCCATTTTCTAGTTTTCATGTGTTGCAAATGGATGATTGACCCAATTGTGATTAAAGAAACTTACATGCAATTTACAATGACATAATAATAATAATTTTTTTAGTAAGTCATAAGAAAAAGGAAGGACTGACATGACATTTTAGTTCATTACCAAGGGAGCTTAATGCAATAGAGGAGCACTAACTTGATTAGAGAAGAGTCACAGCTCTGATTTTGTTTTCAGGTTGAAACTAGAAGATGATGCATTTGCACAATCAAATAATAGATCCTGTTTCACAGTAGCAAGGCGCACATCAATCGCTCTCAAAAGTTCTTTCCTGCAAGAAAAAAAAGTTAACACTAAAGCTTAGGATTGAATCTATGAAGATTTCAAAGCTTTTGAAAAAGAAACAAATCAAGAAGAATATGAACTAGAACAAATTTCTTTACTTTGTGACATCAGCTCCTGCCATAGTTTCAGCTCCATCTCTTCCTATGAAAAATCATCGCAATAAATTAAAGAGTGAAAGTGTTTTTATTCAAAATCTAATTAAGAACAGCACAATAAACACCCTTCTTTATATTTACATTATACTCCTCCATCTTGTAATATTTTGTGAATCATAGAGACTCGTGCATAACTCATTTAATAACCAAAGTAATAAAGATAACATTCTGATGAAATCATACATAATCAATCTTCCCATGTATCATACATAATCATACATAATCAAAGCTCCTGCCTAACACAAAATTTGAGAGATATATATATATATATATTCATCTTTTTTAGAAAAAGTACATTATATTTTAAAAAATTAATACTGCCTGAAAGTAAATTCTCCAGGCTGTTTCCACCTAGGGCATTTCCTCATCAAACGCATTAATAGTTTCCAAAACTTCAGGTGCATGACAAACTGCACGAACCTTTAAAAGAAAAAGTGGCAATCAACTTTGGTTAGAAAAACAATTGGTGGGTTTAGTTTGTAACCTTTTGAGAGTTCCTTTGGTAAAGAAAGTTTCAGGATCTTAGTATTGTCAGTGATTCTGTGACTTTCAGCTGACTCACAAATGACTTTAAAATGACCAGAACCAAGCTTCTATGTCTTCCCATTGCTCGTGTTGAACAAAGAACACCTACAAAGAACAAAAAATTAATGAACATATACATACATATATAGCTAGAGTGAGAGAGAGAGAGAGAGAGAGAGAGAGAGATATATATATATATATATATATATATATATATATATATATATATATAGACAGAGAAAGATTATATATGCACATGAATAAGATATTACATCATTATAGATAAAAAATATGACCGTGATGATTTAGGTGATAGTTGGAGCACAACATAGTCTATGAGCATTTTTGCATTTATATTCTTCAGTTATAATTCCTCTTAATTATATATATTTCTTAATATTCATCTATACTTATAGCAAATGAGAATATTAAGCTTGCGGCATAGATCCTGGAAAATGCAAACATAAAAGAAAAACTTTGAATATTAGGGTGCAAGTCTAAAACAACATGCACATAATTGCGGGTCCAACTATGATTAAGAAAAAAGGCTAGCTGAATTTGTAGAATTCAAATTCCAAATTGGAAATACAAGTCAATAAAAAATATAGTAGTGATCAACTGAGAAGAAAAAGTAAATGCAGATCTTATAGCATCAACACTAAATCCAATTCTAAAATTCAAATCAAAGAAGATGAGTTTCTAAGAAATGCTCATATTCTTCTAACATAAACTTATATGTCAAGATAGATGAACCACATGATAATCATTCAGAAAAAATAAACTATGATTTATTGGGAATCAGAAACTTGATTATTACTTAATGATAGATTGTACAATGGCAACATGCATCGTAATTATATACAAGTGAAACAGATACATCACATGAAAATCAGTTGATGAACTTGAGTTACTTTGTTTTTAAACTGCAAGATCTAGCATGGAATGGAATCTGTGGTTCATATTATGAGTTGCTCGTGCTTCCGTAGTCCCGTTTTGCTTCTCCTCTCTTCCTCATCACAAAGTTATATAAAATGGTTTAAGTGCTTGAATACCTTAGTATTTATATATTTTATGGAAACTTTAAATAAAAAAAGGAATGTAAATATTATAGAAAAAAAATAGACAAAGTGGGCTCTTTAAGCCTTAGCATTTTTATATTTCATGGAAACAATCTTCATAAAGATAGATGAAGCTATAGCACATACTTCATTAACAAGATCAACAAAATGACCATAATTTGGAAGTAAAGTGGGCTTGCCATAGCTCATATTGATGAGATCACATTTATGCTACATAAATCAGGTGGGAGGGTGGCATGTGCCATCTTACAGTATGCATAGTGGAACCGTTTGTGGAAAGGTAGTGGGCAGTTATATGGATGTAGTGTGGTATGCTTTGTGAGGCAGTGTGGGTAGTGAATGCATGTAGTGTGTTATGGTAGTGTGATAAATAAATATAGTTTTCGGACTAAAGGAAGTAATCTGGCTTTATTCTGGTCACATCTAGCTTTCCTCTTCTCTGTGTAAGCTCAAACTGCATCAAATTTAAGGCTCAAACAGCATTAACATAAACACAAAATCTCTCATTGCACAGCAAAAACATTTCAAAAAACTAAAAAAAATCAAAATCAAAATCAAAAACCAAAACCTGGATGAACATTTAACAGTTAACTTCCAAAATCGACACTATGTTTGCATTGCAGATGTCCTGAAAAGAATCATGGATAGGTTAGTTAGCCATGCAAATTACAAAACCAGAATCAAGAAATATAAAAAATACATAAACTCAATTTTTTTATTATCAAAATATTTTTAACAAGTTCAAGTGAGTGTAGTTATACATATAGTTAAATATAATGTTGTATGTTGTAATAAATATAATTATAAATATAGTTATAAGTGGTTATACATATAGTTACACATATAATTATACTTATATTTATACATGTAGGAATATATTTTTTTTCATATAAAAATTATATATTTATACATATAGTTATGTATAGGTATAGATATAGTTAAATACATTTTTATATACAAATTTATGTTGTTAATTATATATTTAAATATAGTTATGTATACTGTTTTTATAGTTATACATATAGTAAAAGACACTTATTTATAGTTATATGTCTTATACCTATAGTATATTAAGTTATAAATAGGTTATATATAATTATATTTAATTATACATATAGTTATAAATATGTATGTAGTTAAAGATATAGTTATAAATAACATTTTTATAATTATACATATAGTAAAATACAAATATATATAGTTATGTAATATTAAAACATATAGTATATCTTGTTAAAAATATAGTTATATAGAATTATACATATAATTATACTTATATCTATACATGTAAGTATATATATATATTTTTATATAATTTTATATATTTATACATATAGTTATGTATAGGTATAGATATAGTTAAAAAAACATTTTTATATACTAATATATAAAAATGTATATTAAATATATTTTGTTAATTATATATTTAAATATAGTTATGTATAATGTTTTTATAGTTATACATATATTAATATACAATTATGTATAGTTATATATTATTATACATATAGTATATATAGGTATAAATAGTTATATAAAGTTAAACATATAGTTATATATATATATATATATATATATATATATATATATATATTCATACAAGTAGTTATATGTAGTTATACATAAATATATACAAAGTTATAAACAAATATATAGATTTATATATGTGTAAATATATATGTATACATACTTACAAATATAGTTATATTTAATTATATAGAGTTTTATATAATTATACAAATATATATAAATAGTTATACACATATAGTTAAACATAATGTTGTATGTTGTTATACATGTAATTATAAATATAGTTACATGTGGTTATACATATAGTTATACTTATATTTATACATGTAGGTATATATATTTTTTCATATAATTTTATATATTTTTACATATAGTTATACATAGGTTTAGATATAGTTAAAATACATTTTTATATACTAATATATAAATATGAATATTAAATTTATGTTGTTAATTGTATAATTAAATATAGTTATGTATAATGTTTTTAATATTATACATATAGTAAAAGACAATTATTTATAGTTATGTGTTCTTATACCTATAGTATATTTAGTTATAAATAGAGTTATATATAATTATATTTAATTATACATATAGTTATAAATATGTGTGTAGTTAAAGATCTAGTTATATATAATGTTTTTATAGTTATACATATAGTAAAATACAATTATATATAGTTATATATTATTAAACATATAGTATACTTTGTTAGAAATATAGTTATATAGAATTATACATATTGTTATAAATTATTATATAGTTAAAAAAATAGTTATATATAGTTATAAATATTGTTATAAAAATACTTAACATAGTTACAAATATAGTTAAATATAGTTATAAAAAGTTTTAACATATATAGTTAAACATATAGTTATATATATGTTGTGATAAGTTTGAATTATAATTATAGTTATATGTGTGATTGCACACATAGTTATACATATAGTTATAAATATAGTTATACATGTTGTAAATGTAGTTATATATAGTTTTTCATGTAATTATATATATTTAGACAATATATCGAAATATATATTGTTAAATACATATATATATATATATATATGTGTGTGTGTGTGTGTGTGTGTGTGTGTATTAAATATATGTTGTTATATTTATATATAGTTATGTATATTGTTATTATAGTTATACATATAATAAAATAAACTTATATATATTTATGTGTTATTAATCTTGGGATCATCATATTTACATAATTTATTATGTAAATATTAAATATGTTGTTATATACACACTGCTCACCACAAACAAACACTCATTTTGTGATTAACATCCAAAACCACTAGACTATCTGAGTGGCTAAGAACATGGATATCAAGCCTGCATACCTACTATGCAACATAAACATCCACACGATGAGAACGCATTATATCATACATGCATGAAGTATGTATACGAATTAGTGTATATGATCAATCCAAGCATACCATGGTGATTAATGATTTTGGTACTTGTAATGATTTACCACAAACATCTAGATTAATACTCTGTGCATGAGGAGGATCTTTGGCCATTTATATAATTGTGGTAAAAACTTGACTTTACATGATATCATATAGACCCAAATATCTATTATATAATTGCTATAGAAAATGCAATATGCGGTAATAGTTAGGGTAGAAAAAGAATTTGGAAAAAAAAAATAGCAGAATCCAAACAGACACTTCTACATTAAGATAATCGATGAAGAGTTATGGTAGAAAGTGTACCTCAAATTAATAAGAAACTCATGGCTAAAGGAATTCTCGCTTACTCTACTATTAGGTTATGATGTATCCGTGTCGAGAGAGAGAGGTGGACTCTAAAGGAGTTTGGTGCTTGTTAGAGTTGTCTCTGGAGTCTCGACAACAAGTGAACGGAGAATATTTTAATTTTTAATTTTTCATTATCAAAACTTTAAATAACAATAAATATATAAAATACATAAAGACTAATATTGTTTTTATTATCAAAATATTTTCAATAAGTTCATATGCATGTAGCAAGGTACATATGAAAAATAAATACCTTATAATTTTTAATTATCAAATTAATTAAACAATAAAAATATAACTAACTTCAAAAAATAGATACTTAGCTATATAACTAGAAAAAAAAATAAAATAGCTACAAAATTTGCAAACTTCATATAGCAAGGCCCACATGAAAAGATGATTAATCTTCAAGTCACTCTTCTAAGAGTTATAAAAAAAACTTATTATGTTAAATATTATATAAATATTTATATTTTATGATTATAAATTTTTATGAATTCATATTTATTTTTTTGAATATAATATGAAATAATTTTAAAGGAATTATAATTTCATATTATTAGATATAATTTATAATTTATAAAATTTTAAAAATTACTTAAAGTGAGAAAATTATTAAAAAAAGTTATATTTATTTTTTAATAAAGAATGAATATTAAAAGCTAATAATAAAAATTTTACTCAATAATTTAATTCTTATATATTTCACTAGGGGTAAGCATTTATGTATTTATTTTTAAATATCAATTTATTTTCTTTTAAATTTTATGAAAAATTTATAATCTTTTTATAATTCAAAATTTTAAAATTTTTTAGTAATTGTATTTTTAAAAGTTTTCTATAATCAAAAAGATATTTTTTTTTAAATTAAAATAATAATAATATTTACTAATTTATTCATTAATTTAGATATTTTTATAAATATTTTTTATTAAAGCATACATTGAATTAGTTTAGCTTTTTATTAGTATAAATTTTAATGTATGTTCATTTATTTTTTAAAATATCTTAAAGAATTATTATAATTATAGAATTAATTATTTAATGTTTTTTTAAAACAACCATTTATTTAAATTTCATATCTAAAAATTATATAATATTTTTTGTATAATTTTTTAAAAATTTTATAATCATAAAATTAGTTATTTTAGTCTTTATTAATATAATCTATTTTTCAAAATTATATATTTCTGAAATTATATATTTATAAAATTTTATTTTTATAATTATATGAGGAGAATGGGTCTTTCAAGGATCGCTCATCTTTAGACCATGACATACCTTTAATATACAAAATTGCATAAAATAATAAAACAAATTTTATATTAAAAAATTTAAATCATTAAAGATTAGCGATATAAAGTATTTCCAGCACAAATATCGTGGGAAAATCCCTAGCTAAATGCATATATTTTGTAAAAATAATTATTTAAGGAATTATCGCTTGCTATTAAATAAAAAATCATAAAAAAAATTTGAGATAATTATTTAGCATCGGATTTTGTCTCGATGTAATTATCTGGAAAAAATATAACACTAAAGCCATTCAGAAAATAACTAGCATCCATTGCACGAAAATCTATGATAATATTAGCTAGGGATATTTTTCAATCATAAATTTTCATTACTAATAAATACAAATCCGCCGCTAATTTGTAATTCGGTGTGGGGTCAAAAATCTTTTGCTATTCCCTTGCTAATTAGCTAAGGATTTTTACCTAGCTAAATTTCCTAAGCTAAACTGACATTTTCTTGTAGTGAGAAGAATAAAAAGAATAAAAAATATAAAAAAAATAAGAAGAATAAGGAGAAAAAAAAAGAATAATAAGAATAAAAAATAAGAAGATTAAGAAGAATAATAAGAATATAAATAATACGTAGAATAATACGAATAAAAAGAATAAGTAGAAAAAGAAGAATATGTAAAATAAGAAGAAAAAGAATAATAAGAAGAATAAGAAAAAAAAAGAAAAAAAAGAATAACTAGAATAAAAAAAAGAGGAAAAATAGGAATAAGAAGAATAAAAATATTAAGAAGAATAATAATAATAAAAAGAATAAGAAGAATAGAAAGAATAAAAAATTAAAAAGAATAAGGAATAATAGAAGAATTAGAAGAATAGATAGAATAAGATGAATAATAAGTTTAAAAAGAATAAGAAGAAAAATAAGAATAAGAATAATAAGAAGAATAAGAAGAATAAGAAGTATAAGAAGAATAAGAAGAATAAGAAGAATAACAAGTATAAGAAGAATACGAAGAATAAAAGAATAAAAAATAATAATAAGAATAAGATGAATAAGATGAATAAGAAGAATAAGAAATATAAGAATAATTATAAAAATAAAAAGAAGAAAAAAAATGATAAAGAAAAATAATAAAAATAAGAAAAATTAGAATAAGAAGAATATAAAGAAAAAGAAGAATAAGAAGAATAATAAGAATAAGAAAAATAAGAAGAATAAAAAGAATAATTAGAATAAAAGGAATAAGAAGAAGAATAAGAAGAAGAAAAAAAAATAAAAAGAATAATAAGAGTAATAAGAAGAATAAGAATAATATGAATAAAAAGTTTTAAAAGTATAAGAAGAATACGAATAATAAGTAGAATAAGAAGAATAAAAAAAATAACAAGAATAAGAAGAAAAAGTAGAATACGAAGAATAAAAAAAATAAAAATAATATGAAGAATAATAAGAATTAGAAGAATAAGAATAATAACTAGAATAAAAATAATAAGAAGAATAAGTAGAATAAGAAGAATAAGAGGAATAATAAGAATAAAAGGAATGTGAAGAATAAAAAGAATAAGAAGAATAAGATGAATATTAAGAATAAGAAGAATTATTAGAATAAGAAGAATTATTAGAATAAGAAGAATAAGAAAATAAGAAAAATAAAAAGAATAAGAAAACAATGATGAATAAGAAGACTAAGAAGATTAAGAAGAATAACAAGAAAAAAAAATAATAATAAGTATAAGAAGAATAAGAAAAATAAGAAGAATAAGAAGAATAACTAGTATAATAAAAAAAATGGAATAAGAGAAATAAGAAGAATAAAAAGGATAAGTAGAATAATAAGATTGAAAAAATTAACAAGAATTAAAAGAATAAGAAGGATAAGAAGAATAGGAAGAATATGAAGATTAGGAAGAATAGGAAGAATAAGAAGTATAAGAAGAATAAAAAATAAGAAGAATAACTAGAATAAGAAGAATATGAAAAAATAAGAAGAATAAAAAAATTAAGAAGAATAAAAAGAATAAAAAGAATAAAAAGAATAAAAAGAATAAAAGAATTAAGAAGAAACATAAGAATAAAATAATAATAAGAAAAATATGAAGCATAATAAAAATAAAAAGAATAAGTAGAATACGAAGAATAACAAGAATAGATGTAATAAAAAGAACAAAAAAATATGAATAATTAGAAGATTAAGAAGAATAACAAAAAATATGAATAATAAGAATAAAAATAAGAATAAGAAGAATATAAAGAAATAGTAGAATAAGAACAATATAAAAAATATTCAGAATAATAACAATAAGTAGACAAAAAGAATTAGAAGAAGATTAATAATAAGTAGAATAAGAAAAAAAAGAAGAATAAGAAGAATAAGAAGAATAAGAAGTATAAGAAAAATAAGAAGAATAAAAAGGATAAGAAGAATAAGAAGAATAAAAAGGATAAGAAGAATAAGAAGAATAAAAAGGATAAGAAGAATAAGAAGAATAAAAAGGATAAAGAAAATAAGAATAATAAAAAGGATAAGAAAAATAAGAAGAATAAAATGTTTTAGAAAAAGAAGAAGAATAAAATGGAAAAGTTGTATATGAAGTATATGAAGTATATGAAGAAAATGAAAAATAGGAATAATAAGAAGTCTAATAAGAAAAAGAAGAATAAGAAAAATAAGAAGAATAAGAATAATAAGAAGAATAAGAAGAATAAGAAAAATAAGATGAATAAGAAGAATAATAAAAATAAAAAGAATAAAAAGAATAAAAAGAATAAGAAGTATAAGAAGAATAAAAAGAATAAGAAGGATAAGAAGAATATGAACAATAAAAAAATAAGATGAATAAATAAAATAAGATGAATAAGAAGAGTAAGAAGAATAAGAAGGATTAGAAGGATAAGAAGAATAAGAAAAATAATAAAAATAAGATGATTAAGTAGAATAATATGAATAAGAAGAATAAGATGAATAATAAAATTAAGAAGATTAAATAGAATAAAAATAATATGAAGAATAAGAAAAAAAAATAAGAAAATAAAAAAACTACGAAGAAAAGAACATATAGAATAAGAAGAATAAAAGAAAAAAGAAGAATAAGATTATAAGAAGAATAATAATAATAAGAAGGATAAGAAGAATAAGAAGGATAATAAGAATAATAAGAATAAGAAGAAAAACAAAAAAATAAAATAAGAAGAATATGAAGAATATAAATAAAAATATTAATAAGAATAATAAGAAGAATATGAAGAATAAGAAGAAAAAGAAGAATATAAAGAATAAAAAGATTAAGAAGAATAAGAAGAATAAAAAAATAATATGAATAAGAAGAATAAGAAGAATTAAAAAATTAAGATGATTAAAAGAATAAGAAGAATAAAAGAAAACGAAAATAAGAAAAATAAGAAAAATTAAAAAAATAAAAAAAAATATGAACATAAATAATAAGAAGAATAAAAAGAAAAAGACGAATAAAAGGAAAACAAAGAATAATAAGAAAAAATTATAAGAAGAATCAAAAGAATAAGTAGAATAAGAAGAATATAAAGAATAAGAAGAATAAATAGAATAAAAGGAATAAAAAGAATAAAAGAATAAAAAAAATAAGAAGAATAATAAGAAAAAAATAATAATAATAAGTATAATAAGAATAATAGGAATAAAAAATTTAACAAGAATAAGAAGAATATTAATAATATGTAGAATATGAAGAATAAGAAAAATAACAAGAATAAGAATAATAAGTAGAATAAAAAGAATAACTAAAAAAATAATATGAAAAATAAGAAGAATTAAAAGAATATAAAAAATAACTAGAATAAAAAGAATAAGAATAATAAAAATAATAAAAATAATAAGAAGAATAAGAAGAATAAAAAGAATAAGAAGATTAAGAAGAATAAGAATAATAAGAATAATAAGAAGAATAATAAAAATAAGATGAATATGAAGAATAAAAATAATAAAAAGAATAAAAAGAATGAGAAGAATAAGAAGAATTATTAGAATAGGAAGAATAAAAAAATTAGAAGAATAAGAAGAATAACAATAATAATAAGAATAAGATTACAATGATGAATAAGAAGACTAAGAAGATTAAAAGAATAATAAGAATAATAAGAATAACACAAATTAGAAAAATTAGATGAATAAGTAAAATAAAAAAGAACAAGAAGAACAATAAGAATAAGAATAATAAGAATAATAAGAAGAATAAGAAGAATAAGAATAATAAGAAGAATAAGAAGAATAAGAATTATAAAATTTAAAGAAAAATAACAAGAATAACTAGAATAATAAAAAAATAGGTATAAGAAAAATAAGAAGAATAAAAAGATTAAGAAAATTAACAAGAATAATAATAATTATAAGAAAAAAATAATAGGAAGTAAAAGAAGAATAAGAAGAATAGGAAGAACAAGTTTTGCTCTCAAGTTATAGAGAGAGAAACACGTTTCTAGAGAGAGAAACATCAAAAACCAGTGAAGAGCAAGGCAATTTCAAGCTTCAAATGGAGCATTTTGATTATTTAACGAAGAAGAAGTTGTTTTCACAACAATTCAATAAGACCGCACACCCCTATTCAAATGCTTAGGATATTCACGGGAAAAAAAAATGGAGAACCCTCGATAGAGTTCTCCTCGACAGACATTGATATGCTCTCGAAAGCCCACAAATTCACGCTGGTGGGCAAATTTTCACATGGCCATCCGCGCGTTGAAGATATTCGTTCCTTCTATGCATCATTGAAGCTTAAAAGTCTAACAAAAATAGGCGTTCTAGACGCCAAGCACATCCTTCTGCAACTATCCAGTGAGGAAGATTTCCACAGGGTCTGGTTGAAAGGTATATGGTACATTATTGGCTACCCCATGCGAGCTTTCAGGTGGACACCATCCTTCTCAACCAAGCTAGAATCGCCATTAACACCGGTTTGGTTCCTTCTCCCTATGTTGCCCATACATCTCTTTGATAAATTATCCCTCTATCATATTGCACATGCAGTGGGCACCCCTCTCCTTCTCGATGGTGCTACTACCACATTGTCTCGCCCAAGTGTTGCTCGAGTATGCATAGAGGTTAACTTACTGCAACCTATCCCACACCGCATATGAATTGGAACCAAAGAGGGAGAAGGTTTCTGGCAAGAAATAACTCTCGAAAATCTTCCATATTATTGTTCTTACTGCAGTAAACTTGGCCATAGTTGTGACCAATGTTTAGTTAAAAAGAAACACTTAGAAGACAAACAATGGCTTGGCACTAGAACAACCGCAAGGAGGGGAAGAGAGGAATATAGAATAAAGTCCCCCCAAACATTAGAACAGAACCTGGGGGAAATAAAATATGGATTAGAAATTGTAGAATATGTGCCTCCTAGAGAAAAAGATAGAGAGGAAATAGATAGATTGGAATTCAATAAAACTCAAGAACTTATGAAAAAATTGCAGAAATTAATAAAAGAGTTAGGAAAGGAAGATTTGAAAAAAAGAAAGTTGTAGAAAAGAGTTGGGTAAAGGAAATAGTTAATAGCTCAAAAAATGAGCTAGATGTTAGAAGTGTGATCAACCTAGACAAAAAAGAGGAAGAACCAAAGCCTTTTAAAACCTCTAAAGATGATATAGATATTGAAAAATTCTATAATAAAATGGGAAATAAAGAATGGGCCATGGAAGAATTAAAAATTATGGCCATTCAGCTAGGTAGGAAGTGCGGAGAGGAGAAAATAGAAGATACAAGTGCTATAAAAAGATATAGAAACAGGAAAAAATACATAAATAAAACTTATGATTCAAAGTGCACCACTAGAGCTAGGGCTAAATCTAACTCCAATGTTTAGATTTCTCTACTGGAATGCAAGGGGCATCGGAAATGCCCCTACTATAAAAAGAATTAAAAAATTAATACAAATCCATAAAACTCCACTTATAATATTAGCTGTACCCATAATAAGTAAGGACCAGATAGAACACTATAAAAATATCATAGGATTTGATGAGGCATTTTCCAACAAAAAAAACAAAATTTGGCTATTTTGGAAAAATATATTTAACATAAACATTTTAGAAGACTCAGATCAAATGATCAACTTTAGCTTAGATTCTACCCGGGATGAAATAATTTCGGCAGTCTATGCTAAATACACCAAAGAAGGTAGAAGGTCCCTTTGGGACGACATACTGAAAATAGTCAACCTAAACATACCCTGGATAATAGGAGGTGACTTTAACATAATAAGGAAAGTTTGTGAAAAAACAGGGGGAAATCCTCCTAATTAAAATGCTATCTCTCATTTTAATAAGACTATATCAGAGGCCATTCTGATGGAAGCAAGCTTCCTAGGCTCTCGTTACACCTGGTGCAATAACCAGAAAGATAAAAGGACCATATGGGCAAGATTAGACAAAGTATTATATAATGTAAAATGACTAGAGTCATATGGATCAACGTCAGTGAAACATCTAAATAGATCCTATTCATACCATAATCCACTTATCATATCAATAGAAAAATCTAGACTAATAAATAACTCTTTTAAATTCCAGAATGCATGGTGCTTGCATTACACATTTATTAATACGGTTAAAAATTCATGGTCAAAGGAAGCTTCAGGAAATCCGGGTCAAATCTGGAATATGAAGATAAATAGACTTAGAAAACACTTAAGGACATGGAATAAAGATATATTTGGTAATATCAATAATAACATCATTGTAGCAGAACATGAAGTTGAAAAAGGGAACAAGATGATTATTTACTTCAAAATAAAGACAGTAGAAAGGAGTTAAATAGAGCACAAGCTGAATTAAAACTAAAGCTTCTCATGGAGGAAGTCTTCTGGAAACAAAAAGCCAAAATAACATGGCTGAAAGAAGGAGACAAAAACACAAGTTCTTTTAGAAAGCAGCCAAACTTAAAATACAAAAGAATAGTATAAAAGGCATAAAAAATAATCTAAATAAATGGTTAGAGAGAGATATAAAGATTAAAAATCACTTTGATGACCACTTTGAAAGATTATTTAGAGGAGACATAATCCTGCGTGAAAATTATCTTCTACATAACATTGAACATAAAATCACTAGTGTAGAAAATGATATGCTCACAAGTTTTTCGAATGAAGAAGAACTAAAGACTACAGTTTTCAGTCTGGGCAAAAATAACGCTCCGGGCCCGAATGGGTGGAATAATGAATTTTACCAAAATTGCTGGCCTATTATAAAAAATGAGCTCTTAAATGTTATAATCTGGAATTTTTGTGGAGCTGAGATAGGTAAGAAATGGAGCAGCACGTATATCGCTCTCATTCCAAAAATGGAAAATTTTCAAATGGCAGAGGATTTTAGACCTATTAGCTCATGCAACTCCATCTACAAAATATTGTCTAAGTTGCTTCAAAGTAGATTAGCTGGAGTTCTACCAAAAATCATATCTAAAGAACAGTCAGGATTCTTGAAAAACAGGCTAATAAAGGAGAATATCTGTCTAGCTAAAGAAATGATTAAAGAAATAGGTACTAAAACTAGAGGGCATAATGTCCTGATAAAGTTAGACCTATCAAAAGCCTTCAAAAGAGTAGAACGGAATATCTTATGCTTTACCATGAGAAAGATGGGATTCTTAGAAACCTAGATTGATCTGATATATAGATGTATATCATGCTCATGGATCAAAGTTCTTGTCAATGGAGATCTAGGAAAAGATATCAAGCCACTAAGAGGTTTAAGACAGGGAGATCCTCTCTCTCCCTCTCTCTTTAACATTTACATAGAACTATTAATTATTAACATTAAAGTTAAGATGCACTCTAACATAATAGGATATTTTAGACAGTCGAAAGATACCCCCTCAGTGGGATGTCTGGCGTATGCGGATGATGTGATAATCTTCACAAATGGTAGTGCCAAGTCCCTCTATAATCTGATGGACTTATTAAAAACATTAGAAAATGAAACAGGGCAGAAAATAAATAACCATAAATGTCAATTCATGACTGCCAAGAATGCCCCACCAAGCTTAAATTTCAAAATTAACAGAATAACAGGTTTTTCTCATAAAAAAGGAGCTATGCAATATCTTGGCTGCCAGCTTTATGAAGGAAAATTAAAACCAGAGTATTTAGAATTCTTACATGTTAAAATCAAAAATAAAATTACAGGTTGGAAAGTAGAATCACTTAACATGAGCGGTAGGATTACTTTAATTACCCATGTGCTTCAAAGTGTAACCATGCAAAATCTGATGGTTACCTATCTTCCATAGGCAGTAAAAAAAGTATTGAGAAAGAATTGGCCCATTTTCTGTGGGGATCTAGCAATGGAAAAAGAAAGCTTCATTGGAAAAAGTGGAAAGATTTATGCTACCCTAAACAGGAAGCAGGGCTGGGTTTTGTTGAGTTAAATGACCTTGCCAAATCCTGGGCATGTAACAGATGGTGGAGACTCAAGGAAAATAACAGCCTTTGGGCTGAGATTATGAGATCTAAATATTATATAGAGGGAGACACAAGCAAAGATAGAAGAAAGAATAAAGCCTCACAAGTCTGGCTACAAATGCTCAATCAAAGAGAAATAGTTGACAAATACTCCAAATTCTCAAAAAATGGCTGGAAATGGATTTTGAGTGCAGATGGTTCTTTCTCTCTCAAATCAATTAAAGAAATAGTGAGAAACAGGAAGGTTGTGCAACCTTTATTTAAATGGATTTGGAATAATGATAATAGTCAAAAAATTTAAACTCATACATGGAAAGTGCTTTCATATATTGTACCGATAGATGAAAACATAAAAAGGAAAGGTATACAACTCCCCTCCAAGTGCGAATGCTATTTCTATGCCACAGAAACATTAGATCACTTGTTCTCTCAAGTAAATATTGCATCGGTAATATGGAAAAGATTAGAAACTGAAATGGGTATTAAGCATAAATGTTCTTCTATTAGAGATAGACTCCTTAAGTGGAGCTTGGCTCACTCACAGCATAGTCTTCACACTTGGCTTAAAAATAATATTACTCATATTACCATCTGGTGTATATGGAAAGCCAGGAATAGTAGTAGATATGAAGGTCGCACTATGGCAGTTGAAGATATATGGAAAGCCATTAAGAAAGAAATAATAATCACCTCGAAAGTTAATCCGATAGTAACCAGAAACTCTTACCTAGACATAGACTCTCTAAACTTCTGGAACCTCACAGTTGCAAAATCCCCTCCATATAAGGCCATAGTAGTTAAGTGGGAAAAGCCAGCTAAAGGCAAATTAGCTTTAAACACTGACAGTAGCTTCGATAGAAACATAGGTTTAGCAGGAGGTGGGGGGGCCGTAAGAGACTATAATGGTCTTCTTATACTTGCTTATTCGGGAGTCATTAAAGCCTCGTCTGCAATACATGCTGAAATCTTAGCATTAAGAGAAGGTTTAAAGGTGTGTAAATCTGAAAATCTATCAAATCTAGATATACAGATAGATTCTAAAATCTTAGTTGATCTAGTAAATAAAAAAAGTAGCATGTGGAAATATGAAGAAGAGTTAGAAGAAATTAATATACTAGTAGAAGCTTTGAATGCATCGATCATACATATTTATGAGAAGCTAACTCACTGGCGGACAAGTTAGCTAAAGAAGGAAGAAATAAAAATTTTCAGAAATATGAACAAGAGTCTCTCCCAGAAAAATTTAAAGGAATTACAAAAATGGATAAGGAAGAACTCCCATACATTAGAATAATAAAAACTCTTTCCTCTAATGATGAATGTTTCAATTAAATGCTAATAGTATGAATGGGCTGGTTAGTAGCTGGAAAATAAAACTCACAAATTTCCTGGTCCTGAAGGAAGTATGTATAAACTGACCAAAGCCATCCCTCTAATCTCTAGCCCAACAAGTTTAGCTTGCGTGGTTTAGATATATATATATGTAAACCATCATCAATGAAGTCAAGGTAAAACATAGCGAGGGCAGGAAGTCTGTATATTTGCTGTGTTATGCTTCTACTTGTCTATCTTACTAGGTACACGGTCCAGAAAAGATTAGTACATAGGATAAAATATGAGAATCATATATTTATGAAGGTTGTTAGATTGGTATATCATTGCGGTAGCCTCTGTGCAGGGGAATTTCTATCTCTGCAGGTGAACAATACGAAGGCTAATGGGAAAGAGCAAGGTAAGCATTTGAATGTTAGTATATTATCCTGTTATCTTCTCTTCTCTTAGCAACGCAATACCACAGAAAAATGATCCAGAAAATCCAACAGTTGCTGGAATTATTAAATGAAAACTTTTGTTTGGTGTACTGTCTATATTAATTCCAGGTTAAGAGGATATGTATGAATGTTGTGGAAAAGTCTTGTGTTAATTTACTTTAACTATAGATTTAGGGCATGTAAGGGTCTAGAATAGGAGGCTGTTTCTGCAGCTATTGAAAGATGGAAAATTCAGAATAAGAGTGACAAAGGAGGCTTTGGTGCAATTTGGAAACTAAAACAAAATAAAGTGCTGAAGTTAAAGAGCAGCTATAAGCTGTCTCTCTAAGCAGTACTAAAGCATAAGCATGCATATCTAAAAAGTGGAAAAAGTCCATAAAAATCTAAATTCAGAGAAACTGAAATGAAGTAAAGAGACTGCATGCACCATGCGATGTTGCCCAATTCACCAGATTAGGTAAGAGCAGGTATTTTTTGGAATCATTATTTGACTAATGCTTGGGGTTGATTCTATTTTGCAGAAACAAGGGGTTAGGGAGGGTAATTAGATGTATAGCAGGCTGTCATAGTCGCAAGTCTGCTAGGTGCTTGCATATATGTCTTGAAAAGTGGATTTGATTCGTATCGAGTCAGAGTCTGTTGGGTGTTTGTCTATGCTTGTTTTTTGTTTGATCTATCAGATGGGTGTATAAGAGGTTGTGCAAGAGAGGTAGATGCTGGAGGAAAGTCAGAGATTGCTGGTGTACTTGTCTACAAAGTGAGTCTCGGACAAAAGTAGCATGGTCAAGTCAACGAAGATAAAATAACTTTCTACAAAGCATAAGGAACATGGAAGGTCCTGGCCATAAAGAGACCACCAGAAGCTAAGGAAAGGAGTAAGCTGAGGAGTTAAGATAAGCCCTAAAATTTAGATGGAAAAATCTTTCATTTTAGCAAAAATAGCCAGCGCCTTAGCAAAAAACCAACTCAAATTCCAGTCTATGAAAGTCTACCATGGGCTTTTATTAAAATGTTAGAATGTTATGGCTCGTTTATTTTATTTATTTTGTAAGTGGGTGTAAAAGGGAAAAGGGGTAGATCTTAGCTTGTAAAAATGGTATTCCTCCGCCAAAAGAGAGGGTTATAGTAATAAAACAAACCTTAAAAAAAAGAATTGAAAGAATAAGAAGAATAAAAAAAATAAGAAGAATAAAATGAATAAGAAAAATAAGAAGAATAAAAAGAATAAGAAGATAACTAAGAATAAAACAATAATAAGAAGAGTAAAAGCATAACAAACAGAAAAAGAAAAGCTAGAATACGAAGAATAAGTTGAATAATTAGAATAATTAGAATAATTAGAATAAGAAGAGTAAGAAGCATAAGAAGAATAAGTAGAATAAGAAGAAAATAAGAAGAAGAAGAATACGAATAAGAAATATAAGATCGATAAAAAGAATAAGAAGAATTATAAGTATAAGAAGAATAAGAAAAATAAAAAGAATAAAAAAATGAGAAAAATAAAAATAATAAGAAAATAAGAAAAATAAGATGAATAAGAAGAATAAATGAATTTGAAGCATAAGATGAATAAGAAGAATAAAAAGATAAAATAAAATAAAAAGTATAAGAAGAATAAGAAGAATAAGAAATATAAAAAATATAAAAAAAAGTATATAAGAAGAACATGAAGAATAAGATGAATAAAAAAAGGAATAAGAATAAAATGAAGAATAAGGATTAGAAAAGTAAGATTATAAGAAGAATAAGAAGAATAAAAAGAATTAGAAGAATTAGAAGAATAAGTAAAATAAGAAAATAGGAGAATAATAAAAATAAGAAGAAAAAGAAGAATAAAATGATTAAGAATAATAAGAAGAATTATAAGAATACGAAGAATACAAATAATAAGAATAATAATAAGAATAAAAATGGAACACCAATAAATAAATTAAGAAAAATAACAAGAATAACTTGAATAAGAAGAATAAGATGAATAAAAAGAATATGAAGAATATGATAAATAAAAAAAATAAGTAGAATAAGAAGAATATGAAAAACAAGAAGATTAATAAGAATAAAAGAAATCAGAAGAATAATAAGAATAATAAGAATATGAAGTAGATCAGAATAATGAGATTGGAGATAGGATAACTATAAATTAAAAAACTAGTAATGAATAGGAAGTCAGGAAAATCGAAATTGCAGAGGAAAATAAAAGGAAAGAAATGATGAAGAAAATAGAAAAGCTTACTAAAAAAACTAAAGCTAAAATGAAAAACAAGGAGTAAATATTTAAAAGATGGATAGTAGATATAAAGGACATTTTGGAAGAGGAAATGGAGGTGAGAAGCTCCATAATCCTCAATAGAAATGAGGATGAAAAAGGACAGAATAAGAGGTCCTTTAATGATAATATTAATATAGATAAATATAAACAAGGAAAGATAATTTGAGAGTGGGCAATAGAAAAAGTCAAGATAATGGCAATACAATTAGGAAGGTGATTGAAATGTGAGAAATGTGGAAACTCTAGCTCTATAAAAAATAATGAATCACAAAAAAAAACTTAAACAGAATATATGATTCTAAATGTACAACTAGAGCATAGTCAAAATCCACTATCAATGTATAAATTTATAATATGGAATATAAGAGGAGTTGCAGATCACCCCTCAAGAAATAGATTAAAAATGATATATATGTACACCACTTCACTAATAATATTAATGAAACCAATGGTGGATAAAAATTATTTAGAAACATATATAAAGACCATATGATTTGAACATGCATTTGCTAATAATAACCAAAAGTTATGGGTAATGTGGAAGAGTAATTTAGATTATCATATAGTAAAAGAAATAGAACAACTAATAAACTTCAGCCTAAGTCAAGAGGTAAAGGAAATAATTATAGTAGTATATGCTAATAATATAGCAATTAAAGATGTCCATTGGATAATAGGGGGAGACTTTAATACAGTAAGATTTGCCAAAGAAAAGAAAGGATATAGACCTCCTAACCCAAGGGCTACCTCTCACTTTAACGAAATCATAAATTAAAATGAATTTGATATAGGCTAACTTTTTAGGATCTCAATTTACATGGTGTAAAAACCGATATAAAAAAGGCATCATATGGGCAAGATTAGATAGAGTCCTTTATAATATTAAATGGTTAGAGAGATTTGGTTCGACTGAGGTGAAACACTTAAATAGAACTTTCTCAAACCACTCCCCACTTCTAATTATGATAAAAAATATAAAACATACTAATAAAGCCTTCAAATTTCACAATACATGGTGTTTACATCATGGTGCTTTTAAATATTCTACCTATAGATACTAATATAAAGAAAAAGTATATACAGTTGGCCTCCAGGTGCGAATGCTATTTAAGTGAGACTGAAACACTAGACCATATCCTATCATTAGGTAGGGTGGAAGCTAAAATATGGAATAGAATAGAATTTCACTTAAAACAATAACATCTTGCTAAAAATGAGGCTTTAAAAATGGAGCAAAGCTCACACGCCAAGTAGTTCTCAGAAATGGATTAACAATAATGTACCCATAATAGCTATCTGGTACATCTGGAAGGCTAGAAATAAAAGTAGGTTCAAGGGGCAGAGCATCTCAATTGAATATATCTAGAGGGACATAAAAGACAAAACCAGAAAAATATCTGAAACATACCCTTTAAAAATACAAAAAATAGACTTAGAAAAAGATACCTTGAATTTTTGGAAACTAAAAGTGAATCAGCTAAAACAATTTAAGTTGATTAGTATAAAATGGGAAAAACCTATGAAAGATAGGTTTGTGCTGAACATAGATGGTAGCTTAAATAGAGATATTGGAGTAGCAGGAGGCGGTGGTGTTATAAGAAATTCTAAAGGAAAGCTAATTTTAGTTTTCACAAGGAATTTTCAAGCATCATCATCATTACATGCAGAAATTTTGGCACTAAAAGAAGGAGTGAGTTTTTGCAAAAAATTAGAAATTAATCATCTAGACATCCAAATAGACTTGGACATAGTGGTAAACTTAGTTAATAAAAATATAGTAAGATGGAAATATGAGGAAGAAATGGAAGAAATATTACAAGTAAACAACACATTAGATTTCTTTATAAAGTACATATTTATAGAGGCTAATTCTCTAGCAGATAATCTAGCTAAAGAAGGAAGAACAAGAGGACACAAAGAATATAAGGAAGAGAATATTCAAGACAAATACATAGGTATTGTAATTTGGACAGTAAAGAGTATCCTTACATCAGAAAAATAAAATTATAGTAGTAAGGGAACTCATTGTAAAATAGTAAGAAAAGACTAGAAACATAGACTGTCACATATTGTTTGGATTTCTAAGTTTTTCTTACATGTACAAGTCCATTTAAGCTGTCAGTTCACAAGATGAAGCCATGAAGTAGAGTATACTTTTAGGAAAATAAATCTAAAGTAGTGTGTATAGATGAAAAGGCAGTAAAAGGTTTTGGTGATCCAAGAGTCACCCTAGTCATGAGGGGTGACAACAAGTGTTGGTTTGTTAACTGTTTTGTAGGGTAGAGGGGAAGAGAAGGCAGTAGACCATGGAATGGAACACAGCAGACTCACAGCAGAATTATAGATTTTGAGTGTTTGTGTGTATGATGGCCATGTTTCTGATTGAGAGAGGAACTATGATGTGTCTGTAAGGGGTCTAAAGGGATAGGGGATATAGCAGTATAGACCGAGTAGGGGTATGACTTGTTTCTTTTGCAGGGTTTTTTAGAAGATGAGGAGTACAATGAAGTAGAAACATAAGCTCGGGGAGGTTCCTATCAGCCATATAATGGGCTAAGGTAGGACCAGATGCATTTGCTGAAAATCAGGCTAAATAAGTCAAGGTATTGGTCAAATAAGAGAGAGGATAAAGTGGTGAAAGTGGAGATGGAGGGCTGTTGGTTTGGGTGTCTATTATGGCTGTATTTAGCCAAGTCTGTGAAGTTGACTATGTTTACTATAATGGTAACACAGTCAGAATCTGTGATGATTAAGTTATTTGTAAGTGTCTGTATTTATTTTTAGTAGGTGAGTATCTGTTATAGAAGAATAGGTATTGATTTGATGCTGTCTGTAAGGTTGGTAAGGGTAGTGTCTGTAAATAGGCTGTTATGGGTCAGCAAGGAGAGTTTGATCTGCGGAGGGAAATGATGAGCCCTGGAACAAAGCATCTCAGTAGGAATAAAGGGGAAGAAAAGTAGGAAGATGAACAACAGGGAACTAGGAGGACAACAAAAATTGACAATTGGAGCGGAAAAGCAATAATTAGACTTTAAAATGATCAAAAGCAGGAATGCATAACTAGAATACATACCAACAGAAAGTTCAGATACAAAAACAAAAAGAGACTCAAAAAGCAAACTTAAAGAGCTGAATAATGAAGGAAACCCTAGAATATCTTTACTCTTATTTTTTGTATTTTAATTTTAAGTAAAGTGTGTACGATGGTAAAATGTTGTATGTAGTTTGTAAAAATGATATTCCTCCGACAAAAGAGTTGGTTATTATAATAATAAAACAAACAATAAAAAAAAGAATATGAAGAAAAAAAAGAATAAAAAGAATAAAAAGAATAAAAAGAATAAAAAGAATAAAAAGAATAAAAAGAATAAAAAGAATAAAAAGAATAAAAAGAATAAAAAAAATTAAAAAAATAATAAAAATAATAAGAATAATAAAAATAATAAGAATAATAACAATAATAAGAATAATAAGAATAATATGAAGAAAAAGATTAAGAGGAATAAGAAGAATATAAATAAAAAGTAGATAAAGAAGAATGATAAAATAACAATAATAAGAAGAATAAGTAGAATAAGAAGAATAATTAAAATAAAAATAATATAAAGAATAAGAAAAATAAAAAGAATAACTAGAATAAAAAAATATGAAGAATATGAAGAAAAGGAAGAAAAAGAACTTCCAAGAGAATATGAAGAATAAGAAGAATTAAAAGAATAATAAGAATAAGAAGAATAATAAAATTTAGAAGAATAAAAAGAATAAGAAGAATAAGAAAAATCAAAAATAATTAGAAGAATATGAAGAATGAGAAAAATAAGAAAAATAAGAAAGAAAATAAGAATAGGAAGAATATGAATAATAAGAAGAAAAACAAAATTAAGAACAATAAGTAGAATTAATAGAATAAAAATAATATGTAGAATATGAAGTATAATAGAAATCAGAATAATAAGAATAAAAAGAAGAATATTAAGAATAAAAAGAATAAGAGGAATAAAAAAATAAGAAGAATAAATAGAAATTGAAGAAAAAGAAGAATAAAAAGAATAAGATAAAGAAGAAGAATTAATAGAATAAGAAAAGATAAGGAAAAAGAAGAATAAGAAGATTAAGAAGAATAACAAGAATAAAAAGAATCAGAAAAATAAGAAGAATAAGAAAAATAAGAAAAATACGAAGAATAAGAAGAATAAGAAGAATAAGAAGTATAAGGAGAATAAAGAGAATAAGAAAAATAAGAAGAAAATTAAGAAAAAGAAGAAAAGAAGATAAAGAAGATAAAGAAGAAAAAGAATATTTAAAATAAAAAGAATTTGAAGAATACAAAGAATATGAAGGATAAGAAGAATAAGAAAAATAAAAAGAATTTAAAGAATAACTAGAATAGGAAAAAATGAGGAATAAGAAGAATATAAAATTAAGAGGAATAACAAGAATAAAAAGAATAAGAAAATTAAGAAGAATAAGAAGAATAAAAAAAATAAGAAGAATAAAAAAGAATAAGAAGAATAAAAAAGAATAACTAGATTAATAAAAAAAGAATAATAAATGGAATAAGAAGAATTATAGGAATAAGAAGAATAATAGGAATAAGAAGAATAAGAAGAATAAAAAGATTAAAAAAATTAACTAAAATAAAAAGAATATGAAAAATAATAAGAATATGAAGAATAATAAGAATATGAAGAATAAGAAAAATAAAAAGAATAAGAAAAATACAAATAAGTAGTATCAGAAGATTAAGAAAAAAAAAAGAAGATTAAGAAGAAAGAGAATAATAAATAAAATAAGAAGAATAATAAGAATAAAAAATAAAATAAGAATAGAACTATATTTAAAAAGAATAAGAAGCATGATAAAAATAAACAGAATAAGTAGAATAAGAAGAATAAGTTGTATAATAAGAATAATTAGAATAAAATGAAAAAATATTAAAAAAATAAGAAGAATATGAAGAATAAAAAGATTAAGAAGAATAAAAAGGATAAAAAGAAAAGAAGAATAAGAAGAATTTTTAGAATAAAAAGAATAAAAAGAATAAGATAAATTAAAAGAAAAAGAAGAATAACTAGAATAATAAAAAATGAGGAATAAGTAGAATAAGAATATTAAGAAGAATAACAAGAATAAAAAGAATAAGAATATTAAGAAGAATAAAAAGGATAAGAAGGATAAAAAGTATAAGAAGAATAAGAAGGATAAGAAGAAGAAGAAGAATAATAATAATAATAATAATAATAATAATAATAATAATAACTAGAAAAACTAGAATAACAAAAAATAATGAATAAGAAAAATAAGAAGAATAAGAAGATTAAAAAAATTAACAAGAAATAAAAGAATAAGAAGAATTTTAAGAATAGGAAGAAAATGAAAAATAAAAGAATAAATAGAATAAGAAGAATAAAAATAAAAAGGAGAATAATTAGAATAAGAAGAAATAGAAGAATAAAAAGAATAAAAAAATAAGAAGAATAAAAAGAATAAAAAAATAAGAAGAATAAAAAGAATAAGAAGATAAATAAGAATAAATCAAGATTAAAAAGAATATGAAGCAAAATAAAAATAAATAGAATAAGTAGAATACGAAGAATAAGATGAATAATAATAAAAATTAGAATAAGAAGAATAAAGATAATAAGAAGAATAAAAAGAATAAGAAGAATAAGATGAATAAGATGAATAAGAAGAAAAAGAAGAATAAGAAGAATATGAAGAATAAGAAGAATAACTAGAATAACAAAAAAGAAGAAGAATAGTAGGAATAAGAAGAAATAGAAGATAAAAAAATAAACAAGAATAAAGAGAATAAGAAGAATAATTAGAAGAGGAAGAAAATGAAAAATAAGAAGAATAAGAAGAATAAGAAGAATAAATAGAATAAGATGAAAAAGAAGAAATAGTAGAATAAGAATAATAAAAAAAAATAAGAAGAATAAAAATATTAAAAAGATAAATAAGAATAAAACAAGATTAAGAATAATAAGAAGCATAAGAAAAATAAACAGAATAAGTACAATACAAAGAATAAGTTGAATAATAAGAATAATTAGAATAAAATTGAATAAGGAGAATAAGAAGAATAAGAAAATATGAATAAGAAGAAGAATAAAATGAATAAGAAGAATACGTAGAATAAAAATAATAAAAAGAATAATTAAAATAACAAAAAAAGAAAAATAAGCGGAATAAGAAGAATAAGAAGATTAAAAAAATATACAAGAATAAAAAGAATAAGAAGAATAATTAGAATAAGATGAAAAAGAATAATAAGAAGAATAAGAAGAATAAATTGAATAAGAATAATAAGAAAAATAATAAGAATAAGAATAAGAATAATAAAAAGAATAAGAAAAAATAGAAGAATAAGAAGAATAAAAAAAATAAGAAGAATAAAAAGAATAAGAAGATAAATAAGAATAAATCAAGATTAAGAATAATAAGAAGCATAAGAAAATGAACAGTATAAGTAGAATACGATGAATAAGTTGAATAATAAGAATAATTAGAATAAAACGAATTAGAACACTTAAAAGAATAAGAAGAATAAGTAAAATAAGAAGAATAACAAGAAAAAGAAAAATAAGAAGAATAAGAAAAAAAAGAAAAATAAAAATAAAAAAAAAAGAATAAGAAGATTAATAATAATAAAACAAGAATAAGAAGAATAAAATCATAAGAAAAATAAAAAGGATAAGTAGAATACGAAGAACAAGTTTAATAATAAGAATAATTAGAATAAGATGAATAAGGAGAATATGAATAAAAAAAGAATAAGTAGAATAAGTAGAATAAAAAGAATAAGAAGAATAAGAAGAAAAGATGAATAATAAGAATAAGAAGAAAAGATGAATAAGAAGAATAAGAAGAAAAGATGAATAAGAAGAATAAGAAGAATAAGAAGAATAAGAAGAATAAGAAGAATAAGAAGAATAAGAAGAATAAGAAGAAAAAGAAAAATAAGAATAATAAGAAGAATAAGAAGTCTAAGAAGAATAATAAGAATATGAAGACTAAGAAGAATAAAAAGAATAAGAAAAATAAGAAGAATAATAAATAAAATTAGAATAATAAGATGAATAAGAAGAATAATATGAATAAGAAGTAAAAGTTGAATAAAAAGAATACAAAGTTTAAATAGAATAAGAAGAAGAAGAATAAAAATAAAAATAAAAAAATTTTAAAAATATTATTTTTCTTATTCTTCATATTATTTTTATTCATCATATTATTCATATTGTTCATATTATTCTTATTCTACATATTCTTCTAATTCTTCTTATTCTTATTATTCTTCTTATTTTTATTATTCTTCTTATTTTTCTAATTCTTCTAATTCTTCTTATATTTCTTATTCTTTTTATTCTTCTTATTTTTCTTATTCTTTTTATTCTTCTTATTCTTCTTATTTTTCTTATTCTTCTTATTCTTCTTATTCTTCTTATTCTTCTTATTCTTCTTTTTCTTCTCATTCTTCTTATTCTTCTCATTCTCCTTATTCTTTTTTTTATTCAAATTATTCTAATTCTTTTAATTTTTCTTAATCTTCTAATTCTTCTTATTCTTCTAATTATTCTTATTTTTCTAATTTTCTTTTTCTTATTTTTCTTCTTATTCTTCTTATTTTTCTTATTCTTTTTATTCATCTATTTCTTCTTATTAATTTTATTATTCATATTTTTTTTATTCTTCTTATTCTTTTTTTTATTCTTATTCTTCTTTTTCTTCTTATTCTTCTTTTACTTTTTATTCTTATTATTATTTTTATTATTCTTATTTTCTTAATCTTTTTATTCTTCTTATTCTTCTATTTTTTTTCTAATTTCTTTCTATTTTTCTTATCCTTCAAATTTTTCATATTCTTCATATTCTTCTTATTCTTCTTATTCTTTTTATTCTTCTATTCTTTTTTTTTATTCTTATTCTTTCAATTCTACTTATTCTTCATTTTCTTTTCTTTTTATTCTTCGTATTCTTCTTATTCTACTTATTCTTCTTATTCTTTTTATTCTTCTTATTCTTCTTATTCTTCTTAATATACTTATTCTTCTTATTCTTCTTATTCTTCTTATTCTTCTTACTCTTCTTATTCTTATTATTCTTCTCATTCTACTTATTCTTTCTATTCTTCTTATTTTTCTTATTCTTCTTATTTTTATTACTTTTCTTATTATTCTTATACTTCTTATTCTTATTATTCATATTATTCTTCATATTCTTTTTGATCTTATTCTTCTTCTTTTCTTCCTATTTTTCTTATTCTTCTTATTATTCTTATTCTTCTTATTCTTTTTATTTGTCTTATTATTCTTATTCTTCTAATTCTTTTTATACTTTTTTATCTTATAATTCTTTTTATTCTTTTTATTCTTTTTATTCTTTTTTTTCTTCTTATTCCCCTACTCTTTTTTTTCTTCTTATTTTTTATATTCTTCTTATTCTTATTTATCTTCTTATACTTCTTATTCTTCCTATCCTTCTTAATCATTTTATTCTTCTTATTCTTCTTATTATTTTTATTCAACTTATTCTTCTTATTTTATTATTCTTCTAATTTTTTTTATTCTTCTTATTCATCATATTCTTTTATTCTTCATATTCTTTTATTCTTCATATTTTTCTTATTCTTCTAATTCTTCTTATTTTTCCTATTTTTCCTATTTTTCCTAGTTTTCTTATTCTTCTTATTCTTCTTATTCTTCTAATTCTTCTATTTCTTAAAATTTTTATAATTCTTCTAATTATTCTTATTTTTAATATTATTCTAATTTTCTTTATTCTTCATATTTTTCTAATTATTCTATTTCTTCTAATTCTCTTTATTCTTCATATACTTATAATTCTTTTAATTCTTTTTATTCTTCTTATTCATCTTATTTTTTTTATTCTTCTTTTTTTTGAAAGTTTATTTATTAATTATAACCCTCTCTTTCATCGGAGGAATACTATTTTTACAACCTACTTGCTTGCTACCCATCACCCTTTACACCATTTTCATCTACACTAAGCATTAATAATTGTAAATATGATTAAAGTAAACGTGGGCAAATATTTGTTCGTTCTAATCTGTATAGAGAACAATTTTGAGTTTCTGTTGGGATTTTCAGCATTTTTGCTGCCCATACTTTGTTGCTGGTTGAGAGATGAATCTTTATCCTTCATTCCATTTCTTCCAACTAGCTTCCTTTCCCTTCCTATCGGGCCTTTACTTCTGTCCAGGCACTTTATCGAGAGAAGGCTCTATTAAACGTGGGGCTATCTCCTGAAATCTTCAACAAACACCCTTATGCTTATACTTCCTCTACCTGTCACCTGCATACATGCTACAAACACAAAGAGAATTCCAGCCTCCAGCCTGCTGGAACTCTTTCTCACTGTTCTGGATCCTTCGATCCAAGGGTTAATTTCTGTTGTCTGCATAGCAGCTTTTGGTTGCTATCTTTTTCAATCCAAGCATCCATTTCTCACTGTTCTGACATCCTTTCTCATTGTAATTTTGCTATCTCCTTCGATCCAAGCATCCATTTCTACTGTCAGCATAGCAGCTTTTGGTTGCTCCCAAATGTGGATAGCAGCCTTCTATAGTGTATACACCCTAGACTACTTCTGTGGACTTCTAAATTACATTAAGTAATATAGACACTGCATAAACTTATAAAACAAACCACACCAAAACTTAAACCATTTAACATAACCACATCAATACAAAGTTCATATAGACTTGGAATTTATAATGCTGGAGATACGCATGTCGGTTCCTCCTGTTTTAGATATCCTTGCTGCTAAGAAAATACAATAGAAAAGAAGGAAAATAGAACAACCGCAACTACAGGTATATAGCCACATTTTTATTATTCATATATATAGAATCTTCCTTCAGAACCTGGAAGAATTGAGCGTGTCTGGAGCCTGCCCTGTGCTATTATAATAACAAAAGAACTAGAAAACTAACAGCAAAGACAAATTCTTGGAACTCCTTTCAATCTTTTTTGATTATTCGTATGTATGGGCATTCTTTTTTATCTAGTTTTATAATACATTTAAATCTTTCTGGAAGAGAGTCTTCTTCATATACATGGGATTCATTAAATTTTCCTTCTTTTGCTAATTTATCTACTAAGGCATTTGCTTCCCTATATATGTGCCTGGGTGATGCATTTAAGGAAATCTTTAAATTGTTAATTTCCTCTAACTCCACTTCAAATTTTTACTTGCTGCTTTTGTTATTCACTAAGTCTACCAATATTTTAGAGTCTATTTATATATCTATATTTGTTAGCTCTTAGAGTAACATATTCTGAGTCCATCCCTTAATGCTAATATTTCTGCGTGGAGGGTAGATGACGCATTATTGGGACCTGAGTATGGGAGTATTAAGTGACCAGAAAAGTCCCTTAAGGCACCTCCTCCACCAGCTAGGCCTATGTTCCTGTCGAAGCTACCATCGGTGTTTAGGGCTAATTTACCTTTTTCTAGTTTTTTCCATTTAATTCCTATAACTTTTAGTGGTTTGATTTTAGACACCGTGAGATGCCAAAATTTTAGAGTGTAAGTATCTAGAAGAGGGCTTTGAGCTGCAAAAGGGGAAGATTCCGAGGAGATTTTTATTTCAATCTTTATTGCTTTCCGTATGTCTTCAGGGTCCATTCTGTGCCCTTCATATCTGCTATTATTCCTAGCTTTCCATATACACCAGATAGAATGTTAGGTATGTTATTTTTAAGCCATTTCTGTGAGCTGTGCTGAAAATGCACATTACTCCATTTAATTAGTTTATTTCTAAGAGGAATACATGCATGCTTTAATCCCATTTCAAACTCTTTCCCCAGATTTCCATGGCTATATTAACATGGGAAAAGAGATGATCAAGCGATTCTAGTTTTTGCGAACAGCATTCACATCTAGAGGCAAGTTGTATGCCTTTTGTTTTTATGTTTTCATCTATAGGAATGATATTTGAGAGAACTTTACATGTATTAGTTTTTATCTTTTGACTATTATCATTATCCCATATCCATTTAAATAAAGGTTGCATTACATTCCTACTTCTTACTTTTTCTTTAATGGTTTTAAGTGAGAATATTCCGTCTACACTCAAAGTCCATTTCCAGCCATTTTTAGTAAGTTTAGAATATTTTTCCACTAATTCCCTTTAATTGAGCATCTGAAGGCAGATTTGTGATGCTATGTTCTTTTTTCTATTCCTATTTATATCATTCTCTATATAATATTTAGCTCTCATAAATTCAGCCCATAGGTTATTTTTTTCTTTGAGCCTCCACCATGTTTTGCATGCCCACGCTATAGCTAGATCATTTAAATAAGTAAAGCCGAGGCCTGTTTCCTGTAAGGGGTAGCAAAGATCTTTCTATTTTTTCCAATGTAACTTTCTTTTGCCACTTTTTGATCCCCATAAGAAATGGGCCAATTTATTCTCTATTCTTTTTTTATCCGACACAGGAAGGTGAGTAATAATCAGATTCTGCATGACTACGCTTTGTAACACATGGGTGATTAGAGCAATTCTACCACTCATGGAAAGTATGTCCACTTTCTAGCTAGCAATTTTATTTTTAATTTTTTCAAGTAGGAAATCTAGGTTGATTGATTTTAGTTTTCCTTCGTATATTGGGCATCCAAGATATTAAAGTGCACTTTTTATATGTGTGAAACCTGTTATTTTGTTAAATTCTATGACCTAGACTTATTGAGGCTTTTTTAGAAATCATAAATTGGCACTTTTTGTTATTAATTTTTTGTCCCGTTTCTTCTTCTAAGACTTTTAACAATCCATGAGGTTATGTAGAGATCTGGAGCTTCCATTTGTGAAAATGATCACATCATCAGCATAAGCCAAGCATCCCACTAAAGGAGTATTAATAGGCTGACTAAACCGACCTATACTTCCTAAGATAATTTTATTTTTGACATTAACAATGAGGAGCTCTAGGTAGATATTAAAGAGGGAGGGAGAAAGGGGATCACCCTGCCTTAACCCTCTCATATGCTGGATATCTTTTCCTAGTTCTCCATTGACAAGAATTTTAATCCAAGGACTTGATATGCATCTATAAATCAAGTCAGTCCAGGTTTCAGAAAAACTCATCTTTCTCATGATAGAACATAAATTTTTCCATTCAATTCTATCAAAAGCTTTTGAGAGATCTAGTTTTAGCAATACATTATGACCTCTAGATTTGGATCCTATTTCTCTGATCATTTCTTTAGCTAAACAAACATTTTCCATTAATAATCTATTTTTCATAAATTTTGATTGTTCTTTATAAATGATTTTTGGCAATACTACAGCTAATCGGTTTTGAAGTAGCTTGGCCAAGATTTTATAAATGGAGTTACATAGGCTGATAGGTCTAAAGTCTTCAGCTTTATGGGGGTTTTCCATTTTAGGAATAAGAACCACGTACGTGCTGCTCCATTTCTTGCCTATTTCTACGCCACAGAATACCCAATGTATAGCTCCTAGGAGGTCATTTTTTATGATTGACCAACAGTTTTGATAGAACTCATTGTTCCGCCCATCAGGACCGAGGACACTATTTTTTCCCATGCTAAAAACAATAAACTTCAGTTCTTCTTCATCCGGGAATTTGGTAAGTGCACCATTTTCTTAGTTGGTAATTTTGTGATCTATCTTATTTAGGAGATAATCTCCATTCAAATTTGCAATTCCTCTAAATTGGGTTTCAAAATATTCGTCAAGGTGATTTTTAATTTCTAGGTTAGTGTCTACCCATTTGTTTAGGTTATTTTTAATACCTTTTATTCTTTGTTTTTGAGTCTTAATTTTGGTTGTTTTCTGGAAAAACATAATATTTTTATTACCTTCTTTAATCCATTTTATTTTAGCTTTATGTTTCCAGAATACTTCCTCCATTAGCAATTTTAATTTTAGATCAGCCCGTGATTTATTTAGTTCCTTTCTACTATATGAATTTTGAAGTTTTTCATATTCTAACTCTTTTTTTTCAACTTTCCTTTCTGCTTCTATAATATTACTGTTAATATTGCCGAATGAGTCTCTATTCCATATTATTAAGTGCTTTTTAAGCCTTTCTAATTTATTATTCCAGATTTGAACATGGTTGCCTATTATTTCTTGCATCCATGAATTTTTAACTGTATTGATGAAAGCATGATGTAAAGACCATGCATTCTGAAATTTAAATGACTTATTCTTGATTTTATTATTTTCTACGGATATTAATAGTGGATTGTGGTCATAATAGGTTCTATTTAAATGTCTACCGGCTGTGGAGGCATAAGCTTCTAGACATTTGACATTATGTAGAATTCTATCTAATCTTGCCCATATGGTGCCTTTAACTTTCCAGTTATTGCACCAAGTATATTGGGGGCCTAAAAAGCTAGCTTCCATCAAACTAGCCTCTGATATCGTTTCATTAAAGTGAGTGATAGCTTTTTTATTGGGGGGGTTGCCCCCTTTTTTCTCGATAGTCTTTCTTATTATATTGAAATCCCCTCCTATTATCCATGGTTTATTTATTTTAGCGGTTTTAAGAATATCATTCCAAAGCTCCCTTCTACCTTCTTTAGTATATTTGGCATAAACTACTGAAATGATCTCCTCTCGGGCATAATCTAAAAAAAGTTAATAATTTGATTCGTATCTTCTAAAATAATTATATTTAATAAGCTTTTCCAGAAAATCTAGAATTTGATATTTTTAGTAGAGAAAGAATAATCAAACCCTAATAGCTTTTAGGAGTACTCTAGTTTATCCTTATTTACAATGGGTTCGGCAAGTATAATAATTGGAGTTTTATATAATTGATTCAGTTTTTTAACTTTTTTTATTGAGGAGTGGTTTGGAATACCCCTCACATTCCAGTAGATAAATCTAAACATTAGAAGTGGATTTAGCCCGAGCTCTTGTAGTGCATTTTGATTCATATATTTTATCTAAGTATTTTTTCCTGTTTCTAGATTTTTTAATCGAACTAAACCCTCCTGATTTTTCATTTTTCCATTCCCTACCTAGCTGTAATGCCATGAGTTTTATTTCCTCCTTGGCTTAATCTCTATCTTCCATTATGTTTGTAAAATTATCGATTTCTAAATCATCTTTGGTGGCTTTTATAAAATCAGATTTTTCCTCATTTTTATTTAAAATGAAATCACTTCTAACCTCTACATCCTCATCTAAGTTATTACTTAACACCTCAACCCCTTTCCTTCTCCCTGCACTCTTTTTTCTGGTTACGAATCTGCCTCTCCTAAATCTTTTATTTATTTCAGCTATTTTTAAGATTAGTACATGGTTTTTAGCATTTTACTCTAAGATATTTGTTTTTCTAGCACCTTCGGTATCTTCTTTCCTAGTGGGAACATATTCCACTATTTCAATTTCTGTAACAACTCCATTGTAGTTCTGTTCACTATGTTGGGGGGGGGGGGGTTTAATTCTATATTTTTTCCTCTAATTTCTTGTCTCTGTTCTAGGACCATTCCACTGTTTGTCTTCTGTAAATTTTTTAACCAAGCAATGTTCACATGAATGCCCCAGTTTATTACAGTAGGAGAAGTAGCTTGGGAGGTTTTCTGGAATCAATTCTTGCCAGAAACCATCCCCGTTTTTACTACCAATCCATATACGATGAGCGATGTGATGCAGTAGGTTCACTACTATGTAGAGCTGAGCTACACTTGGTCGAGATAACATGGCAGTGGCACTATCAAGGAGAAGAGGGGTGCCAACGGCACTAGCAATATGATAGAGGGAGAGCTTATAAAAGAAGTGAATAAGCAGCATAGGGAGGAGAAACCAAACTAGGTGTAATGGCGACTCCTATTTGGTTGTGAAGGAAGGCGTCCATCTGAAGGCTTACATAGGATAGCCTAAAATATACCATACTGCCTTCAGCCATACTCTATGGAAGTCCTCCTCGAAGGACAGTTGAATGAGAATATGTTTAGCATCCAAGACGCCAGTTTTTGATAGACCTTTAAGCTTTAGAGATGCGAAGAATGCCTTGATATCTTCAATGCGAAGTCACCCATGAGAAAATTTGCCCACTACAGTGTATTTGTGAGCTTCAGCAAGCATGGCGATATCAGAGGGGGAGAATTCTATCGAGGGTTCTCAGTTTTTATCCGTAAATTTCCGAAAAATCAGAATAGTGAGGCGTGGTCCTTTTAATTTGATAAGAAAATGACTACTTATCCCTTAATAAATCAACTTGCTCCATTTTTTTGCATGAAATCGGCTTCTTCTTCAATGAAATTGGTTTATTTCTTCATATTCTTTTTATTCTTCATATTCTTCTTATGCTTCATATTCTTCTCATTTTTATTATTCTTCTTATTCTTCTTATTCTTCTTATTATTCTTTTATTGTTATTCTTTTTATTCTTCTTATTCTTCTAATTCATATAATTCTTCTAATTCATATAATTCTTCTAATTTTACTTATTCTTCTTATTCTTCTTTTTCTTCTTATACTTCTTATTTTTCTTATTCTTATTATTCTTCTAATTATTTTTATTATTCTTATTATTCTTATTCTGTTTATTCTTGTAATTTTTCTTATTCTTTTTATTTTTATTTTTCTTATTCTTATTATTATGTTTATTCTTATACTTTTTATTCTTCTTATTCTTCTTATTCTTCTTATTATTGTTATTCTTATTATTATTCTTTCTTCTTATTCTTTTATTCTTTTTTTTTCTTTTTATTCTTTATATTCTTTTTTTTTCTTTATATTCTTATTCTTTTATTCTTTTTTTTTATCTTATTATTTCTATTTTTCTTATTCTTCTTATTTTCTTATAATTATTAATATTCTTATTCTTCTTATTCTTCTTTTTTTTCATCTTTTTCTTCTTATTCTTCTTTTTCTTCATATTCTTTTTATTGGTATTATTCTACTTATTCTTCTTCTACATATTATTCTTATTATTTACTTTATTTTTCTTATTCTTCCTAATCTTATTATTCTTCTTATTCTTCTAATTCTACTTAATCTTCTTATTCTTTCTTTTTCTTCTAGTGATTTTTTTCTTTTTATTCTTTCTATTCTTCTTATTTTTTCTGATCTGTATCTTTATCATATTCATTCTAATCTTTTTATACTTCTTATTTTCTTATTCTTCTTATTCTTCATAATATTCTTATAATTCATATTATTATTATTATTATTATTATTATTATTATTCTTATTATTCTTATTATTCTTATTCTTCTTAGTCTTCTTATTCTTCTTATTCTTCTTATTCTTCTTATTCTTCTTATTATTCTTATTCATCTTATACGTCTTATTCTTCTTATTCTTCTTATTCTTCTTATTCTTCTTATTATTCTTATTCTTCTTATTCTACTTATTCTACGTATTCTTGTTATTCTTTTTATTCTTCTTATTATTTTATATTTCCTATTATTCTTATTCTTCTTTTCGTCTTATACTTCATATTCTTATTACTTTTCTTATTCTTCTTATACTTCATATTATTATTACTTTTTGTATTCTTCTTATACTTCTTATTCTTATTTTTGTTCTGATTCTTCTTATTCTTCTTATTCTACATATTCTTTTTTTTCTTCTTATTATTTTATTTTTCTTATTCTTCTTATTCTTCTTTTCGTCTTATTCTTCATATTCTTATTTTTCTTCTTTTTCTTCTTATTCTTATTATTCTTCGTTTTCTTCTTATTCTTATTATTCTTCTTTTTCTTATTATTCTTCATATTATTCGTATTCTTTATATTCATTTAATTCTACTTATTCTACTTATTCTTTCTATTCTTCTTATTCTTCTTATATTTCTTATTCTTGTTATTAATATTATTATTATTCTTCTTCTAATTCTTCTTATTATTCTTATTATTCTTATTATTCAAAATTATTCTTTTTCTTCTTATTCTTCTTATTCTTTTAATTCTTCTTATTCTTATTATTCTTCTTTTTCTTCTTTTTCTTATTTTACTTCTTATTGTTCTTATTCTTCTTATTATTTTTATTATTCTATTTCTTGTTATTCTTTGTATTATTATTATTATTATTGTTCTAATTCTTATTATTCTACTTATTCTTCTTATACTTTTTTATTCTTATTATTGTTCTTATTCTTCTTAATCTTCTTATTCTTCTTATTATTCAATTCTTTTTTTCTTTTTATTCTTTTATTTTTCTTATTCTACTTAATCTTGTATTCTTCTATTCTCTTTTTTTTCTTATTTATTCTAATCTTTTTATTATTCTTATTTTATTATTATTCTTATTATTCTTATTATTCTTATTATTTTTATTCCACTTATTATTCTTATTCTTCATATTCTACTTATACTTCTTATACTTTTTTTACATCTTATTCTACTTATTTTTCTTATTCATCTTATTCTTTTTATTCTTCTTATTATTCTTAATCTTTTTATTATTCTTATTCTTCTTCTACGTCTTATTCTTATTATTCTTTTTATTTTTCTTATCCTTCCTATTCTTTCTAATCTTATTATTCTTCTTATTATTTTTATTTTTTTATACTTCCTATTCTTCTTAATCATCTTATTTTTATTTTTCTTAAATTCATTTTTTACATTTTATTCTTTCTATTATTCTTATTCTTATAATCATTATTTTTATCATATTTTTTCTATTCTTTTTATTCTTTTTATTTTCTTATTGTTTTTATTCTTCTTATTCGTCATATTCTTTTTATAATTCTTATTCTTCTTTATATTTTTATTCTTCTTATTCTTCTTAATATTTTTAATTTTTTTATTCTTCTCTTTATTCATATTCTTCTTATACGTCTTATTCTTATTATTCTCTTTATTCTTTTTATTCTTCTAATTCTTCTTAATCTTATTATTCTTTTTATTCTTTTTATTCTTCTTATTCTTATTAATCTTCTTATTTATATTATTCTTCTTATTCTTCTTATTATTCTTATTCTTCTAATTCTTCTTAATCTTCTTATTTTTTTATTTTCTTATTCTTCTTATTCATATCATTCTTCTTATAATTCTTATTCTTTTTATTTTTATCATTCTTATTATTCTACATATTCTTCTTTTTGTTCTTATTAATTTTATTCTACTTATTCTTCCTATTCTTCTTATATTTCTTATTCTTGTTATTCATCTTAGTCTTATTATTCTTCTAATTCTTCTAATTCATCTTATTTTTCATATTCTTATTATTTTTCTTATTCTTCTTATTCTTCTTATTCTTCTAATTCTTTTAATTCTTCTTATTCTTCTTATCTATATTATTCTTCCTTTTCTTCTTATACTTCTTTTTTTCTTATTCTTCTTATTCTTCTTATTCTTTTTATTATTATTCTTCTTCTTATTCTTATTATTCTGTTTATTCTTTCTATTATTATTATTATTATTCTTATTCTTCTTATTCTTCTTATTTTTCTTATTCATCTATTTTTCTTTTCATTTTATTGTTTATATTCTTCTTATTCTTCTTAATCTGCTTATCATTCTATTCTTTTTTTTTTTATCTTATTCTTTCTATTCTTCTCATTCTTTTTATTTTCTTATAATTCTTAATATTCTTATTCTTCTTATTCTTCTTATTCTTTTTATTCTTCAAATTCTTCTTCTATTTCTTATACTTATTATTCTTCTTATTCTTTTTATTCTTCTTATTCTTTTTATTCTTCTTATTCTTTTTATTCATCTTATTCTTCTTATTCTTTTTATTTTTTTCATTCTTTTTATTTTTTTATCCTTCTTATTCAACTTATTCTTCTTCTACGCCTTATTCTTATTATTCTCTTTATTTTTCTTATTTTTTCTATTATTCCTAATCTCATTATTCTTCTTATTCTTTTTAATCGTCTTATTTTTCTTTTTCTTCTATTCATTTTTTTCTTTTTATTCTTATTATTCTTCTAATCTTTATTTTTATCATATTCTTTCTAATCTTTTTATTCTTCTTATTTTCTTATTCTTCTTATTCTTTTTATAATTCTTATTCTTCTTATTCTTATTATTCATCTTATTGTTTTTATTCTTCTTATTCTTCTCTTTTTTTTTATTCTTCTTATACGTCTTATTATTATTATTCACCTTATTCTTCTTATTCATCCGATTCTTCTTAATCTTATTATTTTTCTTATTCTTCTTATTCTTCTTATTCTTATTATTCTTCTTATTATTTTTATTCTTCTTATTCTTCTCTTTCTTTTTATTCTTCTTATACATCTTATTATTATTATTCACCTTATTCTTCTTATTCATCCGCTTCTTTTTAATCTTATTATTTTTCGTATTCTTCTTATTCTTTCTTATTCTTTTTATTCTTCTTATTCTTTTTATTCTTCTTATTATTCTTATTCTACTTATTCTTCTATTCTTATTATTCTTCTTATTTTTCTTATTCTTCTATTCTTCTTTTTTTTATTCTTCTTATTCTTCTTATTCTACTATTCTTCTTATTCTTCTTATTCTACTATTCTTCTTATTCTTCTTATTTTTTTATTCTTCTTATTCTTATTATTCTTATTATTCTTTTTATTCTTATTATTCTTTTTATTCTCCTTAATTCTTCTTATTATTCTTATTATTTTTATTCTATTTATTCTTGTAATCTTTTTATTCTTTTTATAGTTATTATTATTTTATTTTATTTATTCTTCTTATTCTTCTTTTCGTCTTATACTTCATATTCTTATTACTCTTCTTATTCTTCTTATCGTGTAATTCTTTTTATTGTTTTTATTCTTCCTATTCTTCTTATTATTCTTTTTCTTCTTATTCTTCTTATTCTTCTAATTCTTCTTATTCAACTTATTCTTCATATTCTTCTTTTTCTTCTTATAATTCTTATTCTTCATATTCTTCTTATTTTTTTTATTCTTCTTATTCTTCTTATCCTTATATTCTTCTTATTTTTCTTATTTTTCTTATTTTTCTTATTCTTCTTATTCTTCTTATAATTTTTATTTTGTTAATTCTTTTTGATTTCCTTATTCTTATAAATTTTCTTATTCTTTTTATTCTTCTTATTTTTCTTATTCTTTTTATTATTCTTATTGTTTTTATTCTTCTTATTCTTCTCATTCTTCTTATTTTTCTAATTCTTATTATTCTTGTTATTTTTATTATTCTTCTTATTCATCTTATTCATCTTATTCTTCATTTTCTATTTTTCTTATTATTTTTCTTACTTTTATTATTGTTCTTTTCTTCTTATTCTTCTTTTCTTCTTATTATTCTTATTATTCTTATTCTTTTATTCTACTTATTCTTCATATTCTTCTTATTATTCTTATTCTTGGTTTTTTTATTAATCTTTTTATGTTTCATATTATTCTTATTTTCTTATTCTTCTTATTTTTTATATTCTTATTATTCTTATTATTCTTTTTATTATTCTTATTTTTTTTATTCTTATTTTTGTTATTATTCTTAATTTTCTTCTTAATCTTATTATTCTTCTTATTCTTCTTATTCTTTATTTTTCTTTTTATTCTAATTCTTCTTATTCATCTTATTCATCTTATTCTTAATATACTTCATATTATTTTTATTCTTCCTAGTCTTCTTATTCTTCTTGTTCTTCTTATTCTTCTTATACTTCATATTCTTCATATACTTATTATTCTTCTTATTATTCTTATTCTTCTTATTATTCTTATTATTCTTATTCTTCTTATTCTACTTATAATGCTTATTCTTCTTATTCTTGTTATTCTTCTTATTCTTCTTATTCTACTTATTCTTCTTATTCTATTTATTTGTATTATTCTTCTTATTCTTCGTATTCTTCTTATTCTTCTTATTCTTGTTATTATTATTATTATTATTATTATTATTATTATACTTCTTATACTTCTAATTTTTCTATTTCTTCATATTTTTATTTTTATTCTTATTATTCTTATTCTTCTTATTGTTGTTATTCTTCTTATTCTCTTTATTCTTCTTATTACTCTTATTTTTATCTTCTTCTTATTTTTCTTATTTTTCTAATTTTTTTTCTTATTCTTTGTATTCTTTTTATTCTTCTTATTCTTCTTTTTCATATTATTCTTGTTATTCTTCTTATTTTTATTATTCTTTTTATCATATTATTATTATTATTATTATTATTCTTATTAATCTTCTTTTTCTTCTTAGTCTTTTTATTCTTCTAATTTTTCTAATTCTTCTTATTCTTTTTTATTCTTTTTATTTTTCTAATTCTTCTTATTCTTCTTATTCCTATTATTTTTTTTATTCTTCTTATTTTTCTTATTATTCTTTATTATTCTTATTCATCTTATTCATCTTATTCTTATTATTCTTCTTATTCTTTTTATTCTTCTTATTCTTTTTATTCTTTTTATTCTTCTTATTCTTATTATTCTTTTTTTTTCTTTTTCTTTTTATTTTTATTTATTCTTATACTTATTTTTCTTCTTTTTCATTTTTTTTATTATTCTTGTTATTCTTGTTATTATTCTTAATCTTCTTATTCTACTAATTCTTTTTATTCTTCTTTTTCTTATTATTCTTCTTTTTCTTCTTATTCTTTTTATTCTTCTTATTCTTCTTATTCTTTTTATTCTTATTTTTATCTTATTATTCTAATTCTTATTATTCTTATAATTCTTAATATACTTTATATTCTTTATTTTTCTTATTCAATTTATTCTTTTTATTCTTATAATTATTATCCTTCTTATTCTTCTAATTTTTCTAAATCTTCTTAATCTTCATTTTCTTCTTATTGTTTTTTATCTTATTATTCTTATTCTTCTTATTTTTCTTATTATTCTTAATTTTTTTTCTAATTATATTCTTCTTATTCTTATAATTCTTTTAATTCTTCTTATTCTTCATTTTCATATTATTCTTCTTTTTCATATTATTCTTATTATTCTTCATATACTTTTTTTTTTCATATTATTCTTGTTATTCTTATTATTCTTCATATTCTTTTTTTTTTCATATGATTCTTGTTATTCTTCTTATTTTTTTATTCTTCTTATTTTTTTATTCTTCTTCATCTTCTTATTCTTCTTATTCTTATTTTTCTTCATATTCTTCATATTCTTCTTATTCTTCTTTTCCTTCTTATTCTGCTTTATGTTCTTATACTTCTTATTCATTATATTCTTCTTATTCATCTTATTCTTCTTATTATCCATATTCTTCTTTTTCTTCTTATTATATTTATACTTCTTTTTCTTCTAATTATATTTATACTTCTTTTTCTTCTAATTATATTTATACTACTTTTTCTTCTTATTCTTTATTCTTCTTATTCTTCTTATTCTTCTTACTCATCTTATTATTTTTTTTCTTTTTATTTTTCTTATTCTTCTTTTCTTATTTTCTTCATATTCTTCTAATTCTTCTAATACTTCTAATACTTCTTATTTTTCTTATTCTTCTTATTCTTCTTATTCTTCTTATTCTTCTTATTCTTCTTATTCTTCTTATTCTTCTTATTCTTCTTATTCTTCTTATTCTTCTTATTCGTTATATACTTCATATTCTTCTTTTTATTTTTATTCTTTATTATTTTTATTCTTCTTATTCTTCTTATTCTTCACATACATTCTTCATATTATTTTTATTCTTTTTATTCTTCTAATTCTTCTAATTCTTCTTATTTTTCATTTTTTTCAAATACTTATTTTTATTATTGTTCTTATTCTTCTTACTCTTCTTATTTTTCTTATTCTTTTTATTCTTTTTTTTTAATTTTATTTTTCGTATTCTTCTTAGTCTTCTTTTTTTTAAAATTCTACTAATTCTTATTAATTTTTTCTTCTTTTTTTATTATTTTTATAATTCTTTTCATTCTTCTTATTCTTCTTTTTCATTTTATTATTGTTATTCTTTTTATTCTTCTTAATCTTTTTATTCTTCTTATTCTTTTTATTCTTATTATTCTTCTTATTCTTTTTCTTCTTTATATTCTTCTTATTCTTCTTATTCTTCTTATTCTTCTTATTCTTCTTATTCTTCTTATTTTTCTTATTCTTCTTATTCTTATTATTCTTCTTATTCTTTTTCTTCTTCTTATTCTTCTTATTCTGCTTATTTTTCTTATTCTTCTTATTCTTATTTTCATCTTATTATTATAATCTTTCTTATTCTTCTTATTTTTTTTATTCTTATTATCTTTATACATCTTATTCTTCTAATTCTTCTTTTTCTTATTAATCTTTTTTTTTCTTTTTATTGTTATTTTTCTTATTGTTCATATTCTTCTTATTCTTTTTTTACTTATTAATCTTATTCTTCTTATTCTTATACTTCTAATTTTTCTTATTATTATTATTATTATTATTATTCTTCTTCTTCTTTTTCATATTATTGTTGTTATACTTGTTATTTTTTTATTCTTCTTATTCTTCTTTTTCATATTATTCTTGTTATTCTTGTTATTCTTCTTATTTTTTTATTCTTTTATTCTTCTTATTCTTCTCTTTCTTCTTATTCTTCTTATTCTTCTTATTCTTATTTTCTTATTATTCTTCTTATTCTTCTTATTCTTCTTATTCTTCTTATTCTTCCTATTCTTTTTATTATTCTTATTTTTATTATTCTTATTCTTATTCTTCTTCTTCTTATTCTTCTTATTCTTCTTTTCTTTTTATTCTTCTTACTCGTCTTATTCTTCGTTTCTTTAAGTTTGTATTATTAATTATAAAAGCCCTCTCTTTTGGTACTAGAATACCATTTTTACAATCTAATGATCTACCATTTTCCTATTTTACATCCTTGACAAAATAAAATAATGTATAAGATAGCATTACAATCAAGCTTTTTTTTATGAATAAAGCATAGCAGCATAGATGAATGATTCCATGTTGTGTATCCTTGCCTGTTTTGCTTTTCCTTATCTGCCTTTTAAGCCTACATGCTTGCTTCCTTTTATAGCTACAACTTTAACCTTTCACAGCATAATAGCATAGCAGCCTCATTCAGTAGGATTTGCAGCAACTTTGCTAAAATTTAGCAACATAGTAGCCTTTTTTCACCGCATTATAACTACTATTTTTCCAAATACCATCTTCTCTTTATTCCATAATCTTTAATTCATTTGAAAGCTACTCTGCTCTCTAATGTCTAGCCTTAGTTTACCCCACATGATTTCCTGCACTCCCTTCCTCATCAGCCTTTATCCTCTGCTACCCTTCTGCTAACTTCAGCTCCTAAATCTGCTCCCCTTAGTTGTCTGCTATCCATTTTCTTCTATCCTTTACAAACAATGTTTACCATCATTCCTTCTTCAGCTACTCATGTTGTAGCTTTACAAATGTACAGCCTCCTAGCCTTCTGTTTGGCTCCTTCCCCTGCAACACATGAAAAGCCACAAACCCAACCACAAAACAATAACATAAATCAATCCCATTTCCTTCCTTCCATTGCCATCCTGCATTAATGCACAGCCTCCTAGTCTCTAATGGCTCATACCCATGGAACATAAGGTACAAACAACAAACCATACCACAAAATTTAACATAAATAAATTTCATTTCCTTCTTTCCAATGCATAGCATGCATTGATTCACAACTTCCTAGCTTCCATTAGACTCATACCCTTGCAATCAAAGATACAAACCATAGACCAACCACAAAGCAAATTTGAAATAAAGTAAGCCCATTTCTTTCTTCAGTATCCTATCAACTTCAGCATTCTACAAGCACTAGCAAGATCCTGCTTTGATGCCTGTGAGATCCTGCATTAAGAAAATAATAGAAAGACTTATCTCCATTCTTATTCCACCCTTGTACCTATCCCTTATTCTAACTAATTCTATTGGTTCTGACATAAGGACGAGCTTGTTCATCTAATCTTGCTACCCCTTTAAATCTATCCGCAATATTGCATCGATCAAAATCATGCTCCCCTTTATACAATCCTTACTTTGCTAACCTGCCAACTAGCACATTAGCCTCCCTATAGATATGAGCGATAGTACCTTTCAAATCTTTTATGTATTCTCTTATAAGTTCTACCTCCTCCTCATATCTCCACATCTCTAAATTTTTGTAAGCGAGACCAACTAGTAGATTTGAATCAACTTGAATTAAGATCTCTTTTAAATTAAGTCCTCTACAAATTTGAAGACCTCTCCAAAGTGCCTGTATCTCTGGGGGTAACAATGAGTTTGCCTTAGCTACCATTGTATGTGCCCTTATGATCTTTTCCTACGTGTCCCTAATTACTCCCCCTCTTCTCGCTGCCCCCATATCTTTAAAGAACCTGCCATTAGTATTGAGAGCCAGCTTTACCCATGTAGGCTTCTCTCATATTATACTCTTTATACCCTCCCTCCGCTCTATCTTATATGCCAGTCCCCATGCTCTTTTCAGCTCCTCCGAAGCCCTCGTAACTTGTGTGATGATAGGTTTTATACTTGATAAAATGGAGATCATTCTTTTAATATCTTTTAGTATATCTTGAGAGTTCATCCAAACATTCTCATGTCTACTCCTATTTCTGGCTTTCCATATACACCAGACTACCACTAGTGGGACATTTTTCCTAAGCCACATTTTAGCTTTATTGCTAGACTTACATTTAATCTAGTGTAACAGCTTATCCTTTAACTTTCCACCATGCTGCTGCTGCAATCTAGTATCCAGCTGACTCCACACCTTTCTAGATTTAAACCCATTTGAAAATAGGTGATCTGAGCTCTCCATTTCAGAAAAACAGCATTCACACCTTGAAGCTGTTGCTATCCCTTTCCTCTGAAGAGTAATGTCCACGAGAGTAACCTTTAAGAGTGTTTTCCACAGAAAGATTTTCATTTTCTGTGGAGTATCACTCTTCCATAACTATTTTAATATTGGTTGAAACTCACCTTTATTTTTTATCTATTCTTTCACATATATTATAGTGAAAATGCCCCGTGCGTTAAGTGTTCATTTCCAGCTGCTTCTATTCAATTGAGAATGCACATCCACTAATTCTTTATATTTTAACATTGATTTTTAGACCATGGAGGCTTTCTTCCCATGCCTACAAGTTTTTTTTCCCATCCTTATTTAGCTCACATAAAACCTTCCCAAAGACTCTCATTCTCCTTCAATTTCCACCAGCCTTTATAAGCCCACGCACCAGTTGTATCCTTGAGACTAGTAAATCTCAGTTCCACCTCCTCCTTAGGATGACATAAAGTATCCCATTTTAGCTAGTGCAATTTAGGTTTTCCCCCACTCTTGCCCCTTAAGAAATTGGCCATTTCTTTTTCTAATTCCTTTAACACCTTTTTTGGAGAGTGAATAACTGTTAAAATATGTGCCAGTGGACCTTGTAATACATGTGTTATCAACATGGCTCTACCTCCCAAACTCAATAAATTTTTTTCCCCCCTGCTATTTTTCCACTCATTTTCTATATTAGGAAACCTAAATATTCCTTTTTTAACCTGCCGTGAAATATCAGGCATCCCAAGTACATCAACGCACCTTTCTTATGAGTAAAGCATGTGATTTCTTTCACTCTTTGAACCACTTTTTCCGTGGCTTTATTTGCTAACATAAACTGACATTTCTTCTTATTCAACATCTGCCCCGTCTCCTCTTTTAATGTCTGCAATAACTCTATTAGATTAATGAGAGATTTAGATCTAGCATTAGTAAAGATGATGAAATCATCAGCATATGCCAAACATCACACTAAAGAAATTTATTTTGGCTGCCTAAATGTTAAAATAGTATCATTTCTCATTCTCTCTTTCAAATTTAAAAGTGAAAACTCCAAGTAAATGTTAAAGAGGTAGGGGGATAACGGATTCCCTTGCCTCAAACCTCTGACTGGCTTGAATTCCTCCCCTTTTTGGCCATTTAATAAAACTCTTACCCACATGCTTGATATGCATCTATACACTAGATCTACCCAAAATTCTGAAAAACCTATTCTCCTCATGACATAACATAGAGTTGCCCATTCCACCCTATCAAATGCTTTTGACAGGTCTAGCTTAAGCACTACGTTATGTCCTCTAACTTTAGCTCAAATGTCTCTCATTAATTCAGAAGCTAAACTTATGCTTTCCATTATCAATCTTCTTTTCACAAATCTTGTTTATTCTTGTGAGATAATCCTGGGAAAATTATCACATAACCTAATTTGCAATAACTTAGCTAAGATTAATCTAATAAACTTGAAGTTAAAATAGTATCATGTCTTTCATTAATCTAATAAACTGTATTGCATAAGCTAATTGGTCGGTAGTCTTCTACCCCCCTAAGGGTTCTTAATCTTCGGAAAAAGAATGATAAAAGAACTAGCCCATGATTTTGTTATTTCTGCCCCTGTAAAAATCCAAGAGATGACATGAATTAGCTCCATTATAATAGTATGCCAACATACTTGAACAAATGCATTATTCCATCCATTCGTTCCTACAGCACTCTCCTTATTCATGCTGAAAACTACTTTTTTAACCTCCTTCTCTTCTGGAGGTTCCTCTAGCTTTACATTGTCTTCTAATGATATTCATTTTTCCAATGCATGTATAAAAGTATCTCCTTCTTGACACCCTATATCACATTAATATTTTTTAAAATATTCATCTACATGTAATTTTATATCCTCCTACTTTTCCATCCATTCTCCATTTAAATTTTTAATGCCTTTAATTCAATGCTTTTGAGTTTTAATTTTTGCCATGATGTGAAAGAATTTTGTGTTCTAATCTTTCTCCTTCAGCCACTTAACTTTACTCTTTGCTTCAGAAGATTTCCTCCATGTAAAGATTAAGTTTTAATATGGCCTTTGCTCTACTTAGTTCCCGTCTATTCTCTTCATTTTTCCGTCTCTCATATTTTGCTTCACAGCTTTCCACTTTACCTTTTGCTTGTTTAATCTTCTTATCGATGTTTCCAAAAACCTCTTTATTCCATTTGCTCAGAGCTAACTTCGACCTACGCATCTTAATCGCCAAAATTTGTAATGGATTTCTTAATGCTTGTTCTAACCATGATCTTTCCACTATCTTTTCAAAATCTGAGTGAGAACTCCACATGTTCTGATATTTAAATGCTTTTGCCAGCGTCTGGCTAGAATTAAATGCTATGAGCATTGGACTATGATCTGAACAAGTTTTGTTTAATATACGAAGGTTCATACTCCCATACAAAGCTAGCCATTTTGCATTATACATGACTCTATCTAATCTCGCCCAAATAGCTCATTTCTTCTTCTAGTTATTACACCAAATGTACTGTGCACCCGAGAAATCCACCTCCATAAGATTTGAATTAGAAATCACCTCATTAAACTGATTCATCACTTCCGCATCTGGGAATCTTCCTCCTAGCTTTTCATTAGAGTATCTGATCACATTAAAATCACCCCCAATAACCCATGGGAGATACTTTGAAGCTATTTCCACCATCTCCCACCATAAAGACCTCCCCCATTCTTTAGTATTTTTTGCATATACTATCAATAAATATGCCTCTGTTTTAAAAAGTCTAAAGTGAATCAGTTGTTCTGTGTCTTTTAGAACAATTAAATTTATCTTAGTGACCCACATGGCCCATATTTTCCATTACAATTAGCCCTAGCATTTTCAAAACCCATTAGCTTCCTATAATTATCTGGTTGATATTTATCTACCATAAGTTCAGATATAACCACTATTTTTAATTTATGCATTCTGATTAATATTTTAATTCTATTCAAGGAGGGTTTGTTAGCCACTTTCCTAATATTCCAATATAAGCAACTATCCATTAAGAGTGGATTTAGTTTTTACTCTTATTGTGCATCTTGATTCATATTTCAAATTCAGATATTTCTTCCTATTCCTGTGTGATTTTGTGGAGCTAACTCCATCCATCCTTTCCATGTTAGCTTCTTTAAAACTTTGGCTAAGTTTCAAAGCCATTATTTTTACTTCCTCCATAGCTTCCATTCTAGAAAATGTATACCATCTTCTCATAGCTATTTTTGCCTCCTCTTCCTGCATTTCCATTTATATATCCTTGACTGGACTTTGGCTGCAGAAGTTACAGCTCTTGACCTCTGTTTCTGCATCCGAAAAGACCAGCATATCTTTATCTATCCAGCTAAGATCTCTTCATACTTCTTGACTATGTTCTTTAATCTACCCTCTCTATCTCCCCTTCCTCTAACTATTCTAACTGTGGAGTATGAAGCCCCTCTTCTCAGAGGGAGCCTAGGCTCTGTCATGTTCTTCCTTGGAAGCCTCTTCCTTGTTGAGACCCTTAACTTAGTGTCCTCCTCCCTCTTCATTCAAGGATCCCTACAAGCCTCCTCCTCTCTTCAATCATTACCTAGGCTTCAATCTTCCATGCTACCTACCTCACCCCCTCTTTTTTCTCGAGAGACTTCACCATACAACACTTCACCCCTAGAAGACAAGGCTTCTGCCTTTTCCTCTCCACTCAGCACCACCTCCCAGCTATCCCAGTTTAAAGCCTTCTTTAGAACAAGCCCCCCTATTGGGTAATTGTGCTTCCACGGGTAGTGAAATTAAGAAACAAAAAACAACAGAAACACAGAAACAAGCAATATATATATCCCAATCCAACAGCATCCACGACAGAATCAAAAAATGAGAATTCAACATAGGAAATAACGTGGTTCGCTAGTCGCTCAGTACGACTAGCTACCTCCACCAGAAAACACTTATGCGTTATAGATTAAAACAAAAAAAATAGAATGTCTTACAGTATGCAGCACGGAGCAGTCACGAAATCACGCAGAGAGAGGAGAGGGATGATGAACTGTTCAAAACGGGTCAAAAAAAATAGCCGCCCGAAAAATAAATTACAAATCGTTTTATATTAAAATAAACATCCAGTTCATTTAACTGAAGCGGGTCGGATCATGGAACGGGTCAGGCTCTGCTCCAAAAATTTCAGCCCGCTGACTAGTCAGCGGGACCTCCGTCATTGTGCTACTGCTGCATCCCCGAGCTTTTAATATTTCTTTTCCTACACTTACATGAAAATATTAAAACAGATTATTAAGTAAAAACAAATTACATATACATCAATCTCTACCTTAATTTGTTTTGCATATAGATAGAGAGACACTCTCTATAAACAGTTAGTCCAAAAAGACTACATCTGATTTGATATGTTCAGTAAGTCAAGACAGTGTCTTAACTTATTCAGAGTAACAAATTTGGTAAACATGTCAGCTGGATTATCAGAAGTTGCAATCTTCTTTACTTGTACCCTCTTCTCAGATCGAAGGAAATGATATCACACATCAATGTGCTTTGTCCTCTCATGGTGCACTTGGTCTTTTGCTAAACAAATAGCACTGAGGTTGTCACAGAAGACTGTTGCAACCTCTTCATAAAGACCAAGGTCCTTGAGAAAACCTTTCAACCTTATCCCTTCCTTCGCAGCTTCAGTCAGAGCCATATGCTCTGCTTCAGTAGAAGATAAAGTAACAGAAGATTGCAGTGTGGCTTTCCAGCTAACTACAGAACCACATATAGTGAAGACATAACCAGTCATAGACCGTCTACTGTCAACATCTCCTGCATAGTCAGAATCAGAATATCCTGCCAGCAAGAGTTCAGATTCATTACCAAATATCAGACAAACATCAGAAGTCCCCTTTAGGTACCTAAGTATCCTCTTAACAGCTTTCCAGTGCTCTTGACTAGGGTTTATCATAAACCTACTCACTGCACTTACTGCATGAGCAATATCAAGTAGGGTGCACACCATAAGATACATGAGGCTCCCGACAGCACTAGAATAAGGAATCTTAGACATTTGTTTCTTGTCTGTTCAGATCGAGGACAACATTATACTATCAGATGGAGGTTAGAAGCAAATGGTGTGGACAGAGGCTTACAAGAAGCCATTCCGAATCTAGATAGAAGTTTCTGAATATATTGTTTCTCTGAAAGAAACAATTTTCTTTTAATTCTATCTTTGCATATTTCCATACCTAAAATTTGCTTTGCTCCTCCAAGATCTTTCATATCAAATTCAGAACTGAGAAGATCTTTCAGTTCTTGAACATCAGATTTATTTTTAGCAGCAATAAGCATATCATCTACATACAATAGCAAGTAGATATATGACTCATCCTTGTGCCTTTTGAAATAAACACAACAGTCATGGTCACACCTACTGTATTCATGACTAGTCATGAAACAGTCAAATCTCTTGTACCACTGACGGGGAGACTGCTTAAGTCCATAAAGAGACTTTAGAAGCTTGCATGCATGGGTTTCCTTGCCTGATACCTCAAAACCCTTAGGCTAGCTCATGTAGATCTTTTCATCGAGATCTCTATGAAGAAAAACAGTTTTGACATCTAGTTGCTCATGTTCAAGATTCTGATGTACTACTAATGCTAGAAGCACTCTTATTGAGGTATGTCTAACTACAGGAGAGAATATCTCGTTGTAGTCAACACCCTCTTTCTGACTGAACCCTCTTGCAACTAGACGTGCCTTAAACTTTAAACCACCAGCAATTGAGGCATCTTCTTTCTTCTTGAAAATTTATTTGCAAGACACTATTTTTCTACCTTTTGGTTTAGGTACAATGATCCAGGTACCATTCTTATGAAGAGATTCAATTTCTTCAATCATGGCAACTAACAATGACTCAGACTCAGGAAAATTAACAGCATTCCTGAAGGAGGATGGTTCAGGAATGTTAATCTCTTTGGCAACTTGTAAGGCAAATCCTACAAATTCATTAAAGCTGAATCTCAAAGGAGGACCTGTGTTCACCCTCCTTTGTCTATCCCTTGCAATACAGTAGGGAATAGACTCTTCAAGTGCAGTTTCAGGATCAAGTTCAATAACAGATTTAGCATCATTTTCATGATTAGCTATCGTTTGTCTAGAAACAACAGGCATCCTTCCTGGAGCTACAGATTCAGATTTTAGCTCCACTTTAAGTTCAGCTTGAGGAACATCAGGTAACTGAATAGGACTAGGTACATGTTTCAGAATGACACTCTCGTCGAAGGTAACACTCCTAGAGAGTATAACTCTCTTTTCAGATGGTGACCAGATACGGAATCTTTTGACTCCATCACCATAACCAACAAATATTCCCTTGCGTGCTCGAGGTTCAAGCTTACCATCATTTACATGATAGTAGGCAATACACCCGAACACCTTCAGATTGGAATAATCTACAGGTTTACCAGTCCACACTTCAAATAGAATTTTAAAGTTAATTCCACTATTTGGCGATCTGTTTATCAGATGGCATGCTGTATTAACAGCTTCAGCCCAAAACTCTTTGCCTAAGCCTGATTAAGAGAGCATATATCTAGTTCTCTCCAGAAGAGTTTGGTTTATTCTTTCCGCAATGCCAATCTGCTGAGGAGTGTCCCTAACAGTTTTGTGTCTCACAATACCTTTTTCCTTACAGAATTTCTCAAATTCAGATGAACAGAATTCTAGACCATTATCTGTTCGTAATAGTTTAACCTTCTTTTGTGTTTGATTTTCTACTAAGCTAACCCACTGCTTAAACTTTATAAAAGTCTCGGATTTATGTTTCATCATGAATACCCAGGACATCCTGGAGTAATCATCAACTAAACATAAATAAAAACGAGCACCCCCAAAAGATGTGACTCTAGAAGGGCCCCTACAGTCAGCATGGATATAATCCAAAATACTATTTGTGTAGTGTATGGCTTTACAGAACTTAGTTCTATGTTTCTTACCAAAAACACAATGATCACAGAAATTTAATTTACTAACTCTATGACCAACAAGAAGAGTAATATCAGAGAGAATTTTGATACCTTTCTCTCCCATATGTGCGAGCCGCATATGCCACAGTCTAGTAAGTTCAGCTTTGTCTTCATTGCTGGTTCTCTGGATGTGACAGCAATAGCCCCTGTCACCGTGGAACCTATCAGTGTGTATAGTGTTCTAGTTTTCTACCCCTTCAGTACAACATCATCTCCTCGGTGAACATTCAGTGTTCCCTCTCTACCACTGAATGAATATCCCTAATCATCCAGAATACCAAGAGAAATGAGATTCGTTGTCAACTCAGGGACATATCTCACATTTGAAAGTGAGCCAATTCGTCCATCCCAAGTTCTCAGTCTGACTGTGCCGATTCCAACCACCTTACATGGTTGGCTGTTCTCCACCACAGCATGGCCAGCTTCCTTCTTGTCATATTTACTGAACCACTCCAAGTGAGTGCTTATATGGAAGGAAGCACTAGTATCTAGGATCCATGAATCTGATCTTGTGATCGTTGTGGAGATTACCAACACAATGTCTTCTCCATCATCCAGATCATCAAAAGTCATAGCAGCAGCAGGTGGGGGGTTAGGTTGACCTTACTGTTCCAGCCTTGCTCTATTCTTCGGGCACTTCAGTTTTCCAATGCTCTTTCTGTTTACAGTAGTGACCAATGTCACCCTCCTTTGACCTCTTCTGAATCTTATTTCCCTTCTTCTTGAATGGAACAGGTTGTGGCCTCCTGTCTGTCACCACCAATCCAGCAGGATGTTGTTCAAGTCTTTCAACCACTGCCTTCTGCCTCTCTCTCTAGAGTGTAAGGTACCCCGAACATCCTCTAGTGTAATCTCCTCCTTTCCCACAATGAGGGATTCAACAAAATTTCTATAGGAAGGAGGAAGAGAAACTAATAGTAGAAGTGCAGCATCCTCATCATCCACCTTAACATCCACACGTTTAAGGTCCATGAGAATGTTGTTCAAGTCATCCAGATGCTTCTTCAAAGAGGTTCCCTCTTGCATCCTCAGTGTGAACAGCCTTCTCTTCAAAAGAAGCGTGTTCGTCAATGATTTAGTCATGTACAGAGACTCAAGCTTGAGCCACAGTCCTGCAGCAGATTCCTTATCTGCTACCTCAGCAAAGACTTCATCCGAAAAGCTCAACAGAATGGTGGAGTGTGCTTTCTCTTCACATCTCCAAGCCTCAGCATCGGTTATTCCAAGAGCAGCAGCAATGTATGGACCGAAGCCTTGAACTAGAGGACTCCAAATATCGAAGTTTTTCAAATGCACTCGCATTTTAATTTGCCACAAACTAAACCCGTTTCTGCCATTGAATTTTTCAATCGATGGTGTTTAGGGTTCCAGCCATTTCAACAGAATATTGCTTCTACAGAAAAATCTCAAACCCTAAATGCACAATTGCTCGAAAAATCCCAAATCAAGCTCTGATACCAATTGTTGGGTAATTGCGCTTCCACGGGTAGTGAGATTAAGAAACAGAAAACAACAGAAACACAAAAACAAGCAATATATATATCCCAATCCAACAACATCCACGACAGAATCAAAAAATGAGAATTCAACACATGAAATAACGTGGTTAGCTAGTCGCTCAGTACGACTAGCTACCTCCACCAGAAAATGCTTATACGTTATAGATTAAAACCAAAAAAAATAGAATGTCTTACTGTATGCAGCACGGAGCAGTCGCGAAATCGCGCAGAGAGATGAGAGGGATGATGAATAGTTCAACCGGCTCAAAAAACAGCCGCCCAAAAAATAAATACAAATCGTTTTAAATGAAAAATAAACATTCGGTTCATTTAACCGAAGTGGGTCGGATCATGGAACGGGTCAGGCTTTGCTCCAAAAATTTTAGCCCGCTGACCAGTCAACGGGACCTCCGTTATTGTGCTACTGCTGCATCCCCGGGCTTTTAATATTTCCTTTGCTGTACTTACATGAAAATATTAAAACAGATTATTAAGTAAAGACAAATTACATATACTGCACCCCCCCCTTTTGGGACTCTCCCTCATGACCCATCCTATTCTACCCTTACCTTGAGAGCCCATTTTCCCCCACTTACTGCCCATATTCACCCGACACTCCTCCAAACCTTGACCTATTCTTCTACAAAAAGTACATAAACTAGGTAGGTTCTCAGGTTCAATGGATTGCCAGAACCCACTACCTTCATCCTCACCAACCCATATTTTCTATGGAAGCTTTAATTCCAAATTAGTCTCTATGCAGACTCTTGCACCAAAGAGATGAGTCATAGAGGCAATGGCCTCATCCATCATCATTGGCTTGCCAACACATTTAGCGATAGAAAATAGGGCAAGCTTATTTAAGTAAGGAAGAGTAAGGTTCGGTAAGAAATGCCATACTGGAGCAATTGGTGCTTCTGCGCGTGGAAAGAACTCCTTCATCCATTTTTATAGGCACATAGGGTATCCTTTGATAAACCATAGCCCATGCATCCATAGCTGATTATAGTCCTACTCGGTAGTGAGTTGCAGGAAGGTGTGCTTGGAGTCGCAAACTCATGTTTTTTGTAATTCCTCTAAGCTTCAGCGAGTTTATAAACTTTTTAATATCCTTACCAGGTGGTCTACTGTGTGAGAATTTGGCGACAAGTGTTAAGTTGAAGGGTTCTGCCATCTTCACAAACTCGGAAGAAGAGAAGAACACTGTCGAGTGCAAATTTTTATTTCTGAGGATTAGAAAAATAAGTGCGGGCTCCTAAGAATAGATGCAAATGACTTCTTATTCATTAAGAAGTCATTTTGTCCCATTGTGAGCTTGGAAGAAGCTTGTTCTGCACAAAAAATTGAGCTTTCTCTTTCTAATAAACTAGAATTTCTCTTTCTAGAAGTTGAGAGCATTTTCAAAGAAGAAGAAGTGTTTTTTCCTATTCTTCTTATTCTTTCTTCTTATTCTTCTTATTCTTCTTATTCTTCTTTTCTGCTTATTCTTTTTATTCTTCTTATTCTTTTTATTCTTCTTATTTTTCCTATTCTTCTTATTCTTTTTATTCTTCTTATTTTTCCTATTCTTCTTATTCTTTTTATTCTTCTTAATCTTATTTTTTTCTTATTCTTCTAATTTTTCTTATTCTTCAAATACTTCATATTCTTTAAATTTTTTAAATTTTTCTTATTCTTCTTATTCTTTTTATTCTTCTTATTCTCTTTATTCCTCTTATTTATCTTATTCTTATTATTCATCTTATTCTTCTTATTCTCTTTATTCTTCTTATTTATCTTATTCTTATTATTCATCTTATTCTTATTATTCATCTTATTCTTCTTATTCTTCTTATTCTTCTTATTCTTCTTATTCTTATTATTATTATTATTATTATTATTATTATTATTATTCTTATTCTTCTTATTATTTTTATTCTTCTTATTATTCTTATTATTCTTATTCTTTTATTCTTTAAATTTTTCTTATTCTTTTTAATCTTATTATTCTTATTATTTTTTTTTTCGGTATTATGTTTATTTTTAATAGAACCCTCCTTTTTTTTGAGGAATACTCTTTTTACAACCCTTTTTAGAACACCTTAAACAAACTAGCTATGCAAGTGAATACGAGTAAATTCAATCTCCTATATCTTGTAATATAGTAGTTTGAGTTGCACCTTGGAAACTTGCTACTTATGTTTGATCTAACTATTATTTCCAGTTGTTATAGAAAGATTTGGATCGATCATGTTAAGTGGAGCTCTTCCTGTTGCTAAGTTCTATAACTATTTTCGTTTGCTTCAGGATCTTTGACTTGATATTTCAAGCTCATCTCTCTACAACCTTTTTGGTTAAACTTTGTTTTGAATTTCTTAAGGCTATAAGGGGATGCATTGTGATTTTTCTATTGCTTTTTTGGGATCATGAATCTGCATGCTTTCTGTCTGCAAAACAAAAGGAATAAAAACCATCCTTCCACAATATATACTCTCTTAAATCGCTTGGTTCTTCTTTTCTGAGTATTTGGATCTTGTTGCTTTGCATTTCTGTAGAATTTTCAAAGAAAGTTTCTGCTTTCTCTTTTTTTTTCTCATTTAAAGTTAGAACATGACTATCTATTACCTTCTCTATTAATCTGCAAAATAAGATATTGGAAAGGCAAATCTCTGCCTACCTATTGTGTTATGTAATTCTATATGAGTTTCGATGCAGGCAATAATCTATTATGTAGAATATTTTAGTTATTTTAGTTGGTTTCTGCATGTTTTCTGCTCATTTCAAAAGTAACCTGCTTATCCCGATAGAAGCTTTGTTCCCATGTCTATTTAAGCTGCAAAAATGATGGCATAATATATTCTGCATATGATAATATTTCAATATGTAATTTTATTTGATATTGGTTAAGGTATGTTTCTTTAACCTCTTCTATAGCTCAGAAAACCTATTTCATCTAATTTGAGCAAACCATTCAGTTTTTCCAGCATGTTTGATATCTCGAGATCTTGGTTACCTGCTTTCCCACTATCTTTTGCTAGCTTATCCACGACTAGATTAGCTTCTCTAAAGATATGTATTATGTTGCAGTTTAATCCAGCAACCTGTTGTTTGATTTCTTCTATTTATTTTTCATATTTTCATAAATATTTCTTTGTTTTAATTAAGCCCACCAGTGTAACGAGTCTGTTTGCACTGGAATATTTTGGGTATTTTTACTTTTTCTTAGTTGTAGTCCTATCAAGAGTGCTCGGATTTCTGATTCAAAACGTGTATTAGCTTTGAGTTTTCTAGTGAAAGCAAGTAGCAATTTACCTTTTGAGTCCCTTAATAACCCTCCACCACCTGCTATTCCCATATCTCTTTTATAACTACCATCTATATTAAGCACCGTGTAACCTTTTGGAGGTTTATTCTAGCATGTTATAATAATATTTGTTGGCTTAGCTATTTTATATCATAGATGCCTTATGTCTATGTAATCTTTATTTTCTATATAGGTTATATTTTTTAATGAATAGGCTTATGAGATTAATTTTATTTCTATTTTAATTTCTCTCTCTATATCATTTACTTCCATATTTATTCACTCATATCTGCTTTTGTTTCTGGCTTTCCATATGCACCAGATAACTAGTGGAGGGATGGTTTTTATAAGCCAGATTTGTGCAGAATTGTTATTAAATTTTCATCTCCAGCATTGCAGTCTTTTTTTTAGGGTTTGATTTCTATACTTTATCCCCATTTCTTTTTCTTGTTTCTCACTACAAGAAAAATCTCATATAGCTGGGACAATTCCCTAGCTAAATGGCTATTTTTCTTCGCTAAATGGGATATGTCAACGAATTAATGATGGAACCATTCATAATCTAAAGTGCACCTCATAAAAATTTAGAGATGGAAAGTGTCCCGAGCTAAGAATTTAGCTTAGCTAGAGAAAATTCCATTGCTAAATTAGCAAGGGAAAATTCCCTAACTATTTTAATTTCAAAAATATTTTAAGAATTTAAATTTCTTTAAAAAATTTTAATTAAATAATTTAATATTTTTATATTAAATTAAATAAAAATAGAAACTAATAATGATAATTTATAATTAACAAAAAATAAAATCATTTAATAACTTATTCTAATACAATATTTACATAATTAAAAAAATAATAAAATTTTATTACATCTTATTCATCAATGTATCTACTGATAGTGCATAAAGTATAATCTATCCATGCATTGATGTTGCTTTCTCTACCTCAGCTCCTCTAATCACCATCTTTCTACTGCGACAAAGATATCCAAGTCATGGTGCATCATGTCTAGTGAAGAATCTCTTCACTTATACAAGCTTCGTATGGGGAATAATGCGGTATCATATCTGTAATAAATTTAAACCATTGAATCAAATCAAAATAAATAAAAAAAATTATGTTTTGATAAATATATAATACTACAGTATATATGTACATATATACTAGCATTTCACTCATACATATATTACTATAGTATATATACATATAAACTACAATATTATGTGTACATATATACTGAGTACATATATACTCAGTATATATGTACATAAAATACATTAGTATTATATGTACGTATATACTGAGTATATACGCACGTATATACCACATTTGTTGTTGTTGCTATTGCTGTTGCCGTTGCTGCTGCCGCTGTCATTGCCACCGCTCCTGCCGCCTCTACCGCCGCTACCGCCACTAACACTGCTACCTCTGCTACCTCCACTGCCACTGCTACAGTTATTGATAATAAAAGTGGGGTGGACGATGATGCTCAACTGATGATCTTCCCTGCCAAAAACCATTTTGAGATTGATCAAGTTTTTGACGAGGTGGTAAGCTGCTTCTCCCAAAATAGGACCCAAAAATCCTCCTAAACCAGAATTACACGATGCTACATGAGCATCATCATTATCATCATCCTAAGACCTAGTACAATTAGAACCAATCATTGCAGAACCTAGAGCAACAAAAAATATTTACTCATATGTTTGCTTTGTACCATGTCATAATTGCATATCAACACAATTACTAAGATTTTTAAGACCAACCTCTATCTCCATGGCTGGCCTGGACTAGAAATATCTTCATCCCACAACTTTAGGGAAAGTCTAATATCCATGGCTTTTATTACCTGCATCAGTAAGCAATGCACAATGATGACCAGACCACCAAGAGCAATTATATATTCAAAAGTATGTCTGTGTGTAAATGAGTGTGTATGTATGACAATATATAAATGTCTACAAATAAATATATGCACCCACATAAGTATATACTTGGTATATACGTATGTATATACTCGATATATGCATATGTATGTACTACGGTATAAAAGTACTTATATACTAAGTATATAGATACGTATATACTACAGTATAAAGTACTTATATACCGAGTCTATACATACATATATACTATAGTATATATGTATGTATATAATTAATATATAAGTACAAATAAACTCAGTATATACGAACATATTCACTCGGTATATATGTACTTATATACTCATTATATATGTAGATATATACTCAGTATATATGGACATTTATACCAATTATATATGTACGAATATAATACAGTTTTATATGTACATATATATAATCACATAGCCTTAGATGACACACACACTTGTACATTCATGCAAATATACATACCATCAAAGACAACAGAAGAACATAATATACGACTTTAAAAACACGCATATAGGTCTTTCAGGCATGGTCAGCATTTCTAGTTTTGTTTCCTCTGGTACTCCACGTAGATAGAGATAATTGTTACACATGCACATGGAGCATAACATACTATATTTACTAACTAATAACTGATAACAAGCAGTCACAGATCTGAATGTGACGACACAAATCTACACAAAATAAGAGTGTCAAGCACAAACTTGCATTTGCGTGGAATTAATTTTTTTGTTCTCTCACAGCTTAAGAAGCTAAGGTATTGTTCCCAGCACCATGGAGGACCATCCAAGCCTTTTTCATACCTATAATAGGATAAAACTCTACACAACAAATTTGGGGACACACAAACATATTCACATATATAAAAATAGTTATTATAGACATGAACAAACACAAATTAAAGTTGATAGTCATACAACTTCAAAAAAAATCTAAAATATATCCAAAAATGATGTTTAGAGTGAAAGAGAGTGCAATAATAAAATGTTGTAGGAATAATGAAGATAATTGAAGCTAGACCTCCTTTTGATCAAGTTGAAATTGGTAAATATGGGACCCTTGATTTGGAAGGACCTTGGCAATGTCTAAATGCTTTGAATCAGAATTATTTCATGCGTTTCACATTATGTGTCCTACAAAGATTCATTATTAGGTTAATCAGTAAAGCAAAGAACGAAACCATAATAAAAAAAATTGAAACCTGCAAAAAAATCTCATCATGTTTTGCTACTCATAGACAAAAATCAATAACAATTCAGAAATAATTCTCATACGAAATCATTCTCATTATTAGTAGGGAATTTTGTGCTAGGCTCTCCTGTGAGGTTTCACCGGAGAGGCTAGGACATATAGTTATGAGCCTTATTTGTATTATATGGGCCTGACTAATGGATACTCTCATGCTATGTGCTTACATATTGTTGATATTATATCTTTTGCCATTTAATTTCAATTTAGTGCAACAAAATAGTATTATCCCATATATAATTATATGTTAGTATACATAAAGTATATGTGGTTATAAATAGTTATATATAGCTAAAAATATAGTTATATATAGAGATATATGCAAACAAGTAGTTATAAGTAATTATACATAAATTTATACAAAGTTATAAACAATTATATAGATTTACATATATGTATACATAATTAAAAATAAATTTATATTTATTTATATAGTGTTTTTATAGTTATACAAGTATTTATATATAGTTATACACATATAGTTAAACATTATGTTGTATGTTTTTATACATATAATTATAAATATAGTTACATATGGTTATACTTATAGTTACACGTATAGTTAAACTTATATTTATACATGTATGTAAATATATTTTTTCATATAATTTCATATATTTATACATATAGTTATGTATAGGTATAGATATACTAAAATACATTTTTTATACTAATATATAAAAATATATATGAAATAAATGTTGTTAATTATATATTTAAATATAATTATGTATAAAGCTTTTATAGTTATACATATAGTAAGATATAATTATTTATAGTTATATGCTATTATACATATAATATATATAGTTATAAAAATATATATATATCGTTAAACATTTAGTTATATATATATATATATATATATATATATATATATATATATATATATATATATATTCATATGAGTAGTTATATTTAGTTATACATAAATATATACAAAGGTATAAACAAATATATAGATTTACATATATGTATAAATAGTTAAAAATAAAGTTATATTTAATTATATAAAGTTTTATTTAGTTTTACAAATATTTATAAATAGTTATGCACATATAATTAAACATAATGTTGTATGTTGTTATGCATTTAATTATAATTATAGTTAAATGTGGTTATACATATATATATACACATATAGTTTAACTTATATTTACACATGTAGGTATATATATTTTTTCATATAATTTCATATATTTATACATATATTCATGTATAGGTATACATATACTAAAATACATTTTTTTATACTAATATATAAAAATATTTAGTAAATATATGTTGTTAATTATAAATTTTAATATATTTATGTATAATATTTTTATAGTTATACATATAGTCAAAGACAATTATTTATAGTTATATGTTCTTATACCTATAGTATATATAGTTAAAAAAAGAGTTATATATAGTTACGGATATAGTAATATATAGGTATAGTAATACATGTAGTTATAAGTAGTTATATATAAATGTATAAAAAGTTATTAACAAATAAATAGATTTATTTATATGAATACATATATGTATACATAGTTACAAATATAGTTATACTTAATTATATAGATCATTACATAGTTATACAAATATTTATATAGTAAAATATAATTAAATATTGATATGTATATATATATATATATATATATATTAAACATATAGTATAATTTGTTAGAAATATAATTATATAGAAGTATACATAAAGTTATAATTATAATTAAGTTAAAATAATAGTCATATATAGTTGTGGAAATAGTTATAAAATTAGTTTACATAGTTACAAATATAATAAAATAGAGTTATAAAGAGATTTATATAGTTATACAAATATTTATAAATAATTATACACATATTGTTAAACATATAGTTATTCATCATCCTCAAGATCATCCTAGCTTTTAATCAATGCAGAACTTTTAACATTTGGCTATCTCTCTAAGCGGCAACTTATGTTTGTTTATTTATCATAGGTTAATCACCAAACAATTAGTCCACCATGAGGTTCATCATAAAATTTGCCCACTAAATCACTATTATGTTTTAGAAAGTAGCATTCTAGATTTGACTCTATGGCTATCACATATTTGTTATGAGTTAACAATAATACTCCGTATCATCATTATTATTAATTAAGTAATATCTCTACTATTTGAAGTTAGTGGTACTAATCATACTTTTTCAAGTAATTATTTTTAAAATTATTTATACTTTTAATTCTTTAGTTTTTGAGTGCACTCTATTTTTAACATGATACATTACATATATTTATTTATTATTTTCTTTTTAACTCATTATAATGTTTTTAATTTTATAATAGTTAATAATATTACTATGATGCTTATTTAGTATAGTAGTATCATTGTTAATTTTATTATTTTGGTATATTTATTTTATCTTTTCTATTTTCCACTTAACTTAAATTCTTTGAATTGTATTCCTTACCAATTCAATTTTACTATTACTATAAGTATCAAAAGTTGTCGAGCATGCCAGTAGGTTTTTTGAGAATTCACCACATAATGTGCCAACAAATACTATACATTTCTTGAGTGAAGTATTTAAAACATTCTCTAAGTTTGTCACATTCTTCATCTTTTCGCGAGGTTAAAGTTTCTTAATATTTTTTTTTCAAATTTAATTATTAACTTTGCAATGTTGATCTGTGAGTTAATAATTTTTTTGTTGGTAAATTTCTATTTTTCTTAAATCTTTTTTTATAGTAGCTGATTCCATACTAGCTTATGTTAATATTATGCGATATACAATGTATTATAACATTATTGTTAATCTTATTATTTTGAGTTATCCTACTAAATAACTAAATTTTAATTTCAGAGTTAACCATGTTTTTTTTAGATATTTTTGTAGGATTTATATAAATTTGTGGATGACTTTTTTAAGAATTGATCATGTTGTCTATCCCTATTTTTGTCATATTAGAGGATAACATAGATGCTTGGGTTTCATTAATCTTTATTTATTCATTATCAGTTTAATTTTTTTGTTTTGATAAATTTAAAACTTATGAAATCAAGCATAAAATAGATTATTTTTATTAATAATGAGGTACACTTAAGAAAGTATGCTAGCATTTTTCTAGTACGTCAAGAGAATAATAATAGAAATATATTTTATCTAGATTGCCTACAATATTATATAATATTATTATGTAAAATGACTTTTATTATTTTGTTATTTTTATTAATAAGTATTATCGTATTACATAATTCATATCTCATAAAGAAAAAAAAAATAATTTTTATATATTTATACTTCATTTAAAAAAATGATTGATATTCACTAAGAATATGAAATAAAGATTTTTAAAAATTATAATATTATATAATATACATCGTGAGAATTTGTATTTTTCTTGTAAAAACACAAAGTGATTTATCTTGTATTTTATCTAGCCATATTATTTTCATGTTCAAATTTAAGAGATTATGAAAAATATTCAATTAAGACAACTTGATAACTTTTTTTATAAGATAGTTTAGGATGAATTAATTATGATTACAAATTACTTAATCACATTGATAAATTCTTTTATTTTTTTCAAATTGTATTTCTTATCAATTATTTAATCACAATATTTATCATTCGTGTTGTAGGGGGCATGAATCTTGTTCAAAATTTTCTTTAAAAGTAAGAAAATAAATTGTGTCATCTCGTGTCTTTCTAGGCCAATATAGTATTCAAAATAATATAATTACAATTCATCATTACCACAAATTAGGAATTGTGTGATATAATTTCTTTTAAATTCTTTTATATGTGGCAATTTATGTGAGGCTAAAGAGATTGTTTTAAAGTTAACTCACATTTGGGTTTTCTTAGGAATTTTGTAGCCAATTTTTTAATGATTTTCTTAATATTAAATGTTATTTAGCTAGAACTTATAATAATGTTAGTAAGTTGAGTTTGACACTAATTATTATAGATGAAAATTCATATAAATTGTGATGATTTCATATTTATTTGATAAGAAATCAATCATTTGATAGTAAAAACTTTCTAACTACTAAGATACTAGATAAAAATAATGATAATATTAGAGAAAAGAATTTTTGTTAAAATATTTTAATCATATATATTTAAATCCACTATTATTTTATGTAATGATAGTGTTTTTTTATAAAAAGAAATATTATTATAATTTTATTTTTTATTTTGTTACTTAATTATGATTTTTTTAATAAGTAAGAAACTAATAATATTCTTTTTCTAATGAATTAATTTTATATTTTATATTATATATATACATATATATATATATATATATATATATATATATATATATATCTTTGATCTTTAATTGAATTAACAGCTTTTATACCTCAATGTCTCAAAAATTATGTCTTGACTTACTAAGTATTCAACGTGTTATTTTATGCTTTTGCCTCTACAAGTATTTATACTTATAGTATATGTTGTATATGTAATTTGTTTTTACTTAATAATCTGTTTTAATATTTTCATGTAAGTGCAGGAAAGGAAATATTAAAAGCCCGGGGATACAGCAGTAGAACAATAACGGAAGTCCTGCTGACCGGTCAGCGGGCCGAAATTTTGGAGCAGAGCCTGACTCGTTCCATGATCCGACCCGCATCGGTTAAATGAACTGGATGTTTATTTTAATATAAAACAATTTGTAATTTATTTTTCGGGCAGCTATTTTTTTTGACCCATTTTGAACAGTTCATCATCCCTCTCCTCTCTCTGCGTGATTTTGCGACTGCTCCGTGCTGCATACTGTAAGACATACTATTTTTTTTGGTTTTAATCTGTAACGCATAAGCGTTTTCTGGTGGAGGTAGCTAGTCGTACTGAGCGACTAGCAAATGACGTTATTTCTGTGTTGATTTCTCGTTTTGATCTGTCATGGATGCTTGTGGATTGGGATATATATATATATTGCTTGTTTCTGTGTTTTCTGTTGTTTTCTGTTCTTAATCTCACTACCCGTGGAAGCGCGATTGCCCAACAGTATAGATTATATCTCACTTTTGTTTTATTTAATTAATAATCAATTTTTAATAATTAATTCAATCATAATGATTTAAATGATGAAATGTATTTGGAAAAGTCTTTAAGATTAACATTTTTATGATTTTTTTTGAGTTACATATATTATTTCTATAAATATGACTCGGAGAATAGTTGTATTATATTACTGTAGTTGATACAATTATTATATATATTAAGGAATTGAATATTTTTATATTCAAATATTTTTTTATAAAAGTTTCGAATAGCTCAATGATTTAAATATTTTTTAGTTTTTAAGAAAAATTTTTAAATGAAAAAATTATTTTATTCTAGCTTATGTTTATGTGATTATTTCTCTGAGTTTTCCATTGTTAACTCTACTAGATATTAAGAAAAATATGAGAATATATTTTATTTTATTCTTTAATATTGTAAATCTTTTATGAGGTTCTCTAAAGAAGATGTATGATGTGGTCCTATTTATATTCACAAATATATGAAAATATGTATGGAATTGCTTTTATTCTCATTGAGTGATTCAAGATATTCTTGATTATTTGAATATTAATATTATTTTTGTGTCTCTATAATAATAGACCATAATATCAATTATTATTTTTGTATAAACACACATCTAATAAACATGAGATTTTCATATTTACACATTTGTGATGAGTGATTAAAAACCATCAAATAAAAATTATGATGAGAACTCATAATTGTATTAATAACAAACTTAAAGATTGATAACTACTTTAATTTAATATTTTGTATATAATAATAATAAATTAGCATGTAGTTATGAATAAATCATTTTGAACTATTTTTATGATTATTAAAGATATATAAGACACTTCTCATGAATTCAATTTTCTTCTCTCTTAACCAATATTTTCACATATATATTTTATTTCTTTTCTCCCCATTTTTTTATGTTGTATAGTTTATTTTTACAAACTTGACATTTCGAATAATAATAAAAAGATGTTTTTCACACATAAAACATAATTAAGCATACATTTAAATCATAAAAAATATTACCTAGTTTAAGCCATGGGTTTCTCAAGCTAGATTAACACCTCAACTAATCTTATGATCCCTAAGTATTGGTAGATGCAAGCCCCAATAACCAAAAGAGAGGAATAGGCATTGATAGAGGGAGTCAAACATGTCCATAAATTTTGTAGTTCAACTAACCATAAGGTTGTTGTGCATTATGGCTTCATAAAAAGTAATACTTAGACCCATGCAAATATCAACCTTAAAGATATTTGTTTTTACATAGAAAATAAAATAAGATTTTTTGAGGATTGTTCAAAGAATATTTCTTTCTTCCAAATGAAGAAGATTATTCAAATAATTTCCTTCTTAACCAACTAGTAGTTTTTTGATGATGACAAAAGCAAGATTACAAATGCACATAATCATGTAGCAATAGCATAGAACTAACATGTACTCTAATGGTGGAAATAAGTCGATAACATGGTGACAAAGATCTGATCATTTGCTGGACATAGAACAATACTTCTCAATTTTCTTTTTGTTGACGAAAGATGTGATTACTGGGATGGCATCCAATTGGGCATGGTGAAGAGCTTCCACGCATCAAAGAAATTAATTTTTTCTGGTCATAGTTTTGTTCTAAAAAAAGTAAAAACTTACCAAACAAAACTAAATAAAGGTCATACACACTGCACAAGGCTCTAGCTTAGTATGGAGTCAGAGAGAATTCAATATATTAACAATCTTATCCCCAAGAATCAGAAAAGTTATATTTAAAACCTCCAACCCGAGACCTAACACCCTTGGATGAACATATTTATCATCACACAAAGGCACGACATATATTAAATAGAGTTATATATAATTGTATATAGAATTATATATAATCTGTATATTAAATATATGTTGTTGATTATATATTTAAATATAGTTATGTATACTATTTTTATAGTTATACATATAGTAAAAGATAATTATTTATAGTTACATGTTCTTATACCTATAATATAGTTAGTAATAAATAAAGTTATATATAATTATATTTAATTATATGTATAGTTATAAATATGTATGTAGTTAAAATATAGTTATATATAACATTTTTATAGTTATACATATAGTAAAATATAATTTTATATAGTTATATATTATTATACATATAGTATATTTTGTTAAAAATATAGTTATATAGAATTATACGTATAGTTATAAATTATTATATAGTTAAAAAAATAGGTATATATAGTAATAAATATAGTTATAAAAATAGTTTACATAGTTACAAATATAGTTAAATATAGTTATAAAGTGTTTTATAAAGTTATAGATATATTTATAAATAGTTATACATATATAGTTAAACATATAGTTATAAATATGTTGTTATAAGTTTTAATTATAATTATAGTTACATGTTTGATTGCACACATAGTTATACATATAGTTATAAATGTAGTTATGCATGTTGTAGATGTAGTTATATATAGATTTTCATGTAATTATATATATTTAGACATATAGTTATGTATAAGTAATGATGTAGATAAATACATTTATATATAGTTATACTTTGATATACATATTGTCAAATACATTTATATATAGTTATATATATATATATTTATGTATGTATATTAAATATATGTTATTATATTAATATATAGTTATGAATATTGTTTTTATAGTTATACATATAGTAAAATATACTTATGTGTATTTATGTGTTATTAATCTTGGGATCATCATATTTACATAAATTATTATGTAAATATTAAATAAGTTATTATATACACACTGCTCACCACAAACACCAACACCCATTTTGTGATTAACATCCAAGACCACAAGATTGTCTGAGTGGCAAAAAACATGGATATCAAGCCTACATACCTATTGTGCAACATCAACATCCATACAATGAGAATGCAATATAACACACATGCATGAAGTATGTATACACATCATTGTATATAAGCAATCCAAGCATACCATGGTGATAAATGAATTTGGTATTTGTAATGATTTACCACGAACATCTAGATTAATATTGCATGCATAAGGAGGATCTATAGAAATTTATATAATTGTGGTAATAAATTCATTATACATGATATCATACATACACAAAGATATATTATTTAATTTCTATGGAAAATACAATATACGGTAACAATTAGGGTAGAAGAAGAATTTTGAAATAACAAACCACATAATCAAAACACACTCTTGCATTAAGATAATAGATGAAGAGGTAGGGTTGAAAGTGTACCTCGAATGAAAAAGAAACTCATGGCTGAAGAAATTCTCGCTTACTCTTCTATTTGGTTTTGATGTATTCATGTCGAGGGAGAGAGGCAGACTATAGAGGACTAAGAGCATCTCCAATGATGCTACCTAAAATAACTACTCAAAATATAATAAAATATTGTGTTATCTATTTTAACTAACTATTTTTTATGGTAACTCCAACAATGCTATCTATTTTAACAAACTACTTTTTTATGGTAATTCCAACAATGCTATCTATTTTAGCTATCAATTCAACTAACTTTAACTAACTTTCAAAAATAACATCTAAAATACAATATGAATGTCATATCATCATCATATTAATGAAATGCAAAATCATTATTGTTTTCCATTTTCAAGTGAAGAACAGCAACAATTTTGTCAAAGGAGATAGTCCAGAAGTTTATTTTCTCAACTTCAATGTTTGGTTTATAAGGAATGGGTATCTCTCCTATTTTTTCGAGTGGCAGAGTAAGCCTTCCAAAAATAGGAACATCTACAATTAGATCCACCTTAACATGATAAGGAATGATAGTCTTGTGATTGATGCCGTCATATGTGCTTTTGATATCACCATAAATTAAAGTGAGAAGAATTTTAATAGTTTCTTCACCATGAGTAGAGATTGTTTCAGCATCAGGGATCAACCCAAAAACTAGTTTCCTTCCATTGCTATCAATTAAATAGTTGATGTCCACTAAATGAATGGGAATACGGTTAGAGTTTTTGATGAGAACATCAGCAATGATATCTGCTTTCTCGAGATTAATGAAAGGAAGAAGAATAAAAGCAACATCCACTATTGGCTTTCCAAACCCAACTATCTCTTCAATTTTTTACCAATATCATGGATGAAATCCTTCCATGAAACCCACCTTCTGCTCATCTGGAGAAGCCATGACCTAACAGTCAAAATAAAAAAGTGGGTGGTATATTATCATTACCAGGATCATAAAATGGAAAAAAATTGATTGTTGCATAATATTGATCTCAAAAACATATGTCATGATTAATGAAATGGCATCGACATTAGACCAAAAACAATGGAAATGGAACTAGGGTGAAGATGAACATGTTGAATCTTACAAACTCAAGAAACAATGGATAAAACCATCAGCCACAAGCACGATGCCATTAGTATATCACATTGGTGCATAATTGCTTTCATAACTCCCTACACCCAAACTTATCTCTCATATCAAAAAATAAAAACCATCATGAAACAAAGCAATAGGGCATACTTTTTGTTTGATACCCGAATAGAGTTCTTCAAACTGATGAGAGAGATGGAGATGGAATCACAGAAGCACATAGTTTTGTGTCGGTTATGATTATTACTGAGCAATCACATGAGTTCTATTTGAATTGCATTACATGATCAGAATCAAATTAATGGAATGACTTACTGGTAAAAGGTGCCTGCATTTTGATAAATCTCTTCCTAATCAGCTATACATGAGTTCTGTCTTCTAGAGGCCAGCCTCAAGAATCAAAGCCATTTGGAGTTGGAGTCTGGTGAGGGCTTATAGATTAGGTGAGAGAAATTATAGATATGGGAAATAGATAGCTTGATGCAAAGGGAGTTGATTTTAAAGTTTAAATTTTTTATAATAACTAAACGGAAGCTGTCACCGAGCCTCTTAGAGATGCTCTTAGGTGCATGTTAGAGTTGTATCTCGAGTCTCGACATACAACAAGTGAAGGCAGAACATAAATTATCAAGATATTTTAATTTTTAATTATCAGAACACTAAATAAACAATAAATAATTAAAATACATAAAGACTAATTTTTTTATTTATTATCAAAATATTTTCAACAAAGTTCATGTGTGTGTAGCAAAGTACACATGAAAAACAAACATCTTGCAATTTTTTATTATAAAATTTAATTAAACAATAAATATATAAACAACTTCAAAAACTAGATGTTTAGCTTTATAACTATAAAAAAAATCAAATGGCTACAAAATTTACAAACTTCATATAGCAAGACACACATGATAAGATGATTAGTCTTCTAGCCACACTTCTAAGTGTTATAAAATACTCTATATGTTAAAAAATATATAAATATATATATTTCATAGTTATAAAATTTTGAGAATTCATATTAATTTTTATGAAGATTATATGAAATAATTTTAAAGACATAAAATTTCATATTATTTGATATCATTTATAATTTTTAAAATTCTAAAAATTACTTAAAGTGAGAAGATAATTAAAAAAATTATATTTTTTATTTTAATATAGATTGAATATTAGAAGCTAATAGTAAAAATATTACTCAATTATTTAATTCTTATAAATTTTAGTATGGGGCAAACATCTATATATTTATTTTTAAATATTAATTTATTTTCTTTTAAATTTAATAAAAAAATTTAAATTTTTATTATGATTCAAGATTTTCTAATTTTTATTTTTTTTAAAAGTTTCATATAATCATAAAAATTTTTATACTTATAATAATATTAATATTTACTAATTTATTCGTCAATTCAAATATTTTTGAAAATATTTTTTATTTAATCATACAATGAATTATTTTACCTTTATATTAATAGAAATTTTAATGAATGTTTATTTAATTTTTAAAATATCGTAAAAAATTATTATAATTATAGAATTAATTATTTAATGTTACTTTAATACAATTTTTTAAGTTTCTTTTTTAAAAATTATTGAAAAATTTTTTGTATACTTTTTTTTAAAATTTATAATCATAAAAATAGTTATTTTAGTCCTTATTAATATAATTTTTTTTTGTATTTTTATATTTTTTAAATTATTTATTTATAATATCATTTTTTCTAATTTTACTAGGAGAATGTGCCTTTCAAAGATCACTCATATATAGACTATAATAGATATTTAATAAACAAAATTAAATAAAATATTAAAACAAATAATAAATTAAAAAAATTAAATAATTAAAGATTGGCCAGCAAAATTCCGTTGCTAAATCCGTCACTAAATTCTCCGCTTTTCTTTGTGCATAATTTACATGGCTATTCCCTCGCTAATCCATCGCTAATCTCTTACAAATTTTTATTCCAATGAAAATTAGAAATCCCTAGCTATTTCCTAGCTAATCACTTACAATTTAGCTAGGGATTGATCCCTTACAATTTAGCTAGGGATTGATCCCTAGCTAAATGAACATTATTTTGTAGTGTCTCCTAGATCTTTGCTGCTATGTTACCTTGAGAGAATAGATGTTCTAGGGTTTCTATATTTTCTTTGCAGCAATTGCATCTAAAAATGCTAGGTTTATGCCTTTCTTTTGAATAAGGGTATCTAGTGGGAATATATTAGACAAGGTTTTCCAAAGAAATAAACATATTTTTGGTGAGTTATTATTGTTCCAGCACCATTTAAATAGCTCTTGCTGTGGTTTTTTCTTTCTAATTAAAATTTTGATAGATTTTAAAGAATATTGTCCTTCATTTAATTTTCATTTCCATCCTTATTTTGTAAGGACTGAATTTCTATCTACTATTTCTCTTTGTTTTAGTGTTTGTTTCCATATCTAAGAACTATTATAAAGCTTTTTATCTTTAGTAGTGCCGTTATTGACTAGGTATTTAGCTCTCATATATTTAGCCCACAAACTATTGTAATCTTTAACTGCCCACCACCTCTTACATGCCCATGCTTCTGATATTTCTTTTAAATTAGAGATGCCTAAACCAGTTTTTTCTTTTTGATAGCAAAGGTCCTTCCATTTGATCCAGTTCATTTTCTATTGTTATAAAATTATGCATATGCTTTGTAGGACGTGATTGATAAGTGTAATTTTTCCACTCATATTAATCATTTCTATTTTCCATTCTGCAATTTTCTGACTAGTCTTATCTAATAATAAATCTATGTATTCTATTTTTGTTTTTCCTTCAAATAAAGGGCATCCAAGATAAGTGATTGCTCCTTTTGCTTGGGAAAAACCTGTAATATCGTTTAGTCTATTGATTATTCTAAGAGGTGCTAGGCTAGATTTTATGAATTGGCTTTTATTTCTATTTAATGTTAAACATGTCGCTTCTTCCAAATTTTGGAATAGTTTTATTAGGTTAGTTATAGATTTTTTATTACCATTTGTAGAAATAATTATATCATCTACATATGCTAGGCAATCCACCTGAGGTGAATCTTTAAAGTGCTTAAATGATATCTCATTTTCTAGTTTTATATATTAAATTGACCAGAACAATTCAGGATAAATGTTAAAAAGGGCAGGAGACAAAGGATCACCTTGTCTTAGTCCCTGAGTGGGTTTAAATTCATCCCCTTTTCCCCATTAATAATAATTTTGAACCAAGTACTTGAGACGCATCTAAAAGTTAAATCGATCCAGCTTTCTGCATAAATCATTTTCCTCATGATATAGCATAGCATTTTCTAGTCTACTCTATCGAATGATTTAGAAAGGTCTAATTTAAAGACTACATTGTGACCCCTAACTTTATTAGAGATGTCTTTCATTAATTATTTAGTTAAGCATATATTTTCCATGATTAATCCATCTTTCATGAAGCATGTTTGTTCCTTAGAGATGATTTTTGGGAGGAAAAGACTTAATCTGCTTTGCATTAATTTGGATAAGATTTTATATGTAGAGTTGCATAGGTTAATTGGATGATAGACTTCTCCCTTTTGAGGATTTTCTTTTTTCATATTTAAAATTATGTGTGTAAGTGACCATTTTTATTTAATTCAGCCCCACAAAAGAACCAGTGTATGGCCTAAGTAAGCTCTATTTTAATTATGCCCCAGCACACTTGAAAAAACACATTGTTCCATCCATCTAGTCCTGCAACACTGTTTATATTAAACTAAATATAATATTTTTAATTTCTATTTCATCCAGAAATTCCATTACAATTTTATTATTTTCTTCATTAATAATTTTATTTATGTTTTGTTAAAGGTTGTGCCTTGTTTGTTCATTGTTTTTGCATAATAGTAATTTGTAAATTTTTTTTAATGTTTCTTTTATGTATTTTTTATTTTCTACCCATTAGCTTCCTTATTTCTAATTCCTTTTATCTTGTGTTTTTGATTTTTTTATTCTTGTGATTTGCTGAAAAAACTTAGTATCTAGACCGCCCTCTTTTAACCATTTTGTTTTCGATCTTTGTTTCCATAAGACCACCATGTGTAATTTTAATTTGAATTCACCTTGGGCTTTGTGAAGCGCCTTGAGATTGTTTGCGTTATGATTTTTGTCATGTTCATTTTCTAGTTAATCTATTTTTTGTTCCATATCTTGAATGGTTTTATTAATGTTTCCAAATTTTTTTGTGTTCCATTCTGATAAACATGATCTTAGTCTATATAATTTACCTGAGAAAATCTTTGCTGAATTACCTTTAAGTGGGGATTTCCATGACTCTTTGATCGTGTCCAAAAATTCTTCGTGTAAGCACCATATATTTTGAAAATTAAATGATAATCTATTCATTTCTTTTTTTTGAGGGTGATAAGTAAAGGATTATGATCTGAGCAAGTACGGTTCAAGTGTTTAATGCCTATATTGCCAAAAGTGTCCATCAACTTCGAGTTGAGGAGACTCCTGTCTAGTCTTGACTAGATGACACCTTTCTTTTTGTGGTTATTTGTCCATGTATATTTTGAGCCTAAGAAGTCTATTTCTAATAATTTGGTCTTAGATATCATCTTATTGAATTGATCACTAGCTTGTGTATTTATTGGTCTACCTCCTTTTTTACTCTAATGAATTCTTTACAGTGTTGAAGCTTCCTCCTATTATCTATGGCAAATTCTTATTTGATATTTCTTCCATTTTTTCCATATCTCTTTTCTTTTATTTCTCGAGTTACTAGCATATACGATTGATATAATTCCGTCTATGTTTTTACCTAAACTAAGGTTAATGATTTTATCTTTTTCTTCAATTATAGTTATATCCAAGTTATTCCATATTGCCTAGATTTTACTAAATTTTTTAGATATAGCATTTTTATATCTTAACTTTTTTTTAAGCTTTATAATTGATCTATACCCACTATAGGTTCAGGAATAATTAATAGGAAGATTTTATGAATTTTTATCCTTTAAATTAACCTATTTAGTAAGGGGGAGTTAGCTATACCCCGAATAATCCGGATAAGTATTTATGCATTATTAATTAGTTTTGAATGAGCCCTTGTTTTATTTTGTAATTCATTAGTTTTAATAAAGTGTTTTTGTATGTTTCTTGTTTTTTTTTGTGATTAGGTTGGGTTTTAACAAGATTCCCTACTTTAAATAATGTATCCATTTGTAAGCTTATAATTTTAAATCTTCTAGTGCCATATCTCTATTTGATTGCTATTTAAGTGAAACTGAATTCCTAGATCATATTCTATCTTTAGGTAGGGTGGTAGTTGAAATATGGAATAAATTAGATTCAGAACTGCACTTAAAACATACACATCTACCCTTAAAAATGAAGCTTCAAAAATGGAACAAAGCTCACAACTCTAGCACTTCTTAGAAATGGATTTAAAAAATGTCCCCATCATATCCATCTGGTGTATATGGAAGGCTAGAAATAAGAGTAGGTTCAAGGGTCAGAGAATGGAAATAGAACATATTTGTAGGGACATAAAAGATGAGACCAGGAAAATATCTAAACCATACCCCTTAAAAATTCACAGAACAGTCTTAGAAAAAGATACATTGAATTTTTGGAAATTAAAAGTAAATCAAATAAAATAATTTAAGCTGATTGGTATAAAATAGGAAAACCCCTAGAAAGATAGGTTTGTATTGAACACAAACGCTAGCTTTGATAGAGATATCGGAGCGGTAGGAGGTGGTGGTGCTATAAGGAATTCTAAAGAAAAGCTAATATTAGTTTTCACAAAAAATTTAAAAGCATCATCATCTATACATGCAGACATTTTAGCTATAAGAGAAGGAGTGAGACTTTGCAAAAAATTAGAAATCAACCACATAGACATTCAAATAGACTCGGACATAGTGGAAACCTAATTAACAAAAATATAGTGAGATGGAAATACAAGGAAGAAATTGAAAAAATTCTACAAGTAATGAAAACATTAGATTTCTCTATTAAACACATATTCAGAGAGGGTAATTCTCGTGTGGATAAGCTAGCCAAAGAAGGAAGAATAAGAGGAGAACAAGAATATAAGAAAGAGAACCTTCCGGATAAATATATAGGTATTGTAAAATGGATAGGAAAGAGTATCCTTATATTAGAAAAATAAAATTATAGAAATAAGGTAATCTATAGTAAAGCAGTACGATAAGATTAGAAGCATTCTAAGTGCTTCTTACAGGTATAAGTTCATATATAAGCTACTAGTTTACAAGGTGAACTAAGAAGCAGAGTTTACTCCTAGGAAAAATCTAGAGCATTGGGTATTATGGAAAAGTTAGATAAAGGTTTTGGTGATTCAAGAGTTACCTGGTCCTGAGGGGTGACTTATTTGAATCACCCTGCCAAACTATAGGGTTAATTATCTTTATTACAAGGCAAAAGTTAGATAAGTCAGCAAATCCAGGAGAGGAACTTAACAGGGCAGAAGTTCCATGTTGGTCAGGGTTTTAAAATGATAAAGAAGAAAAGGGTGGGTAAGGGTTTGGCCTAGTTTTTTTTTTGCAGGATGTTCAGAGAAGGAGAAGAACAAAAAGCAGAAACACACACTTAGGGAGGGCCAACCTTCCTTTTATGGGTAGTCACATTACAAGGATAAATCACAAAGGCTCATGGAAAATCAGCAAAATGCAATGGACGGCAAACACAAAGTAGAATTAAACTTTTATATCTATGTAGCATGGTCGGTTTGCTGTTTTGCAGTGAATAGAATTACAAATGCAGTTCACAAGCTATCTGGAACGAAGGAGGGAAGAGAAGAAAAATGATAGATCAAAAATGGAGGACATCTTTTTTGCTTGGGTTTTTTTGTGGTCTAAATGGTTAGGCACAGAGTATAGTGTGTGAATGCTTGAGTCTATAATGATTAAGGGTCTATTTTATTATCAATAGCTGAGGGTCTGTTAAGATGTCAATACTATTTGTAAGTTTTGTAGATATATGGGCTGTAATGGCGTTTGTTTTGGTTCAGCAAGAGAAATTATCTGAAGATGGGCAGAAGGTGCCCTTGAAAAAAACATCTCAGCACATGAACAAAAATTGAAAATCAGGAAGATGATTTACAAGGAACTAGGTGCACAACAAAAAATAGACAATTTGAGGGGAAAGCAATAACTGAAACTTATGATGACCAATGGCATGACTGCAGAACTAGTTAAGGCTCATAAGAAAATTCAGATTCCAGAACAATAAGAGGCACGTTGGACCATCATAGAGAGCTGGATAAAAAAGGGATCCCTAGGATTGCTTTTCTATTTAATTTTGTTTTTATTTTCAAGTAAGGAATGTAACAGGGTAAAGAATAGAATATAGTTTGTGAAAATGGTATTCCGCCACCAAAAGAGATGGTTATTATAATAATAAAACAAACTTTCTAAAAAAATAAAAAAAAGAATAAGCAGAATAATAAGAATAAGAATAATAAGAAGAATATGAAGAATAAAAAAGAATAACATGAATAAGAAGAATATAAAATAATAGTTTTATGGGCCAAGTACATGAGAGCTAAATATGGATGGGATAAGGACAAGTGTTTGAGGAAGGCCTCAAATAAATAGAAAGCATTGGTAAAATAGAAAGAGATAGTGGAAGCACACTCGACACTGAAAAAAGTGGTTGGAAATGGACACTTAATCCACAAGGAGCATTCACATTAAAATTGGCTAAAGAATTGATAAGAAAAAAAAACCTGCACAATCACTTTTTAAATGGGCTTGGCAAGCAGATATCCCACAGAAAATGAAATCCTTTGCATGGAAAGTTATTGCTAATGTTGTATTGGTCGATACAAATGTTCAAATAAAAAGCATAAAGATGGTATCTAGATGTGAATGTTGCTTTGGAGCAATATAAACTATAGATCATTTATTCTTAAAAGGGAAAATTGTAGCAGAAGTCTTGAAGGAACTGGAAAATTACAATCAATTTAGTGGAAAAATGGTCGGATTAGCAAATAAAATTAATAAGTGGGATAGAGAATCCTCAAGAAGCACAATTAGATAATTGGCTTATTAAAAATCTCCCTCATGTAGTCATCTGGTGCTTATGGAAAGCCAAAAATAAAAGTAGATTTGAAGGAATAAAATGAATGTAGCTGAAATCTTAAAGGATATTAGAAAGGAAATTAGTAACATATCATGTACAAGGCCTATTAGGTTTGAAGATATGATGGATGATATAACAATTAAGAACACATGGGAGCTGGCTACTAAAGAGATAAAGGTAAATAGGATTATAAGGATATTTTACTTAAAGGATGATAAAAATAGGAATAGAAATAAGAACAAAGCATCACAAATCTGAATTCAAATGCTCAATCAAAGGGAATTAGTGGAAAAACATTCTAAACTCACTAAAAATGGTTGGAAATGGACTTTCAGTGCAGACGGAATATTCTCAATTAAAACCATTAAAGAAAAAGTAAGAAGTAGGAAGGAAATGCAACCTTTATTTAAATGGATATGGGATAATGATAATAGTCAAAAATTAAAACGAATACATGGAAAGTTCTTTCAAATATTATTCCTATAGATGAAGACATAAAAACAAAAAGCATACAACTTGCTTCGAGATGTGAATGCTTTTTGCAAATACTAGAATCACTTGATTATCTATTTTCCCAAAGTAATATAGCCATGGAAATCTGGGGAAGACTAGAGTCTAAAATTGGATTAAAACATGCATGTATTCCTCTTAGAAATAGACTAATTAAATGGAGTAATGCACATTTTCAGCACAACTCACAGAAATGGCTTAAAAATAACATACCTCACATTGCTATCTGGTGTATATGGAAAGCTAGGAATAATAGCAGATATGAAGGGCACAGAATGGACCCTGAAGACATATGGAAAGCAATAAAGATTGAAATAAAAATCACCTCGGAATCCTCCCCACTTGCAGCTCAAAGTTCTCTTCTAGATACACACACTCTAAAAATCTGGAATCTCACGGTGTCTAGAATCAAACCACTAAAAGTTATAGGAGTTAAATGGGAAAAACTAGAAAAAGATAGATTAGCCCTAAACACCGATGGTAGCTTCGATAGGAACATAGGCCTAGCTGGTGGAGTAGGTGCCTTAAGGGACTCTTGTGGTCACTTAATATTTGCCTACTCATGTCCCAATAATGCGTCAACTACCCACCACGTAGAAATATTAGCATTAAGGGATGGACTCAGAATATGTTACTCTAAAGAGCTAACAAATATAGATATACAAATAGATTCTAAAATATTGGTAGACTTAGTGAATAACAAAAGTAGCACGTGGAAATTTGAAGAGGAGTTATAGGAAATTAACAAATTAATAATAACCTTAAATGCTTCACCCATGAACATATATAGGGAAGCAAATGCCTTAGTAGATAAATTAGCAAAAGAAGGAAAACTTAAAGAATCCCATGTATATGAAGAAGACACTCTTCCAAAGAGATTTAAAGGTATTATAAAACTAGATAAAAAAGAATTCCCATACATCCAAATAATCAAAAAAGATTGTGAGGATATTATAAGATTTCATCATCGCTGTGAGTTTTCAAGTTTTTTTGTTCTTATATCAGCACATGGAAGGTTCCAGAATCGCTCAAGTCTTTCTGGTCCTAAAGGAAGACTTTGTAGAAATGAATAATTACAATGTGGCTACATTCTGGATTCCCCTACAAAAATATTAGTTCTCACTGCAGGTTCGGAATCACACTACAGAGAGTAAGAATTGACTGTATACCTGCTGTTTCGGTTGTTTTGTTTTTTCTTTTCTATTGTATATTTATTAGCAGCAAGGATATCTAAAACAGGAGGAACCGACATGCTCACAAGTGCCTAAATCTCCAGCATTATAGATTCTAAGTATGTATGAACTTTGTTCTGATGTGGCCATGTTAAATGGCTTAAGTTTAGGTGTTGTTTGTGTTATATGGTTATGCAGTGTCTGGATTATTTTAATGTAATTTAGAAGTCCACAAAAGTAGGCTAGGTTGTGTACACTATAGAAAGCTGTTGTCCACAATTGGGAGCAACAAAAAGCTGCTATGATGTGCTGACAGCAGAAACTATTGGATGCTTGGTTTGAGGGAGCCAGAACAGTGAGAAAGAGATCCAGCTTAAATGCTAGAGGCTGGAAATCTCTTTGCGTTTGTGGCATGTATGCAGGTGACTGGTAGAGGAAGATAAACTACACGGGTATCCGTGGAAAATTTCAGAAGATAGCACCACTTTTAATAGAGCCTTTTCTGCAAAACATAAAGCTAAACAGCTCTTGATACATAAGCTCAACAAAGTTGTTGGAAAGAATTAAAGGCCTGGCAGGAAGGGAAAAGAAGCTAGTTTGAAGAAAGAGATTGAAGGATAAAGACTCATCTCTCAACTAACAACAAAGTGCAGGCAGCAACAATGCTGAAAATCCCAACAGAAAGTCAAAATTGTTCTCTAGGTGGATTAGAATGAGCAAATATTTGTCCATGTTAACTTTATTACATTTACAATAACTAATGCTTATTGTAGGTGAAAAGGGTGTAAAGGGTTACGGGTAGCAAGCAAGTAGGTTGTAAAAATGGTATTCCTCTGCCAAAAGAGAGGGTTATAATTAATAAATAAACTTTCACAAAAAAAAGAAGAATAATGAGAATAAGAACAATTAGAAGAAAAAATAGAACATTAAGAAGAGTAAGAAGAATAAAGCATCTATCTATTTTTGATTTATGAGGTTTGCAAAGAGAGGGAAAGGAAATAAGGGATAAATAAGTGTGGCATGAAATTAGACATACATTTATTGCTTGTAGGTTGGTACAACAGACATAAAAAGACAATACAACAAGCAATCAGATTTCTGTTGGTTATTAATATTGATAAAAATAAAATCGAAAGAAAAATGGGTGGGGTTAGGGAGTGGTATGGATAATTGTGTTGTTTGTTTTGCAAGAAATAATTAAGGTAGGGTAATATGAGGTTAGAGATAGATAGAAAGAGAGTTCTATTGTGCTAGAATTAAAAGTTCAGCAGTAAAGTAGTTTAACAGTAGAATATAGCAATAGACATTGGAGTAGAATCTAGTCCGGTGTGAGGCCCGTGCAAACTATATAAATCACATCCCGATTATGTGGGATGTGCTCTGCTAGCATTGCTGTTGCTGTGATTTTGGTGCTTTTATTGTATGGGCATGATCAAATTAGATGAAGTAACAAACAAGAGGGAAAAGAGGTGGCATAAGTTAAAATTGCTTACAGCATCAGGACAAGACATCATGTAGAATGCTGTTACAACTAACTGTGTTATCTTGCTATTTTTTTTTCTATTTTTTTTCTTTGTTTTTAAAGAGCATGAAGTAGTATGTTGAAGAAAAGAAAGACTAATTTATAAGTATCAAAAGGCCACCACGGAGCAAAGTGGAGCAAAATGGAAAAAGTAGAAGTATAAGGCGAGCTCCTAAAAAGGGAAAAGCAGAATATACTCTAAATTAGAATAGATGTTGGGCAAGGAAGAACTAAGCAGAAATCCAATATTTTTGATATTTCGTTAATTTTATTTCTAAAAAACCAAAGGTTGCAAATGGGTTTAGGGTAGTATCTTAGATTGTAATAATAGTATTCATCCGCCAAAAGAGAGGGTTATAATTATAAAACAAACTTTCCAAAATAAAAAATGAAGAATAAAAAGAATTAGAATAATTAGAAGAAAGGTAAGAATAAAATTAATTAGAATAATAATAAGTAATAGAAGAACTAGGAGAATAAAAATAATAAAAAGAATCAAACGAATAAAAAATAATAAAGTGTAAAAAAATAAAAAAGAATAAAAATAATAAGAAGAATAAAAAAAATAATAAGAATAAGCAGGATATAAAGAATAATAAATATAAAAAGGTTAATAAGAAGGAGGAATAGTAGAAGATTAAGAAGAATAAGAAGAAGTAGAAAAAATATAAGAATAAGAATAATAAGAAAAATAAGAAGAATAAGAAGAATATAAAGAATATGAAAAATAAGAATAATAAGAAAAATTAAAAAAATAGGAAGAATAGGAAGGATATGAAAAATAGGAAGAATGAGAAGAATAAGAAGAATAAGAAAAAATAGAAGAATAAGAAAAATTAGAATAATTAGAAGAATAAAAAAAATAAAGAAAAATAGAGTAATGAAAAATAGAATAAAGAAAAAAATAAGAAGAAAAAGTTGAATAAGGAGAAATAAAATAATAATAATAATAATAAGAAAAATAAGAATAAAAAAAAGAATATGAAAAATAAATATAATAAGAAGAATAAAAATATTAAAAAGAATAAATATAATTAGAAGAATAAGAAGAATAAAAAGAATAAAAAGAATAAAAAATAATAATTATTAGAAGAATAAAAAATAAAACAAGAATAAGAGAATAAGAAAAATAAAAAGAATACAAAGAATAAGATTAACTATAATAATAATAATAATAATAGAAAAAAATATAAAAATTAAGAAAAAGATGAATATGAAGAATAAGAAGAATAAGAAAAATAAGAAGAATAAAAAGAATAAAAATAAAAATAAGAATATGGAGAATAAGAAGAAAAAGAAGGAAAATAAAAAAAATGATGAAAAAAAATAGAATACAAAATAAGAATAAGTTGTATAAGAAGAATTAGAAAAACAAAGAATAAAAATAAAAAAAAGAATAAGAATAATAAGAAAAATAACAATAATAAGAAGAATAAAGATAATAAAAAGAATAAGATGAATAATAAAAAAAGATGAATAAGAAGAATTAGAAGAATAAAAAAAGAATAAGAAGAAAAGACAAATAAGAAGAATAAAAATAATAATAATAATAATAATAATCAAAAAATAAGAAGAATAATTAGAATAAAAAGAATAAGAATAATAAGAAGAAGAAAAAAAGAGAATAAGAAGAATAGAAAAGATATGAAGAATATGAAGAATAAGAGGAATAAGAAGAATAAGAAGAATAAGAAGAATACGAAGAATAAGAATGATAAGAATTATAAAAAGAATAAAAAAAATAAGATGAATAAGAAGAATAAGAAGAATAAAAAGAATAAAAATAATAAAAATAATAAAAAGAATAAAAAGAATAAAAAATTATAATAATTAGAAGAATAAAAAATAAAACAAGAATAAGAGAATAAGAAAAATAAAAAAAGAATAAAAAGAATATGAAGAATAACAATAATAATAATAATAAAATTAATAAAAATAATAATAAAAGTTATAATAATAAGAGAAAGAAAAAGAATAATAAAATTAAGAAAAAGATGAATATGAAGAATAAGAAGAATATTAAAAAATAAGAAGAATAAAAAGAATAAAAATAAAAATAAAAATAAGAATATGAATAATAAGAAGAAAAAGAAGGAAAATAAAAAAAAATAAAAAAAATCGAATACAAAATAAGAATAAGTTGTATAAGAAGAAATAGAAGAATTAGAAAAAAAAAGAAGAATAAAAACAACAAAAAACGAATAAGAATAATAAGAAAAATAACAATAATAAGAATAAAGATAATAAAATGAATAAAATGAATAATAAAAAAGATGAATATGAAGAATTAGAAGAATAAAAAAAGAATAAGAAGAAAAAGACAAATAAGAAGAATAACAATAATAATAATCAAAAAATCAGAAGAATAATTAGAATAAAAAAGAATAAGAAAAATAATAAGAATAAGAAAAAAAGGAGAATAAGAAGAATAGAAAAGATATGAAGAATAGGAAGAATAAGAAGAATAAGAAGAATACAAAGAATAAGAATGATAAGAATAATAAAAAGTATAAAAATAATAAGAAGAATAAGAAGAATTAAAAGAATAATAAGATTAAGAAAAATAAAAAGGATAAGAAGTATAAGAAGGATAAAAAGAATAAGAAGAATAAAAAGAATAAGAAGACAATAAGAATAAGAAGAATAAGAAGAATAAAAAGAATAATAAGATTAAGAAAAATAAAAAGAATAACAAGAATAAGAAGAATAAGAAAATGAATAAGAATAAGAATAATAAGAAGAATTAAAAGAATAAGAAGAATACGAAGAATAACAAAAATAAGAAGAATAAGAAGAATAACAAAAATAAGAAGAATAAAAAGAATATAATGTTTAACATGAATAAAAAAATAAGAATATAAGGATAGATATGAAGAATAGAAAGAATAAAAAGAATAAGAAGAATAAGAAGAATAAGAAGAATAAGAAGAATAAGATGAATAAGATGAATAAGATGAATAAGAAGAATAAGAAGAATAAGAAGAATAAGAAGAATAAGAAGAATAAGAAGAATAAGAAGAATAAGAAGAATAAGAAGAATAATAAAAATAAGAATAATAAGAAGAATAATAAGAAGAATAATAAGAAGAATAATAAGAATAAGAAGAACAAAAAATAAGTAGAATAAGAAGAATTTGATGAATAAGTAGAATAAGAATAGTTAGAAGACTTAGAAGAAAATAAAGAAAAAGAAGAATAAGAAGAATCTAAAGAATAAGAATAATAAAAAAATAAGAAGAATACGTGGAATAATAAGAAATTGAATAATAAGAACATTAAGAAGAATAAGATGAATAATAAAAATAATATGAATAATAAGAAAAAGAATAATAAAAAGAATAATACTATAAAAAATTATTTATTTCGCTATGAAAACTTAGCTAGGGAAAAATCCCTAGCTAATTTGTGAAGGATTAACTATGAAATCGCATGAGTTAGATTTTACATTGAATAACAAATTTTTGATGGATTTGTGACCAATTAGAGTCGAAAACTTTTGATTAAAAAATGCCCCTAGTTAATATTATTTTAGATTTTCATGCAAAAAATTGCATCATTTTTAGTAAAGTATTTACAATGGATGTTCTCTAGCTAATTAGATCGATACAAAATCCATCGCTAAATAATTATCTCAAAATTTCTTTTTATGATTTTTTATTAATTTCAAGCGATATGTCCTTAAATGAAAATTTCACAAAATATATGCATTTAGCTAGGGTATTTTCACTAGCTTTTTGGGTTGGGTATTTTTTCCATAGCAAATCTATATTGATTTTTTTTTATTTTTTATATGTTATTTGTTTTAATATTTGATGTAATTTTGTATATTAAATGTTTTTCATGGTCTAGGGATGAGTGATCCTTAAAAGACACATTATCCTTATTTCATTATAATAATATGATATTATAAATAAATACTTTCAAAATAATTAATTGTATGATTAAATAAAAAAAATTTCGAAAAATATCTAATTTAATGAATGAACAATTAAATATTTATATAATTTAAAGTTACAAATAATATTTTTTATGATTATAGAGAACTTTTTACCGAATAGTTTCTAAAAGATTTGAAATTTTTGAATTATAAATAAAAAATTCAAATCTTTTATAAAATTTAAATGAAAATAAATTGATAGTTAAAGATAAATACATCGATATTTTAATTAAATAAAAAAATTGATGTTTAAAAAAAATATCTCCATGTGGTTATTAAAAAAACACATCTAGTATTTTTATAGGGTTTAAAAAGAGTTATTTAAACCCTTGATAATGATATTTATTTGTCCTAAAAAAATTAAATTTACCTCTAAGCAGATTTGATTTCATGTTTTATTTTTTGCCCTCACTAAAATTTATAAAAATTAAACAATTGAGTAAGATTTTTACTATTAGATTTTTAATATTACATTTTTATTAAAATAATAAATATAACTTTTTTAATGATTTTCTCACTTTAAATATTTTTTGGAATTTTAATAATTATAAATTATATCAAATAATATGAAATTTTATGCTCTAAAATTATTTCATATTATATTCATAAAAATTAATATGATTTCTTAAAAATCTATAACTAATAGATATTTACATATATATGTAATACTTTTTTATAATATCATGTTATTTTTTTATTTATTAAATAATATTATAAATTTATCCATAAACTATAAATAATATGGAATCTTAGAATCTTGTATAGCTATACATTTATATAATTTATTCATGGTTAGAATAAATAATACGTTTTTTTAATTAATGAATTAATACCAAAATTTAATTACTAATTATTAGTTTTCATGGTTATTAGAAATATTTTTTTTTCATTTTTATAGCCATTAATACATTTCTTTATTTCTGAAATTAATTTCATTAATTAATAAATAATATTACAAAAAATAACTATTAAAATTTCAATAATTATTAACCATACATTTTTTTATTTATGAAATAATTTCATTTCTGGTTAAATAAAATTGTATTTAATTTTTTTAATTTAAATTAATAAATTTTATAATTTTTATTTTACTTTTTGATTTGTCTTTTTTTGTTCTATACATTTACTTCCATTTTTTATTTGAGTTTTCTTCAAATATAAAAATGCTAGGGCAAGGCATTCAAACACTTAAACAAATTTTCTTATCTTTGCGAAGAGAATACTCTCAATGTTTCAAGTCAATAGAGGTTTCGAAGAATGTGGTAATTATGCTAGTTAAATTCTTTAATCTACATGACATTTTTGCAGACATTATGAATTTTACTATAAATTAAATGTCTTCTTCTCAGATTTATGGCTTCATGGTTTTGGTTGTGTTTTTATGTTCGTCGACATGGTTAATCAAAGCTTCGTATCAGGAACCAGTTAGAAGTGCAATAAAGATTCACTCATCCATGTCACTGATAATCGTAGAGTAACCATTAATAGAAAAGTAAGCACATGCAAGTACTAATTCATCTCTCTCCAAACTCCATGATAGTTTTTAACCTGTTTGTTGATTTTCATCCTTATCTTCTATTTATATGTATTCTTCATCTTCACGCTATATGGTGCCTTTAATCACCATGATCAGCTTAAGGTATGAATCATTTTTATGCTATACAGGTATTCTTCATCCCTATAACAATAACTACTATCATTCTATGTAGTTGGGAGCCAATAGTCCAGAAGATGCAGCTAGATGGATTCGTTCTCTACTGAGTGTTGTATTAAAAAAGTGCCCAAATTGACACGACCAAGCAACAAATTTATTTTTGCTTGATGGAGCAAAAAATGTAGCATAATCATCTCGTGCTTCCCAATAATTTGTTCCACTACTGACATAGTGGATTAACATCGGGGGCATGGTTCATGCAGCAATTTCTGCATAAAGAGAATGTGAAAAGATGTGAGAGTGATGGACTTGTCATGATGAATATCATGCGATAGAAAAAATTATTGCTCTATGCTCTAGTATCTGGTTGTCACCGTCTAATTAATCATTTACTGAGAGATCTACCAACATTATTCAATACTATAAAGGATTTTTGTGGTTCAAATTATCAACAATTCAAGATCCTCCTAGTGGATCTCTAGCCACTACCTTTAATGAAGGACACACACCATATAGCTTGGAAGACCTGCAGGCTTATTTAAACAAATTTGAGCCTTCATACAACACCAAAAATCACAAGAACCCTCTATTCCACCCGTATGTGGTACTTCTAAGCATACAGTTATGGTCCACTTTCATCTATTTATCCAAAGAAGCTAAAGACGAGGAGTATAATATCGATGTTGTCCACATATCAATTGTGTTGGCTGACTGTGGGGTTCTTTCTAAAGGTGCAGGAATTGTAAAGAAAATAGGAGTGATGGATGCTCATGCAGAGGCCTCAGACCTTAATCTAGTGATATGGTGCTAGATTTTTACGTCATGGAGAGCAAGCAATGACATTGGAATACTATGCACAAGATGTCACTAATGTTGGTGGAGGACAGGTGTCATGGATTGGAAGAGGTACCATGGATCAGAAAAGAAAGAGAGGTTTGGTGTTTAAGCAATTTCATTCTAAGTTGTTAATACAAGATGGTGGTGTTTATTTTTTACTTGGTCCGAGAGGTGCTAGCGAGAAAGGTGAAATGGTATGGTTTTTTCCTGACTTTAGTTCGAGGCAGAAGTTTCTTCTTGAAGCTGTGCACCAGCAGCAACAAGCTAGTTTTTATGACAAATCTATTGAAAAAAATTCGAAAAGAGTTGGAGCATTCTTTTGGCACTAGATGCTACTAATAGGTGCCTTTCTGAAGCAATTTGTGCCCTAACACATGGCAGCCTTGATAGTGAGAGCTGGGTTGCTAGTCTTATTTAGTCTGGAAAAGAGATTTTGGAGACTAACAAGTATTACCCTGATGCAAGTACCTAGGAGAGGGAACTTGCTTTAGAGCAAGACACTTTGCTGAGGCAACTGGAGGCAATGCTATCGGTGTACAACTTGGCAAAATTAGGACGTCATGCAAATGCTTTGAGGGAAGTAGCCAAACTTGCATTTCTTCCCTTTGTTCCTCGCATGGTAGATGTGGCCAGTAATGTGCGTCAGAATGATGTGCTGTCTCTCCATGTTCAAGCGTGCATGCCTTACCTTATGAAAATTACTCTTACCTATCTCGACAGAATCACCGATTCTGATGGATCACCTCGAGTTCTTAGAGCCAAGATTGAGATGTTCCTTGCAAACAATTTGTGCTAGAATTGGCCTCATGATTTACATGACGAGGTTGCTTAGAGTTTGTGAAAATTTCTTAGCTATTTATTATTTCCTAACCTATTTTCTCTCTCTCCCTCCCTCCCTCTCTCTATCTCTCTCCCACTCACCCTCCCTCTCTCTCTCTCTCTCCATCTCTCCCTCTCTCCCTCCCTCCCTACCTCCCTCCCTCCCTCCCTCCCTCCCTCTCTCTCTCTCTCTCTCCCTCTCTCTCTCTCTTTCTATCCCTCCCTATCTCTCTCTCATTATATCTCTCTCTCACTCATTATCTCTTTCTCTCTCACTATCTCACACACACACACACACACACACACTCTCTCTCTCTAGCTTGCACTCTCTCTCACTCTCATGCTCTCACTCCCTCTCTTGGTTTCTCTTGCCTTCACTCTCTCTTACTCTTGTCCCCCTCTCTCCCTGTCTCTCTCTCTTTCTCTCTCTATCTCTCTCTTACTCTCTCTCTCTTCTATCTCTCTCTTGCTCTCTCTCTATCTCTCTCTTTCTCTCTCTTTCTCACTCGCTCTGTCTCACATTGTTACTTAGCTAACAAAATGGTGGTCGTAAATAATATTTTGTTGTATTTTTTGTTTTGAACTTAAAAAAAATGGCCCCCCTTAAGGTATGTTACGAACAACATTTTCCTGTATTTGTACTCTTCTTGGACACACAGTATTTCTTCTTCCAGGTTGTGCATTTTAAAAAGGATTAGCCATAAAAGATATGTAGAATGTTCCATGAGCTTTCACGCAGATGCAATGAAATCTGATGTGATTGCACCCTCTCCATGAAAATATTTGGTTGTTATATTGGCAATATCGAGCCTTTTTTCCAACTCCTTAGCATGTTTTCAATGTGGATGTGAGTTTAAATTATGCTAAGTATTAGCACCAAATATTAGAGGGTTGTGACTTTTCAAGGAAGCAAAGGATTGTGGCAATCATGGCAGAGTAAGTTTAAGTCTCGAGAACTATGGTTTGTAGCTTGTTTGCTTCATCTTTCAAAGTGAGAAATTTTGTTTCCAACATTATGATGATCATCCTGCTATAATGGATGTTTGTGTTGTTGAGGGGACTTGCGAACCTATTTTCCAAACTCTCATGTTTTTGGGTTCTTCGAGAATTGAGTAAGGTTCTCTTATGTATAATTTTTTGTCTTCCTAATTTTTTAATAACTTCTTGATAGAAAACTGATCTATTTTTTTACAGTAGATGGGACTTCTGTTTCTACCAAGGCACCATGGTGGAGGAGCTTGATGAGCACACTAATATTATTCACAAAAAGCTGTACAATGAATGGCTTCTCAGGTTAGATGAACAATTATCGTTGATGAGTTGTAAAGTTTAAAAAAACAAGCTATATCTCTACCAACATAATCTTGCTTGATAGAATCACCATAAATTTTATAGAGTTATTTACTTAGTATATTTACACTCATAGGTTATAATGATAATAAAAAAAATATTTTTTTATGTATTAATTCATGTTATTACCAAACATTCACTAAATGTGTTAATTATCCATTTGGTTGAATTTAACTTTTTTGCAAAGTCGGCTTTTAGTTTGCATTTAATTTGTTATTTTAGCTATATCTCAAACCATAATGTACTATGTATATGTGTTTATGGGTTTTCTTAATTTCAAGTTTGGTTTATATAATGTGTGATTTGCATTAGTAATTAACTAGACCTGCCACTTGTAGGGGTATGGAACCAAGAGATCTATTGATCTGGAAATTTTGGCGAAGGGAAGAAGATGGAACTTATCGTATAGTAATGTATAAATGAAATTTTGATTTTCATGAAAATTTTTAACATTTATTTTGCGAATTTGATATCTCTATTTTGGTTGTCTTGGTAGTTATTTTATATCATTCGATGATTCACAAGAAATGTACTCCACAAAAGGGCTACATTAGAGCATGCCTTAAAAGTAATGTAAGCAAACTTTTTTGTAACTTTAGTTGTAAATGTTATTTGTTAAGAGAAATCTCAACCTAAAGTTTTACTTTCACCTTAATTCACAAGAAAATGCTAATGAACTATGATATAAAGATGATTGACTCAACATTGGGTGTTAGCTTAAACTAACATTTACTCATCTTTGGGTGGTAGAATTAGAAGGATGAGGAATTGCATATGTGTATTTTGGTATATTATTTTCATTGCATATATTATCTTTTACAAATGTGTTGTGTAATTAAATAAATACTAATATTGTTTTCATAATAACATTGAAGTTAAATTTGTTTATGAATGAATACTATATTAAGATGATTTATCACTTGAGAAATTTTTATATTACATAGTCTCTTCAAACATAGTTTCTTTAAAGATATTTGCTAAAATTGTTGAGATATTTATCTTTTTATATATATTTTTTTATAGTGAGAGCCTTGCATACTTGGGTGTGAATGTGATTTTCATTTCTATCTTATCTTATCTTAATATATGGAAGCATTTACAATATGAAGGCTAGATAAGAAAACAAATTGTACCAGTATCTTATCTTGATAGTCTTACTTCAAAAGATTGAAGAGATCATGCATGATAAATCTTGTATTAGAGACTTACTTTTTAGAGTTTGGACTGATTTTGGTCATTGCATAAAGGTGTGATATCTTATTAGAAACAAAAATATATCTATTTTAACATTTGAATAAGTTATGAAATTGAAGAGCAAATAGATGAACATATTCATCCATTATTTGAATTCCACAAGAATTTGAAAATTGGATTTAAAATTATAATTGATAGTTACTTATAAATTACTATAAACTCTTAGGAAATCTCTCATTTATATAGATTGTCTGATAAATGTGTAAAATAAGTATTTTAAATCTGTATGCCTAAGTATATTCCATGCTAAATCAATAAGATTTTTAACTCCAAAATGGGATTATTAATCCTTATTTATTTTAATATCATCAAATCATGTTCCCCTTAAATTCTATCCAATCAAACACAACCTAAAGAGTAAAGAAAACATTAGAAGAGCTTATACAAGCTACCATTTTTCTAATCATGCTTTGCCTGTTGTGATAGATTCTATTAATGTATTTGAATGTATCTAACTTAAATGACATGGGACTCATTGAGATTTAATTTAGAGATATTAGAAACTATATCTTCCTCCGTCATTAGCATGCTCCATAACTATTTGTATGCTTGAAAGGGTTGTATGTAGCAAAAATGGCTCATTTCTCTGCACTCACACATTGCTTTTTTGACTAAATACTACCAATTTCAGCTTTGAGGGAGATGTTTCTTGCAATGTCAGGGAACTATCATTCTGAATTTTTATCTAGAAATATACAAAGACATGTCTTCTTGCCTGAAACTAAAATTAATGCTATGAAAGTTGAAGATCCATGAAGTGGTGATGATGGTAAGGCAGAAAAATCAACTTTGGGATTCACCAACTTTGTCTCTCTTAATGATGCCTCTGATGAGTTATTTGATGTTCCTGATGCCATTGAGTTCTTTGATCTTGACCATCTGGATAATGGATGGTCTTATGGGGTGAACCCTGATCTTCATGCTCTTGTACTCCAAAAATACTCTTTGTACAACTTTCAAAAAGTTCTTGTTAAACACAATCTCATTTTTCTAATTATGTTGTCTTGTTTTGTAGAATATCAAACAATCAAAGTTATCTTACAAAACTATTATCAAGAAGCTCCATGATTTTGCTGATTAGACCCATTTTTCATCTATTTAATATTTTCCATGATTTTCTATACTTATTGATATATCTATATATATTTGAGAAGAGTGATTATAATGTGATTTAACAAGTTTAGAAGTAGTTGATAAATGATATATTCATTTTGCACACTACCATAACACACTACATGCATTCATTACCCAGACTGCCTCACAAAGCATGTCACACTACATGAATATAATTGCCCACTACCTTTCCACTCACACATCCACTGTGCACACTGTCACATGGTACATGCCACAATGCCACCTAATTTGTGTCACACTACATACACATTAACACTAATGCACACATGCACATGGTGCATTCCAGACTGCCATTGGCACATGGAAGAGTTCCACATGGTGATGCCAGACTCCCACATGATGTATAAGCCTATTATTGCATGCCAGACTATCATATGATGTGTCACCATATTATTGCATGCAAGACTGCCACATGATGTGTTACCCTATTATTACACACTCACACCTCTTCCTTTGATTTCATGTTAAAAGTAAACTCATATAAAACTCATACAAAATCATAATCATAAATGTGTAATGAGTAAATTAAAAAAAATATAAACCCTAACGTATGAAAGACAATATTTATTATCTAACATTTTTTCTTGTTTTGCTTCTTTTGAAGTTTTGCATCATATATCTTAAAGTTCATTGCTTTTTTAAAGCTTTTTATTGAGATATGTAGAATAGATATCACAATTAGCAATGTATGTTCATTGTTTCTTGATTATTAGTGCCTAGTTTTCCTACAGATGGACATCATTGGGTTGTGTTGTGATGCGATGTGAATTACACTTTTAGGGAGAAAAGAAAATTTGGAATAATTAGCAAGCTAGATGTTGGTACATTTGATCTTAATATTTATGATGAGGGAAAGACTCTGAGTATCATAACTGATTCCTCTACTTATGGTACACATGTTGCTGCTATTGTTGTTGCTTTCCACTCATATATATCACACTTGTCTGCTGCAATTGGTTTATTCCTTCATGGTGTTTTTACATTTTTATCTTGCACTTCAATTTAAGGAGTAGTTGCTCAATGGAGTTGCACCTGGGGCATAAATAGTATCATGCAAGATTGGAGACTCACACTTGGGGTCAATGTAATTATTGACACAGGCCATGATAGATGTAGTGGAGGTAGAATATTTTTATTAGTCATTCATATTTACTCTAGATAATTCACATGGTGAAAACACTTGCTTTTATGCAACATAAATGTGATCTCATCAAAATGAGCTATGGAGAGCCCATTTTACTTCGAGATTATAGTCATTTTTGTTGATCATGTTATTGAAGTTTGAGCTATAGCTATTAATTGAAACTAGATGCAAGTCGAGTAGAGGGCCAACAGCTAATGGTGATGTTGGGGTCAGCATAAGTGCTCATCGTGGTGTTGCGGCTCCAGTGCTCAAATGGACTCTCCAAAAGCACATGCTGATGAATGGAACATCAATGGCCTCCCCATCTTCTTGTGGAGGAATTGCATAGCTCATTAGTGCAATGAAGCTATATGCTTTTTAAATATATATATTTTTTATTTTGGTGTGTTATTTGTGTAGACAATGATGGTGTTCTCTGCTCAACATTGGGTAGACCATGAGTATTCCTGTAAGTCCATATGCTGTAAGGAAGGCTTTAGAAAATACATCAATTCCTATTTCTGAGTTGCCTGTTGATAAACTATCTACAAGCCATGGGCTCATTGAAGTTGACAGTTATATTTCTATTCATATGCCTTTGTTCTTTAGAATCTTATCCTAACTAGAACTGCCTTCACTGTTTTGATTGGATTCTCATTCATCTTCTACCTTTTTGTTATCCACCCGCAACATCTCCTTTTTTTGCTTATTTTACCATTCATTCTCTTGGGTGTTTAAAAGCCCAAGCACTACTGGCACACTTGGCTTGGTTTTCAATTTCCTTTCTTATTCCATATGCATCAATCATGCCTTGTAGATTCAACCAAGATCCCATCTTGATTCATGTAAACAAGGATATTCTCATCATCTTATGGGAACAAGAATCTTATGATGGGATACAAGTGGGTTGATATATATATTGAGCTTGCATGATCTTTACCTCCCATGCTTCTGCTGCCAAACTATATCTTAAAAAAATAGCCAGGCTAATGTACTAGGCTACATTAATGGAGAGTTGTTTCAACCTTGATGATCCTAAAGGATTCACTTCTCAAATATATAATTTCGTCAAGTCTAGCCTCGACATCAACCCCGATGCTGTTGTTGAGGATGTTGTTGCTAAAAAAAGGTTCATGAAGTAGAAACCAAAACAAAAACCAATAGTGTGGTGGCAGATGAAGTGCATGGTGATGATTCGAAAGATGAACTATAACTTCATAAACTATCTGAATCATTTGATTTTGTATTTGATCATTTTGAGGATGTGTTTTCTGCACTAGCTTTGTTTCAGTGAGCTACCAAGTTATGTATAATTTAGTGTTCAATTAACGAGCTAGAAATTGCGAATCCACTCTTTAAAATTCATTAAAAGTACCGGCCATAGCAACGGAAGATTATATTTTCAATTCCCATGTGCATTTGCGAATCCACTTTCTATTATTATTAAAATGTTTAGATTGCTTTACACTTGGATTAAACATGTGGCAGGTTGATTTTTTCACATAGTTATACAGGTCCATCTGTGCATATAAGCTTGATTAAGGATCATAGATAGTAAAGAACAAATGCATAAGGGATTGATGTGGGTTGGCATGATTATATGTTTGATTGTATTGTATGATTGTATTTTTGCTTGATTATATATATAAATTCGTTTTGATGAGAGTGATGTGATTGAATTATAACATAATAGGCTCAGATTCATATCTTAAGAAGGTGAGTCCACCCAACGAATTTGAGATGTGATCAAAGTCATCTGCATAGAGAAATTTGTTGCAGTAGAAAGATGGTGACCAGATGAGCAGGGGGAAAGAAAGCAACATCAATTTCATAGATAGATTATATTTTAAACATTGCCTTTACATATATTGATGAAGAAGAAGAGATGACTTATTCTATTTATTGAGTGATGGAGCAACAGGAACAAGAAAGTTACAGAAAAGCAGAAACATCTAACCTATGTTATGTTTTTGTTTAAACTATGTAACATATTGTATCACAATAATTTATTAACTATTTTTAATTTTTGTTAATTATAAATAATGGTTTATAGTATATGTTTTAATTCAATTTAATATAAATTTTAAAAAATATGTAATCAAATTTTTTGAAAATAAATAAAATGTGAAAATAGTTTTTAAATTAAAATAGATAAGGATTTTTAGCTCAGCTAATTTAGATAGGGAAGTCGCTGTAACCCTTAATTACGAACAAAATGAGCAAGAAAAAAAAATAAATAGTTGAGATTTTCGTCATTAAAGGATTAGCTAAAGAATTTTTTTTCTTTAATAATTTTGGATGAGAACTTTAGCTTGGGATAATTATCACCATTAATCAATAGTTCATTTATCATTATTATATTTTAGCGATGGATAAGATAAAGATAGCTAAGAAAATTTTTGAAGCTATATGGGCTTTTTCTTGTAGTGTAAGAAGAATAAGAAGAAAAAATAGTATAAAAAGAATTAGAAGACAAATGAGAATAAGATGAATAAGAAGATTTAGAAGAATAAGAAGAATAATAATAAGAATAAGAAGAATAAGAAGAATTTAAAAAATAGGATGAATAAAAAGAATAAGATGAATAAGAAGAAAAAGAAGAATAACAAGAATTAGTTGAATAATTAGAATAAGTAAAATAATAGGAATATGAAGAAAAAGAATAAATAAAATTATAAGAATATGAAGAATAAGAATAATTAAAATAATAAGAAGAATAAGAAGAATAAGAAGAATAAGAATAATAAGAAGAATAAGAAGACTAAGCTTAATTTTACCATCAATAATATCTCAGGAACAAATGGGTTTTGTCAAAAATAGATTAATGATTGAAAATATAAAACTTGCATCAGAAATGATGAAAGAAATAGGAGGTAAATCAAGAGGAAAAAATTTAGTGGTTAAGTTGGATCTATCGAAAGCCTTCGATAGAGTAGAATGGGATACCCTTTGTTTTGTGCTGAGAAGGTTCGGTTTCTCTGAGATAACCATAGATCTAATATATAGATGCATTTCAAGTACTTGGGTAAGAGTTCTCGTAAATGGAAAGACAAGTGAGGAATTTAAACCAAATAGAAGTATAAGGCAAGGGGACCCGTTATCCCCCCTTCTTTTTGATATCTACTTAGAATTATTAATTCGAAACTTGAATAAGAGAATATCTGAAGGTAAAATAATGTCATTCAGACAACCAAGGAATACACCCAGAATAGGCTGTTTAGCCTATGCGGATGACCTTATAATTTTTACAAATTCTAGTACAAAGTCATTAATGAATCTTAGGATCTTCTTCAAATATTTGAAAAAGAAACAGGTCAAATTGTAAATAAAAGCAAATGTCAGTTTATGCTTGCTAAAAATGCAAAATTAAAGTTAGTAGATAAAATCAAAAATATCACAGGCTTCTCAGAAATTAAAGGGGCATTAATGTACTTAGGTTGTCCGATATATGAGGGGAGGTTAAAGGAAGAATATCTAACTTACCTTCAAGATAAGCTAAGAAAGAAAATAGCAGGATGGAAAGAAGAGCTCCTGGGATTTGGGGGGAGGATAACGCTGCTCTCACATGTTTTACAAAGCACACTAACACATATTTTATCAGTTATACATCCCCCTAAAAAATTTATTAAAAAATTTGAATCAAAAATGACAAACTTCTTATGGGGAAAAAAAGAAGGTAGAAATAAATTACACTGGAAGGACTGGAAAAGCATCTGTTACCCAAAAGAGGAAGCAGGATTATGTCTAATGAGCCTTCAGGACTCGGTAGCTGCATGGGATTGCAAAGGCTGGTAGAGACTTAAAGAAAGTGATAATCTTTGGGCTAAATACATGCGGGCATAATATTTAGATAATAAGAATAAGAGCCCTAAGAAAGCTTCGAACAGCTGGAAGGCAATGGAAAAACAAAAGGAGATAGTAGACTCACACTCCACACTAAAGAAGAGTGGCTGGAAATGGACTTTAACACCACAAGGAAACTTCTCTCTCAAGTCGGCAAAAGATCTGGTCAGAAAGAAAAAACTGGCTCAAACTTTATTCAAATGGGTATGGCAAGAAAATGTCCCGCAAAAAATGCGTTCCTTCACATGGAAGGCTCTAATGAATGCTATACCGGTAGATAAGAATGTACAAAAAAAAGGGATAAAAATGGCATCAAGATGTGAATGCTGTTCACAAGCAGTTGAAACAACCGATCATTTATTTTCCAATGAGCCAATTGCAGCGGAAATATGGAGAGAGATGGAGGGGGAAAAATGAATATGTAATAAAGATGATGGATTAATAGATAAAGTTAAAAAATGGGAAAGTGAAAGTACGAAAAGCCCCACCACAAAATGGCTTAATCAGAAATTACCGCATCTAATTATTTGGTGCATATGGAAATCTCGAAATAAAAGTAAATTTGAAAATAAAAGGATGAATTTAACAGAAATTATAAAAGATATTAGAAAGGAGATAAGTAATATATCAATAATGAAACCTATAAAAATAGAGGAAAAGAAACAAGAAAAGAAGCTTGAGAAAACATGGGACCTCTCTTATAAAGTTATAAAACAGCAATTGGCTAAATGTATACATTGGAACACTCCACCGATTTGCAAATTTTCACTTAATACGGATGGTAGTTTTAACAGGGATACTGGAATAGCAGGAGAAGGCGGGGTAATAAGAGATCATATAGGGACAGTAAAGAGAGCTTTCACTAGATCTAGTAGAGCCTCCTCGGCCCTAGAATCAGAAATTAAAGCATTGAAATCAGGGTTAGAGATATGTAAGAAGCTAAATTTTAAAAATATAGAAGTTCAGGTAGACTCGAAATTATTAGTCGAAACAATAATTAACAAGAAAATATTATGGAGGTATGAAAAGGACCTAGAAGTAATTCTTAGCCTTTTAGATGAATTGAAGGCTTCAATAACACATATATATAGAGAAGCTAATAATCTAGCGGATAGCCTATCTAGAATAGGCTCCACTAGAGGAGATATAGAATATAACGTGGAATCCATGCTACATAAACTAAAGGGAATAGCATGTTTAGATAAAATGACATTTCCTTATATTAGAACAAATAAACAGCCTACAAAGGTATGACAAAGACTTAATTTCCTGTTGGAATTTTGTCCGGGAATACGACATTGCAGGGGAATTTCTGTCCTAGCAAAGCAAGTCCAAAAGAAAAATAGTAGGCAAAAGGTAAGTGTTGGAATTTTTCTTCTTGCAGGCAAGTCACGCCCTACTGAAGTGAAACATCAGCCATACCGAGGTGTTATAAAATTCTGGGTTATCTTTGTTTTATTAGATGCTAAAGTTTCACACAAGGTTTGTGTTATATTAATAGAAGTTTAAGGAATAGGAAGGGTGGAGGTTGAGTCATTTTTAAAATAAAACTTAGAACATAATTTAGAATAACGAATCTAAAAAAGAAGCAAGTAGGTTAAAGCTATGTATGTGTTAATTTTGGACAACTAGAGCAGCCTCGGTAGAATGGTGCACATGTATAAATATGTACTTGGATTTTCTTTGCAGGATGAAAATGTTAAGAAGGAAACTTTGTTTTTAATTCGATAATCTTGTGGAGTTAAATAATGAAGTTTATAGATAATTCGCCTCGATATGTTCATATACCATAAGTTGTCTATCACTGGGTATTGACTGCTGGCTGTGCGGTTTAGTGGTTAAGTTATCACTTAATAACTTAAAAGGAATAGCAAAGCCGTATAGGAATGCCAAAGAAAATGGGAGGGATCGAAGAAATTATGTCGTATAAGTTTAACAAGGGACAAGGTAATAGGGTGATAAGTTATTTTGCAGGCACGTTCAGTTTTTCTTTTTGAATATTGCAGGCTCAAAAGTGTATAAAAGAAGAAGGAGGACGGCTGGAAATATTTGGAAATAACGTGTAGAGAAGAGCCCGAACGGCGAAGATGAGAGATAGAGGCTGAGCACGGGAAACCTTCCAAGATTACAAGAATATTAAATGAGAAGGTGGGCCGAAAAGATGACCCGAAAATAACAAAACGGGAAAGATGGGCCAAAAATAGCAAAACGGGAAAGACGGGCCGAAAATTAAATTATATAGGCGAAAAATGTTTTATTGAGCAAGTTCTTTATAATTTAACATGCTAGTAAGTAAATTTAAACTTAAGATGGGTGCAAGAGGGCTACGGGCAGCTATAGGTTGTAAAAATGGTATTCCTCCACCAAAAGAGAGGGTTATCAATAATAAAATGAATTTTATAAAAAAAGAAGAAGAATAAGAAGAAGAAAAAGGATAAGAAGAATAAGTAGAATAATAAGAATAAGAAAAATAAGAATAATAAAAAGAATAAGAAGAATAAGAAGATTAATAAGAATAAGAAGGATGAGAAGAATAAGAAAAATGAGAAGAATAAGATGAATAAAATGAATAAGATGAATCAGAAAAATAAGAAGAATAATAAGATTAATAAGAATAAGAACAAAAATATGAATAATAAGAATAAGAATGATAAGAAGATTAAGAAGATTATGAAGAATAAGAAGAATAATAAGAATAAAAAAAATAAGAAGAATAAGAAGAATAAAAAAAGAAAAAGAAAAAAAAGAAAAAGAAAAATTGAAGAATAAGAAGAATAAGAAGCATAAAAAGAATAAGAATATTAAGAAGTATAAAAAGAATAATAAGAATTACAAGAATAACACAAAAAAGAATAATAAGTTGAATAAGAAAAATAAGAAGAATAAGAATAATACGAAGAATAATAAGATTAAGAAGAATAAGAAGAATAAGAACAATAAGAAGAATAAAAAGAATAAGAATAATATAAATAAAAAAGAAGAATAAGAAGAATAAGACTAATAAGAAGAATAAAAATAATAAGAAGAATAAGAAGAAGAAATAAAATAACAAGAATAAGAAGAAAAAGAAATATAAGAAGAATAAGAAGAATAAGAAAAATAAGAAAAATAAGAAAAATAAGATGAATAAGAAAAATAAAAAAAATAAGAAGAATAAGAAGAATATAAATAATAAGAAGAATAAAAACCATAAAAAGAATAAGAAGATTAAGAAGAATAATAAGAATTACAAGAAAAACACGAAAAAGAATAATAAGATGAATAAGAAAAATAAGAAGAATAAGAAGAATAAGAAAAATAATAAGAATAAGAAGAAAAATAATAATAAGAAGAATAATAAGATTAAGAAGAATAAGAAGAAGAATAAGACGAATAACAAGAATAAGAAAAATAAGAAGAATAAAAAGAATAATGAGTAAAAGAAGAATAGGAAGAATAAGAAAAATAAGAAAACTAAGAAAAAATAAGAAAAATAAGAAAAAATAAGAATAATAAGAAGAATATGAAGAATATGAAGAATAAGAAGAATAAAAATAATGTGAAAAATAATATGAATAAGAAGAATATTAAAAATAAATAGAATATAAAGAATAAGACAAATATGTAAAATAAAAAGAATAAGTAAAATAAAAGGAATAAGAATAATAATAAGAAAAAGAAGAATAATTAGAATGACAAGATAAATAAGAATAAAAAGGATAAAAGATAAGATATGAAGAATATTAAGAATAAAAAGAATAACATGAAAAATAAGAATAGAAGAATAAGAAGAATACGAATAAAAAGGTGAATAATAAAAATAAGAAGAATTAGAAGAATAACAAGAATAAAAAAATAAAAAAAAATAGAAAGAATAAAAAGAATAAGAATTAGAATAAGAATAATTTGATTAAGAAGAATAAAATGAATAAGATGAATAAGAAGAATGAGAAGAATAACTTTAATAAGAAGAAAAGAAAGAATAAGAAGAATAAAAAGTATAAGAAGAAAAAGAATAAAACAAATAATAAGGTGAATAAGAAAGATAAGAAAAATAAGAAAAATAAGATGAATAAGAAGAATAAGAAGAATAAGAAGTATAATAAGTATAAGAATAATAAGAAGAATAAAAAGAATAAATATAATAAGAAGAATAAAAAGAATAAAAAGAATATTAAGAATAACAAGAAAAAAATAAGAAGAAGAATAAAAATAATAAAAAGAATATGAACAATAAGAAGTTTAAGAAGAATAAAAAGAATAAAATAAATAACACAAATAACAATAAAAAAAGAAGAATAAGAATAAGAAAAAAAATAATAAGAATAAGAAGAAAAATAATAAGAAGAATAAATGTAATAAGAAGAATAAGAATAATAAAAAGAATAAGAAGAATAAAAAGAATAAGAAGAATAAGAAGAATAAGAAATATAATAAGAATAAGAAGTATAAGAAGAATAAGAAGAATAAGAAGAATATGAACAATAATATGAATAAGAATAAAAATAAGAATAAGAAGAATAAGAAAAAAAAAGAAGTATAATAAGAATAAGATGAATAAGATTAATAAGAAGAAAATGAAGAAAATGAAGAATAAGAAGAATAGGAAAAATAAGAATAATAAAAAGAATTCGAAGAATAAAAAGAATAAAAAGAATAAAAAGAATAAAAAGAATAAAAAGAATAAAAAGAATAAAAAGAATAAAAAGAATAAAAAGAAGAAGAATATAAAAAATAAAAAGAATAACAAGATAAGAATAAGAAGATTAACAAGAATAATACGAAAAAGAAAAAGAATAGTAAGAACAATTAGAATAAGAAGAATAAGAAGAAAAAATAAAACAAGAAGAATAAGAAGATAAAGAAGAATAAGAAGAACAAAATGAATAAGAAGAATAATATGAATAAGAAAAATAAAAAGAATAATTAGAATAAGACTAAAATAAGAAAAAGAAGTTTACGAAGATTAAATGAATAAGAAGTATAAAAAGAATATGAAGAATAAAAAGAAAAAAAAAACAATAAGAAGATTAAGTAGAAAAATAAAAATAAAAAGAATAACAAGAAAATAATAAAAAGAAGAATAAGAAAAATAAGAAGAAATCAAAGAATAAGAAAAATAAGAAGAAATATAAGAATAAGAAAAATGAAAAAATAAAAAGAATAAAAATAATAAAAATAATAAAAATAATAAGAAGAATACGAATTATAAAAAGAAAAAGAAGAAAAAGAAGAAAAGGAAGAAAAAGAAGAAAAAGAAGAAAAATAAGAATAAGAAGAATAAGAACAAAAAATAGAATAATAAAAATAAAATGAAATATTAGAATACTAAGAATACCAAAAATAAGAAGACAAAGAATATTAAAAAGAAAAAAAAAGAGGAAAAAGAAAAATAAGAAGAATAATAAGAATAATAACAAAACAAGATTTAAGAGGAAAAAAAAGAATAAGAAGAATAAGAAATATAAGAAGAATAAGAAGAATAAAACGTTTAAGAAAAATAAAAAGAATAGAAGAAAAAAAAGAACAAGAAGAATAATAAGAATAATAAGAATAAAAAGAATAAGAAAAATAAGAAAAATAAGAAGAATAAAAAGAATAAGAAGAATAAGAAGAATAAAAAGAATAAGAAGAATAAGAAGAATATGAAGAATAAGACGAATAAGAAGAATAAGAAGAATAAGAAGAAAAAGAAGAATAAGATGAATAAGAAGAATAAGAAGAATAAGAAGAATAATAAGTATACGAAGAATAAGAAGAATAACAAAATTTAGAATAATAAAACGAATAAAAACAATAAGAAGAATAAGAAGAAAAAAAGAATATTAAGAATAATAAGAAGAAGAAGAATACGCAGAATATGAAGAATAAGAAGTTTAAGAAGAATAAAAAGAATAACAAGAATAACACGAATAACATAAATAACACAAAAATGAAGAACAAGAATAATAAAAATATAATAAAAATAAGAAGAATAAGAAGAATAATAATAATAAAAATAATAAGAATAAAAGTAATAAGAAGAAAAATAAAAATAATAACAATAATAAGAAGAATAATAAGAATAAGAAAAATAAGAAGAATAAAAAGAATAAGAAGAATAAATAAAATAATAAGAATAAAAAGAATAATAAGAATAAAAAGAATAATAAGAATAAAAAGAATAAGAATAATAAAAGAATAAGAATAATAAGAATAAGAATAATAAGAATAATAAGAATAATAAGAATAATAAGAATAATAAGATGAATAAGATTAATAAGAAGAAAATGAACAATATGAAGAATAAGAAGAATAATAAGAATAAGAAGAATACGAAGAATTTGAAGAATAAGAAGAAGAAGAATAATAATAATAATAATAATAATAAGAATAAAAAGTATAAAAAGAATAACAGGATAAGAATAAGAAGATTAACAAGAATATTACGAAAAAGAATAATAAGAAATATATGAAGAATATGAAAATAAGAATTATAAAAAAAATAAGAAGAACTAATAAGAATAAGAAGAATAAGAAGAACAAGAAGAAAAAGAAGAATAAGCAGAATAAGAAGAATAAGTAGAATAAGAAGAATAAGCAGAATAAGAAGAATAAGAATAACTAGATTAACAAAAAGAATAAGAAGAATAAGAAAAATAAAAAGAATAATTAGAATAAAACTAAAATAAGAAAAAGAAGAATAAGAAGATAAAGATGAATAAGAAGAATAAAAAGATTAAGTAGACAAATAAAAATAAAAAGAATAACAAGAATATAATGAAAAATAAGAATAAGAAAAATAAGAAGATTTTAAATAAGAAAAATTAAAAAATAAAAATAATAAAAAGAATAAAAAGAATAAGAATAATAAGAAGTAAATGAATAATAAGAATAATAAGAAGAAAAATAATAATAAGAAGTTTAAGAAAAAAGAATTAAAACAATAAAAAGAATAATAAAAATAAGTAGAATAAAAAGAATAAAAAGAATACAAATATAAGAATAATAAAAATAACACGAATAATACGAATAACTAGAATAAGAAAGATAAGAAGAATAAACAAAATAAGAAGAATAAGAAGAGTAAGAAAGATAAGAAAAATAAAAAACTTAGAATAATAGGAAGAATATTAAGAATAAGAAGAATAAAAAAAATTAAAAGAATTAGAAGAATTATAAGAATTACAAAAATTAGAAGAATTTGAAGAATTATAAGAATTAGAAGAATAAGAAGAGAATGAAAAATAAGAATAATAAGATTAATAAGAAGAATTAAAAATAAGAAAAATAAGAATATCTAGAATAAGTTGAATAAGAAGAATAAGAAGAATATGAAAAAAAGATTAATAAGAAGAATATGAATAATATGAATCATAAGAAGAATAAAAAACATATAATAATAAAAAGTATAAGAAGATTAAGAAGAAAAGAAGAATAAGAAAAATAAGAAGAAAAAGAATAAGAAGAAAAAGAATAATAAGAATAATAAGAAGAATAAAATAATAAAAAAAATAGAAAGAATAATAAAAATAATATGAATAATATGAATAAGAAGAATAAGAAGAATAAGAAGAATTATATGAATAATAAAAATTTTTAGAATAACAAGAAATAGAAAAAGAATAATAATAAGAAGAATATGATGAATAAAAAGAATAAGCAGAATAAGAAAAATATGAGGAATAAGAAGGATAAGAAGAATATGAGGAATAAGAAGGATAAGAAGAATAAGAAGAAAAAGATGAATAAGAAGAATAAGAAGAATAAGAAGAATAGGAAGAATAAGAAGAATAAGAAAAATAAGAAGAATAAGAAAAATAAGAAGAATATGAAGAATAAGAAGAATAAGAAGAATAAGAAGAATAATAAGAATAATAAGTATAAGATGAATAAAATGAATAAAAAGAATAAGAAGAATAAATAGAATAATAAAAATAAGAAGAAATATAAGAATACTAAGAATACCATGAATAAGAAGACAAAAAGAATAATAAAAAAGAATATTTAATCGGAAAAAAAGAATAAGAAGAATAATAAGAATAAGAAGAATAAAAAATATAATAAGAATAAGAAAAATTTGAAGAATAAGAAGTATAAGAAGAATAAAAAGAAAAAGAAGAAAAACAAGAATAAGAACAATATGAAAAATAAGAAGAATAAGAAGAATAATAAAAATAAGAAGAATAAGAAGAATAAAAAGAATAAAACGGATAAGAAAATAAAAAGAATAAGAAGAATAAGAATAATAAGAACAATAAGAAGAATGAGAACAATAAGAAGAATAAGAACAATAAGAAGAATAAGAAAAATAAAAAGAATAGAAAGAATTAGAAGAATTAGAAGAATAAAAAGATTTAACGAATTAAAAGAATTAGAAGAATAAGAAGAATTAAAGAATTAAAGAATTAGAAGAATAAGAAGAATAAGAATTATAACAATCATAAAAAGAAAAAGAAGAATAAAAAACAAAAAAAATACCAATAATACAAAAAATAAGAAGAATATGAAGACTACCAAGAATCCCATTAATAAGAAGAATTAGAATGATAAGAAGAATTAGAATAATAAAAGAAAAAGAAGAATAAGAATAAAATAAGAATAACAAAAATAAGAAGAATGAGAAGAATAAGAAGAATAAGAAGAATAATAAGAATAAGAAGAATATAAACAATATGAATAGTATGTAGAATAATAAGAATATAAAGAATAATAAAAAAAAGGAGAATCTGAATAATTTGAAGAATAAGAAGAATATGAAAAATCAGAATAATAAGAAGAATAAAAAAATAAGAATAAAAGGAATATAAGATGAATAAGATGAATAAAATAAATACAAAGAATATGAAGAATATAAAGAATATGAAGAATAAGAAGAATTAGAATAATAAGAAGTAGTAGTAGAATAAGAAGAATAATAAGAAAAAGAAGAAGAATTAGAATAAGAAGAAGAATAATAATAAGAAGAATAATAAGAATAATAATAATAATAATAAAATATAAGAAATAGAAGAATACTGAGAATACCAAGAATAAGAATACTAAACACAATAAGAAGAATAAGAAGAATAAAAAAAATATTAAAAATAAGTTGAATAGGAATAATAAGAAGAATAAGAATAATAAGAGGAATACGCAAAATAAGAAGAATAAGTATAATAAGAAAATAAGTAGAATAAAAAGAATAAGAAGAATAAGAAGAACAAGAAGAATAAAAAGAATAAGAAGAATTAAAAGAATTAGAAGAATAAGAAGAATAATAAGAATAAGAAGAATAAGAAGAATAAGAAGAATAAGAAGAATAAGAAGAATAAGAAGTATAAGAAGCATAAAACGAATAAGAAGAATAAAAAAAATAAAAATTATTTAAAAGACTCCAAAAATAATAAGAATACCTAGGATAACAAGAATAAGAAGAATAAAAATGATACTAAGAATTAGATGAATAAGAAGAAAAAGAATAATTAGAATAAAAGAAGAATAAGAATAATAAGAAGAATAAAAAGAATAATAAGAATAAAAATTATAAGAAGAATAAGAAGAATATGAAGAATAAATAGAATAATAAGTATATAAAGAATAATAAAAAAAGAAGAACATGAAGAATAACAAGAATATAAAGAATTAGAAGAATAAAAAAATAAGAATAAAAAGAATAAAAGATGAATAAGAAGAAAAAGATTAATACGAAGAATAATAAGAATAAGAAGAATAAGTTGAATAAGAAGAATAAGATGAATAAAATAATAAGAATAAGAATAAGAAGAAGTATTAGTAGTAGAATAAAAAGAATAATAATAAAAAGAAGAATAAGAAATAGAAGAAAAAGATGAATAAGAAGAATAAAAAAAACAAGAAGAATAAGAAGATTAAGAAGATGAAAAAGAAGTAGAAGAAGAATAAAAAGAATAACAAGAATCAGGAGAATGAGAAAAATAAGAAGAGAAAGAAGAATAATTAGAATAAGAAGAATAATAAGAATAAGAAGAAAAAAAAATAAAAAGAATAAAAAGAATAAGAATAATAAGAAGAATAAGAAAAATAGAAAAAATACTATGAATTCCAAGAATAAGTATACTAAAAATAAAAAGAATAATAAGAAGAATATGAAGAATAATAAGAATAAAAAGAATAAGAAGAATAAGAAGAATAAGAAGAATAAAAATAATAAAAAAAATAAAAAGAATATGAAGTACAAGAAGAATAAGAAGAATAAGAAGAATTAAAAGAATTAAAAATATAATAAGAATAAAAATAATAATCAGATTAAGAAGAATAAAAAAAATAAGAATTATAAGCAGAAAAGAATGATAAAAATAAGACGAATAAGAAGAATATGAAGAAGAAGAATAATAATAAGAATAAGAAAAATAAGATGAATAAGAAGAATAAGAAGAATAAGAATTATAAAAATAAATATAAGAATACGAAGAATAAGGAGAATATGAAGAATAATAAGAATAAGTAAAATAAGAAGAATAAGATGAATAAGAAGAATAATAAGAATAAGAAGAATAAGAAGATTCATCATCTTAGTATTATGTGGATAAGGATGGCCATTCCGGCATATGAAAATGTACAACTAAATGGAATAAGGATGGCCGCAAAATGCGAGTGTTGCTTTGAGGCAATAGAATCCACAAAGCATCTATTTTCAAAAGAGAGAATAGCATTGGAGATATGGAAGACGTTTGAAATTTCGATTATGGGGTGTTCAAAAATATTAGGTTTAATGGGCACAATAAAGAGATTGAGTAAGGTAAATCTGTGAAATATGGTGTATAAATGGCTCACCCAATTTCTCCCACATGTAATTATATGGTGCATATGGAAGGCAATGAATAAAAGTAGATTTGAAGGAATAAATATGAATTTTCACTAGATAATAAAAGATATAATTATAGAAATTCTAATGATATCGGAGATTAAACTAATTTGAGTAGCAAATATAAAAATGGAAAATGAGGCTAGAAGGACATGCAAAGTTTTTTTTCAACATGAAGGTTTCCTCAGCCTTGCAGGCAGAAATCTATAGTCTACAAAAGGAGCTTCAATTCTGCAAAGAATTAAAATATAAAGAAGTGCATATTCGAGTAGATTTTGCACTGTTAGTTAGCTTAGCTATTAACAGACTAGCAATGTGAAAATATGAAGAAGAAGTAGAAAAAATTATACATCTCATGAAGTACTTGAAGGCCACTATATAGCATACTTACAGGAAGTCAAATGCCCTTCAGATGGCTTAGCAAGCCTAGGATTAATTGTAGGAGTCCAAGATTTTGATAGCGAGTCTTTGCTAGAAAAACATAAAGGATTAGCTCGGCTAGATATGCATGGAATTCCATTCTTAAAGGATAAAAGTGAAGGAAAAATTTAAGAATAAGATATTAAATTCTCAGGATGTTATTTATATAAAAGAAAAAAAATCCTGAAAAAGTAACTCTAAATGGTATGAATATCTTGTGATTCATGTCTGAAAATGCAGGAATAACTTAGAGGAACAAAAAACTCATGGATACAAGGTCACAGGGGGGCAGCTTCTAATTTATTTTCTGCTTTTTCTTATCTTGACTCTGTTACAGGTTTCCTTTTCTTATTGCAAGGGAAAGGAATGAAAAAGAAAAATGATAAGGTAAAGTAATCTTGTTGTGCTTTATTGGCTAATGTGTATGCAGAAGGTTAGTAGATAAATTATAACTCAGAACATGGGGGTATAGAACCAGAACATAACAGGGAGTAGAAGGGTTAGAGGGCAGCAGCTCAGGGTAGTGGAGTGTTATGGGCATGGAATTGTTTATGCCCGTGGGTTAGTTTTTGTATGGTAGAACTTATGGCTATGTGGGGAGGCTATATGGAAGTAAGTGTCAATCAGATTACTAGATTATTATGTGTAATGTTTATGCAGTTTGTTAAAGCATGAGTTGAGCGGACAAGAAAAGGAGGCTGTAGATGCCAGCAAGAGCAGGAGTAGTGGGCACAGTGTGTCAGGGAGCAGGAAATATGGGTGGGACAAAAGAGTGGGAGTGTTATTTTGGTGTATTATATGGGTAATGGGACAGTGTGAGTGTGTGAAGAGAGGGGGGCAGGTTTTGGTCTAGGTAAGTGAGCTTGGTGGCAGTAGTTGGTGAAGCAGAGCATGGGAGAATGGAGGATCCAAAGATAGGCAGGGTGTTAAAGGATAGAGAATCCATTCTTAGCATATTTGGGATCTAAAGGAACTTCAATGTTGTACTCCTCTAGGCCCAGTTGATAAAGGGTAGAGAAGAGGCTATCTAAAAATTTAATAATTTATAAATATCAAACAATCAAAGGCAGAAGTTTGGTTTAGAAAGCTAAAAACGTGCTATGATGTTGTGATATGCTATGATGTATTTTGTTTTTGTTTTTTGAAGTTTATTTTGAAACAGGGTGTAAGGGGGTAAAGGGTAGTATTAGTTTGTAATCAATGGTATTCTTCCACCAAAAGAGATGGTATTTATAATAAAACTAATCTTTGCAAAAAAAAAAAGAATAAGATGAAAAATAAGAATACAAAGAATAAGAAAAATAAGAAGAATAGGAAGAATCAAAAGAATAATAAAAATTAGAAGAATAAGAAGCATAAGAAGAATAAGAAGCATAAGAAGAATAAGAATAATAAGAAGAATAAGAAGAATAAGAAGAATACCAAGAATAAGAAGAATAAGAAAAATACTAAAAATAAGAAGAATAAGAAGAATACAAAAATACCAAGAATAAGAAAAATAAGAACTATAAGAATAAGAATAATAATAATAATAAAGAGAAGAATGAGAAGAAAAGAAGAATAAGGGGAATAAGAAGCATAAGAAAAATATGAAAAATAAGAAGAATAAGAAGAATAAGAAGAATAAGAAGAATAAGAAGAATAAGAAGAATAAGAAGGAAATAAAAAATAAAAAGAATAAAAGAATAAGAAAAATAAGAAGAAGTAAAAGAATAAGTAGAATCTAAAAATAAGAAGAATAAAACGATTACGAAAAATAATAAGATTAATAAGAATAAGAAGAATAAGAAGAATAAGAAGGATAAGAAGGATAAAAAGAATAAGAAGAATAAGACGAATAAAAAGAATAAGAAAAATACGAAGAATAAGAAGAATAAAAATAATTAGAATAACAAGAAGAATAAGAAGAAATAAAAATAATAAGAAAAATAAGAAGAATAAGAAGAATAAGAAGAATAAGAAGAATAAGAAGAATAAGAAGAATAAGAAGAATAAGAAGAATAAGAAGAATAAGAAGAATAAGAAGAATAAGAAGAATAAGAAGAATAAGAAGAATATGAAAATAAGAAAAATAATTGAATACTAATTAATACCAAGAATAACAAGAATAAGAACAATAAGAAGAATAAGAATAATAAGAAGATTAAGAATAATAAAAAGAAAACAAGAGAATTGCTCTCTCAAGCTCTAGAGAGAGAAACACAATTTTTAGAGAGAGAAACTACAATTTTCAGTGAAGAAGTAGCCATTATCAAGCAAAAATGGAGCAAATGGATTTCTTAATGAATAGGAAATCATTTTCTCAATATTTTATAAAGACCGTGCTTCATTCATCATCTTCTTCGGATGTTTTCGGGAAAAAACGGGGAACCCTCGATAGAGTTTTCCCTGATAGACATGGCTTTTTTCACTGAAGCTCACAAATATACACTGGTGGGCAAATTCTCACACGGGCATCCTCATGTTGAAAATATAAGGGCATTCTATGCTTCCTTGAAGCTCAAAGTCCTGATAAAAATAGGAGTCTTGGATGCGAAGCACATCCTCGTGCAGCTCTTTACAGAAGAGGACTTCCATAGAATCTGGTTGAAAGGAGTATGATATATCATGGGCTACCCCATACGAGCTTTCAGATGGACACCCGACTTCTCAACCAAGCAGGAATCCCTATTGGCCCCAGTATGGTTCCTCCTTCCCATGCTCCCCATTCACTTGTTCGATAAATTTGCTCTCTATCACATTGCACAAGTAGTCGGCACCCCTCTTCTTCTTGATGGTGCCACTGCTACTCTCTCTCGCCCAAGAGTTGCTCGGCTGTGCATAGAAGTCAACTTGTTGAATCATATACCTCAGTGAATATGGATAGGCTCTAAGAATGGAGATGGTTTCTGGCAATATGTAATTCTAGAGTTCCTCCCTCACTATTGCACATACTGTAAGAAGCTTGGACATGGTTGTGATCACTGTATTGTCAAAAAAAAAGCATGAAAAAGATAGGAAGTATACAGACTTTACAGGGAAGGGGAAGGAAATAGTGCAATACAGAATAAAAAACACCATGGCTCTTGAGCAGAAATTAAACAATGAGGGAACTAGCCTAGAACTAACTAAAGATGTCCCACCTAGAATAGAAGAGAAGGAAGAGGTAGAGGGAGAGGATAAAAATAAAAGACATGATATAATTATGAAAATTGCAGAAATAAACAAAAGGTTTCGGGGCAGCAGGTTTGATAATAGAATTAGAAGGGAGGAGAGTAGGAAATGGGCAGTGGAAGAAGTTAATAGCTTGGATGAGGAAAAAGAGGTGCGAAGTAATATAAACTTATACAAGGGAGAGGAAGAAAATGAATGCATAAAATTTACAAAGGATGATATCGATATACATAGATTTAAGAATAAAATGGGCAACATGGAATGGGCCTTGGACGAAATAAAAATTATGGCCATACAACTAGGAAGGGCATGGAAAGAAGACAAAACAGAAAATACTAGTGCTATACAAAAGTCAAGAAACAGGAAAAAACACCTAAATTGAACATATGATTCAAAGTGCATCACTAGATCTCAGATTAAAACTAACCATAATGTTTAAATTATTTTACTGGAATGTTAAGGGTATTGCAAACCCTTCCACAATAAAAAGAATAAAAAAATGATAAAATTATATAATTCTTCTCTTATAATGCTTGCTGAACCTATGGTGAATAAGGTTCAAATAGATCATTACAAAGGAGTCCTGGGCTTTGAGAATGCATTTTCTAATAATAATAGTAAAATTTGGGTATTTTGGAAAAATAAATTTAATATAAATATATTGGAGGAGATGGATCAAATAATCATTTTTAGTCTAGATAATGCCCGAGATGAAGTAATCTCGGTAGTCTATGCTAAATATACTAAAGAAGGTAGAAAGGAGCATTGGGATAGTATGGCTAAAATATCAAGTTTGAACAAACCATGGATAATAGGAGGTGATTTTAACATAATAAGAAAGGCCAGTGAGAAAAAAAAGGTAATTCCCCTAGCACTAGTGCCATTTCACACTTTAATGAGGCTATATCAAAGGCTAGTTTGATGGAAGCTAACTTTTTAGGCCCACAATATACCTGGTGCAATAACAGGAAAAACAAAGGCACTATATGGGCAAGACTAGATAGAGTTTTATACAATGTGAAATGGTTAGAAAGTTATGGATCTACGGCTGTGAGACATTTAAATAGAACATGCTCGGATCACAATCCATTGTTAATTACCTTAGAGCAGACCAAATTCTTGAGTAAACCTTTTAAATTTCAGAATGCTTGGTGCTTGCATCATACATTCATAAATATGGTTAAAGAGTCTTGGTCTCTGGAAGTCTTAGGTAATCCGGCACAAATCTGGAATATGAAACTAAATAGATTAAAAAAACATCTAAAGATATGGAATAGAGATATATTTGGTAATATAAACAAAAATAAAATAGAAACAGAAAAAAAAACTGAAAGATTAGAGATAGAACATGAAATATTACAAGATAAAGAGAGTAGAGAAGCACTTAGTAAATCCCAAGCTGAACTAAAATTAAAACTCCTCATGGAGGAAATTTTTTGGAAACAAAAAGCTAAAATAAAATGGCTAAAAGAATGAGATAAAAACACAAAATTTTTTCAAAGAGCAGCTAAAATAAGAATACAGAAACAAAGAATAAAAGGTATAAAAAATAGTAATAATACCTGGATAGCTGATAACATGGAAATTAAAAAGCATTTTGATGAATACTTTGAAAATCAATTTATAGGGGATACATCCTTGAGAGGTGTTGAACTTATACATAAAATAGACTATAATATTACCAGAGAAGAGAATGATGCCCTTATTAAATTCCCAGATGAAGAAGAGCTTAAAACGGTTGTTTTCAGCCTGGACCCAAATAGTGCCCCGGGCCCAGACGGATGGAACAATGAGTTCTACCAAAAATGTTGGATTATCATAAAATCTGATCTTCTCAATGCCATTTATTATATTTTTAATGGAGCAGAAATAGGCAAGAAATGGAGTAGCACATATATGGTGCTAATTCCCAAGACAGACAATCCACAAAAGGTAGATGATTTCAGACCTATAAGTTTATGTAATTCTATTTATAAGATTCTGTCTAAATTATTGCAAAATAGATTAACTTCTATCCTTCCTAAAATTATTTCGAAAGAGCAATCAGGCTTCATGAAAAATAGACTTATAATAAAAAATATTTGCTTAGCTAAAGAAATGATTAAAGATATAGGCAAAAAAGTTAGAGCACATAATGTATTAATAAAATTAGACTTATCTAAACTTTCGATAAAGTAGAATGGAATGTCCTGTGTTTCACCATGAGAAAGATGGGTTTCTCGGAGACCTGGATAGACTTGATATACAGATGTATATCAAGCTCATGGATTAAAATTCTAGTAAACGGGGAGCTAGGAAGAGATATCAAGCTGCTTAGAGGACTAAGACAAGGTGACCCTCTTTCTCCCTCACTCTTTAATATTTATTTAGAGCTCTTTATTGTCAATCTCAAAGACAAAATTTGCATAGGTGAAATAGGCGCCTTCAGCCAACCGAAAGGTACTCCCTTGGTGAGTTGTCTTGCATATGCAGATGATGTGGTAATCTTCACTAATGGTAGTGCTAGATCCCTTCAAAACCTAATGAATTTGTTGAGAGTAATGGAGGAAGAAACGAGTCAAAAAATAAACAGCATAAAGTGTCATTTTATGATAGCTAAAAAAGCTCCTATGAGTTTAGGACATAGAGTACAGAGTATAACAGGTTTCTCGCAGAAAAAAGGAGCAATTCAATATCTGGGATGCCCTTTATATGTAGGAAAAGTTAAGTTAGAATACATTGAATTCTTACTCGAAAAGATCAAAAATAAAATTGCAGGATGGAAGGTTGAAATGCTATCTATGAGCGGCAGGATAACCTTAATCACACATGTACTTCAAAGCGTAGTCATGAAAAACCTAATGATCACTCAATTACCAGCCCTTGACAAAAAAAGAATTGAAAAAGAAATGGCTTGTTTTTTGTGGGGGACATATAAAGGTAAAAGTAAGCTTCACTAGAAAAAATGGAAAGATCTCTGTTTTCCAAAACAGGAAGCAGGGCTGGGTTTTATAGATTTGAATGATCTCGCCAAACTTGGGCTTGTAAAAGATGGTGGAGGCTTAAAGAAAATAATAGTTTATGGGCAGAATTTATAAGGGCCAAATATTGCAAAGATGAGGATACGAACACAGAAATAAAAAAGAGTAGAGCTTCACAAGTGTGGATGCAAATGCTTAAACAAAGGGAGTTAGTAGAAAAATATTCTAAGCTCACTAAAAGTGGCTGGAAATGGACATTGAGTGTAGATGGAAAATTCTTTATCAAAACCATCAAAGATAAAGTGAGAAGTAGAAAGGAAGAGCTTTCACTATTTAAATGGACCTGGAATAATGATAACTCTCAAAAAATTAAAACTAACACATGGAAAGTTCTCTCTAATATTATTCCAATAGATGTAAATATAAAAAAGAAAGGTATTCGACTTCCCTCTAGGTGTGAATGTTGTTTTCAGGAAATTGAATCGATAGATCATTTATTTTCACAAGGAAAGACAGCTTTAGAAATTTGGAAAAGATTAGAATTAGAAATGGGTATAAAGCACGAATGCATCCCTCTTAGAAATAGACTTCAAAAATGGTATATAGCGTATACGAGAAACTCATTACAAAATGGGTTAAAAATAATATACCTCATGTTGCTATTTGGTGTATATGGAAGGCCAGGAATAACAGTAGATATGAAGGTAAGAGAATGTCGGTGGAAGACATCTGGAAAGCTATAAAGAGAGAATTAATAAATTCTTCAGAAGCTTGCCCGATAACAGCCCAGACTAATTTTCTAAATAATGATATTTTAAATTTTTGGAATCTTACGGTTACTAAGAAAAGATTACAAAAAATTATAGGAGTTAAGTGGGAATAAGCACCATTAGATAGGCTCTCCTTAAATACCGATGGTAGTTTTGATAGAAATATAGGCTTAGCAGAAGGAGGAGGAGTGATTAGAAATTCTAGAGGTCACCTCATTTTAGCCTTTTCAAGGAGTTACAAAGCCTCTTCTGCACTTCATGCAGAAATCATAGCATTAATAGATGGTTTGAGGGCCTGTCTCTCTAGAGGACTAAGAAATATAGACATTCAGTCGGACTCTAAAACTGTGGTAAATATGATAAATAAAAAAAAGACTTTATGAAAATACGAACATGAATTAGAAGAGATCGGCCATCTAGCATTATCATTAAATGCTTTTATCAAACATATATACAGGGAAGCAAATGCTTTAGCTAATAAACTGGCTAAAGAAGGGAAAAATAATAAACATGGTGAATATATACAGGATTCGATCCTTGATAGATACAAGGGTATAATAAGAATGGATAAGATGGAATATCCATATATTCGAACAATTAAATTATAGCCTTAACCTGGGTATCCACCCTGGTCCTGTGGGGTGGATTAAAGGGTTTAGATATATGTGGCTATAAGTATTGTACTAGTGTGTGTTTTGCAGTCTAACAGTTCCAGGTACAGCAAGAAAAAAGCAACAGTAGTAATGGACAAGGAAGAAGGAATGTGCATAAGTGGATTGCACGAATAGGACTATGTTTTTCTTGTTTTTTCTTTGTTTTTCTCTTTGTTAAACAGACGCAAGGTGGAAGACGGCAATAATAGAGCTGATAAAAAGATGGTTGCTGGATGTTTATACTTCTGTTTGTTGTGTCTATTAAAAAAAATCTGTCCTCTAAAGGAGAACATAATAAGGAAAGGCTGGTAGAGTATGGAAGCTGGAAAAAAGGAGAAAGCAATGAGACACTCATGCGATCAAAATGCTTTATTCAAGAAGGTAAGAAATAACTTGGAAACTGTAGAATTCTCTTTTCTGGCAGATTTAAAGTCTGGAAACACCTAAAGATCAGAATTGTTGAAGCTCTATATTGATTATGTAAAAAGGGGCTGTATGTCCTGAATAAGTATCTATTATAGCCGGTTTTTAGAGCTTTCTTGGGCTAGTGAATTAAAGCTGCAAAGATGGACAGCATAAGATTTGAAAAGATATCCTTCCAGTCTCAAATTGAAGCTTAAAAGTTTATACTTTAAGCATACATGACACGAATGGCTACATCCAGAATAGAAGACAGGATGATACAACCACTGGAATAACTCCACGCAAATAGCAATCTCCAGCAAATTTAATAAAGAGCAAATACCAAAAATGCATTGAAAGCTTATTTTGATTTTGTTTTATTTTGTTTGTAGATTAAAGGATGCGTGTAAAAGGGGAAAGGGTAGAGTATAGTTTGTAAAAATGGTATTCCTCCGCCAAAAGAGAGGGCTTTGATTATAATAAAACAAAGTTTCTAAAAAAAAAGAAAAAAATAAGAATAAGAGGAATAAAAAGAATAAAAGAATAAAACAATATGAAGAATAAGAATAATAAAAAGAATATGAAAAATAAGTAGAATAAGAAGAATATTAAGAAGAACAAGAATAAGATAATTAAGAAGAATAAGAAAAATAAGAAGAATATAAAAAATAAGAAGAATAAAGAAAATAAGAAGATTAAAAAGAATATAAGGAATAAGAAGAATAATAAGTATTAGAATAATACGAAGAATAATAAAAATTAGAAGAATTAAAAGAATAAGAACAATAAGAAGAATAAGAAGTATAATAATAATAAGTAGAATAAAAAGAATATAAAGAATAATAAGAATAAAAAGAATAATAAGATAGAAGAATAAGAAGAATAAGTTATCTAAAAAATATGAAGAATAAAATGAATAAGAAGAATAATAAGATTAATAAGAATAAGAAGAAAAAGAAGAAAAAGAAGAATAAGAAAAATTCGAAGAATACTCTAGAATAAGAAAAATAAAAATAATAACAATAATAAGAAGAATAAGAACAAAAAAAAGAAGAAATAAGAATAATTCGAATAATACGAATAGTAAATAGAAAATATGAATAAGAAGAATAAGAATAATAAGAAGAATAAAAAGAATAAGAAAAATAATAAGAATAAGAAGAATTATAAAAATTAGAAGAATAATAAGAATAAGAAGAATATGAAAAATAAGAAGAAAAAGATAAATACTAAGAATACCAAGAATAACAAGAATAAGAACAATAATAAAAATAAGAAGAATATGAATAATAAGAATAAAATAAGAATAAGATGAATAAAAAGAATAAGAAGAATAAGAAGAAAAAGAAAAAAAATTAGAAGAATAAGAAGAATAAAAAAAATAATAAGAATATGTAGAATAAGAAGAATAAAAAGAATATAAAGAATAAAAAGAAAAAGAAGAATAAGAAGAATAAGAAGAATAAAAAGAATAAAAAGAATAAGAAGAATAGAAGAATATGAAGGTTAAGAAGAATAACAGAATAAGAACAATAAGATGAATACAAAGAATATAAAGAATTAGAAGAATTAGCAGAATAAGTAGAATAAGAAGAAAAAGTTGATTAAGAAGAATAAATTAATAAAAAGAATAAGAAGAATAAGAAGAATAAGTAGAATAAAATGAATAAGAAGAATAAGTTGAGTAATTAGAATAAGAAGAATATGAAGAATAATAAGAATATGAAGAATAATAAGAATAGTAAGAATAAAAAGTATAAAAAGATTTAGAAGAAAAGAAGAATAATAAAAATAAGAAGATTAAGAAGAGAAGGAATAAGAAGAATAAGAAGAATAATAAAAATAAGAAGATTAAGAAGAGGAGGAATAAGAAGAATAAGAAGAATAAGAAGAATAAGAAGAATTAGAAGAATAAGAGGAATGAGAAGAATAATAAGATTAATAAGAAAAAGAGGAATAGGAATAATAATAAGAATAAGAAGAATAATAAGAATAATAAGAATAATAATAATAATAATAATAATAATAATAATAATAAGAATAAGAAGAATAAGAAGAATAAGAAAAATAAGAAAAATTAGACGAAATTAGGACCCAATTTTACATGGTGCAATAACCTGAAAAATATGGGAATTATATGGACAAGACTTGACAGGATCCTCTTTAACATTAAATGAGTGGAATACTGTGGAGGGGTTAGTGTGAAACATTTAAGTAGAACATGCTTAGATCACAACCCTCTTCTACTAAGTTTCACAGTTTGAGAGAGAAACAATAAAAGCTTTGAGTATCAAAATATGTAGGGTGTGCACAAAGAGTTTGATGAAATAGTTAGAAACTCATGGAAAGAGACAACAAATGGGAATCCCATGTAGCTGTTAGATATAAAATTACGTAGGTTAAAATTAGTACTTAGTAGGTGGAATAGAGAGAGATTTGAGTATATAAATAACAATATTCAGAAGGCTGAATCAAAAGTTAGCATATTAGATATAGAACACGAGAATAACCAGGATGAACCTTCTAGAATTAATTTGAATAAAGCAAATGCAGAATTAAAATTATTCTTGCATATGGAAGAAATTTTTTTTGAAACAAAGGGCCAAAATAAAGTGGCTCAAGGAAGGACATAGAAATACTATGTTTTTTAAGGCAGTTGCAAAATTAAGAAATCAAAGAATAGAATTAGAGGAATCAAGAATGGTATTGGCAAGTGGATAGATGAGGAGGGAAAGATCAAAAAAGTTTTGAAAATTTACTTTAAAAGTCATAATTGTGGATACAGCCAACGAAAGGATGATTCCTTAATTCGACTAATAGACAAAAGAGTAACTGAGGAACAAACAAGTTATTAGAAGAGTGTCATAGTGAGGAAGAGATAAAGATTGTAGTCTTTGGTGGAAATAATGACAGTGCTTGTGGACCAGACGATTGGAATAATAGGTTTTACCAACAAACTTGGAATATAATAATAAAGAGTTAACGACCACAATTTTCTGGGTTTTTATCGAGCAGAAATTCCAAAATCATCGGCTAGCTCATATATTGTATTAATACCAATAAGAATAACCCAAAAAAAAGTGTTGATTATAGACCTATAGTTCTATGTAATTCGTGTATAAAATTCTGACAAAAGTCCTTTAGAATATTTTATATAGGATAATCCCCTTCATCATATCAAAAGAATAGGCAGGTTTTGTTAAAGATAGATTAATAATAGAAAATATTAATTTAACTACAAATCTGATGAAAGAAATAGGTGTGAAGGTTAGGGGTCACAATGTTATTATGAAATTAGACTTGTCTAAAGCATTCGATTGAGTTGAATGAGATATTTTGTTCTATATAATGAGAAAAATGAGATTCTTGGAATTCTCGATAGATCTAATGTATAGATGCATCTCTAGTGCATGGCTTTAATCCCCGTTATTATTTAATATATATATATATATATATATATATAATTGCTAATAATGAATTTAAAAAGAAAAATGTGAGAGGGTAATATAATTTTCTTTAAACAACCTAGCCACACTTCAAATGTAAGCTGCCTAGCATATGCGGATGACTTAATTGTTTTACAAATGTAGAAAACACGTCACTAAAGAATATGATGAAACTATTTGATATAGTAGAGGAAGAAATGGGTCAATATTTTAATAAAAATAAATGTCAATTTGTGGTTTCGAGGAAAACAGCTGAAAGGACTATTCAAAGTGTTAAAAGAATTATAGACTTTGAACAGTGTAAAGGAGCGTTAATGTATTTGGGTTGTCCTATATATGAGCATAGATTGAAAGAAGAATATCTAGCATTCCAAACAAATAAATTAAGAGGTAAAATAGTGGGATGGAAGGAGAACTTGCTAAATATGGCGGGACGAACTACTTTAAGTAAACATGTTTTACAATGAACTATAACACATGTTTTAATGTCCTTACAACTGCCTAAGAAGGATTTGAACAACATAGAAAAGGAAATGACTAACTTTTATGGGGATAGAGTTGAAGGAATTAGCAAGCTTCTACATCTCCTCCGTATAGAAAACCACCATCGGTTCCCCATTTTTTGCGTCAAACTTCGGATAGAGTTGCGCGTGATGCTAAGATGTTGAAGTGAATGCTTTTTTATCAAAGAGAGATTTAATCTTGTCCATTTTAGCCTTCAGAACAAGCTTTTTCACGCAAAAATGGAGGGGTTCTCTTTCTAGAACTGCACTTTCTCGGTAAAAGTTGAGAGCATTTTGAAAAAAAAAATATCTCTTTCGTCTTTCTTCTACCTATTATATTTATTCTTTTTATTCTTCTTATGCTTTTTATTATTCATATTCTTCTTATTCTTTTTATGCTTCTTATTCTTCTTATTCTTATTATTCTTCTTATTATTCTAATTCTACATATTCTTCTTTTTCTTCATATTCTGTTTATTCTTCTTATTCTTCTTTTTCTTCTTATTCATCTAATTCTTATTATTCTTCTTATTCTTCGTATTCTTATTATTATTATTATTATTATTATACTTTTTATACTTCTTATTCTTTTTATTCTTCTTACTGATCTTATTCCTCTTATTTTTTATATTCTTGTTATTCTTATTATGCTTCTTATTCTTCTTATTTTTATATTTCTTTTTATTCTTTATATTTTTCTTTTCTTCTTATACTTCTAATATGTCTTATTCGTCCTATTATTGATATTTTTTTATTTTACTAAGTCTTCAAATTTTTATTATTCTTCTTATTCATATTATTCTTCTTATTCTTAGTATTCTTTTTTTTATACTTATTCTTTTTATTTTTATATTACTCTTATTTTTATTATACTTCTTATAATTCTTTAACTACTTACCCTTCTTATTCTTCTTATGTTCTTATTCATGGTATTTTTGATATTCATCTTATTATTATTAGTCATCTAATTCTTATTAATCTTTTTATTCTTATTATTCTTTTATAATTATTATACTTATTCTTCTTCTTATACTTGTTATTCTTTTTTTTCTTTTTTTTTCTTATTATTTTTATTCTTCTTTTTTTATTATTCTTTTATTCTGCTATTTCTATTTATTCTTGTTTATCTTTTTATTCTTGTGATTCTTATAATTCGTGTTATTCTTCTTATTCTTTTTATTCTTCTAATTCTTTTTATTCTTCTAATTCTTCCTATTGTTCTTATTCTTATAAATCTTATTATTCTTCTTATTATTCTTATTCATCTTATTCTTCTTATTTTTCTAATTCATCTTATTCTTCTTATTCCACTATTTCTTTTATTATTTTTATTCTGCTTATTCTTCCTATGATTCTTATTCTTTTTATTCTTCTTTTTCTTCATATTATTTTATTCTTCTTATTCGTCTTATTCTTCTTATTCTTCTTATTCTTCTTATTCTTCATATTCTTATTATTTTTATTACATATCTTATTCTTCTTATTTTTTTTATTCTTCTTATTCTTCTTTACTTCTTTTTCTTCTTATTCATCTTAGTCTTCTTATTCTTCTTATTCTTATTATTCTTATTATTATTTTTATACTTCTTATTTTGTTTTATTCTAATTTTCATATGCTTCTTATTCATTCTATTATTGTATTTCTTTATATTCATCTTATTTTTCTTATACTTATTATTCTTTTTATTCTTCTTATTCTTCTTTTTCTTCTTATTTTTATTATTCTTCTTATTCATCTTTTTCATGTTATTCTTGTTATTTTTCTTATTCATATTATTCTAATCTTCTTATGTTTTTATTCTTCTTATTGTTGTTGTTCTTCTTATTATTCTTATTCTTCTTATTCTTCTAATTCTACTTAATTCTTTTATTCCTCTTATTCTACTTTTCTTCTTATTTTTTCTTATTCTATATATTATTCTAAATATTATTCTTATTCTTATTATGCTTATTCATGTTATTCTAGTTATTCATCTATTTTCTTTTATTCTTTTTATTCTTCTTTTCTTATTATTCTTCTTATTCTTCTTATTCTATTTTTTAATTCTTTTTATCATTGGTATTCTTCTTTTTCTTCTCATTCTTCTTATTGTTCTTATTCTTATTAATCTTATTATTTCTTATTCTTATTATTCATCTTATTCTTATTATTTTTCTAATTCTTCTTATTATTCTTATTTTTATTATTCTTCGTATTCTTTTATTATTATTTTTTCTCTTATTCTTCTTTTCTTCTTATTCTTGTTATTTTACTTATTCTTCTAATTATTTTCGTATATTCTTATTCTTCTTATTCATGATATTATTAGTATTCAGCTTATTCATCTTATTATTTGTATTAATATTATTATTATTATTCTTCTTCTTATTCATCTTATGCTTCTTATTATTTTTATTCTTCTTATTCATCTTATTTTTCTTATTCTTCTTATTCTTTTTATTCATCATTTTCTTCATAATGTTCTTTTTTTATTCAACTTTTTTCTTATTTTTCTTATTCTTTTTATTCTTCTTATATTCTTATTCTTCTTATTCTTTTAATCTTTTAGAACTTTTATTCTTGGTATTCTTCTTAATCTTTTCATTCTTCTTATTATTTTTTTTATTATTAATTTTATTATTCTGCTAATTCTTCTTATTCATCTCATTCTACTAATATTTCTAATTCATCTTGTTCTTTTTATTTTCTTATTTTTATTATTCTACTTATTCTTCTTATAATTATTATTCTACTTATTCTTGTTATGCTTATTAATCAGATTACTCTTATTATTCTTTTTATTCTTCTAATTTTTCTTATACTTCTTATTCTTATTATTCTTCTTATTTTTCTTATTTTTCTTATACTTCTTATTCTTCTTAATCTTCTTATTTTTCTTATTCTTATTATTCTGCTTATTATTCTTTTTATTCTTATTATTCTTACAATTCTCATTCTTCTTATTTTTATTATTCTTCTAATACTTCTTATGCTTCTTATTCTTCTTATTCTTCTTATTCTTTTAATTATTCTTTTTCTTCTATTTTTTCTTTTGTTATTATTCTTATTATACTTTTTATTCATCCTATTATTATTATTCTTTGTATTTTTATAATTCTTCAAATTTTTCTTATTCTTCTTATTCATCTTATTCATCTTATTCTTCTTATTTTTTTTCTTCATATTCTTATTTTTCAACTTATTCTTTTTATTTTTTGAATTTATCATATTTTTCTTATACTTCTTATACATCATATCCTTCTTATCTTCTTATTCATGGTATTCTAGGTATTCATCTTATTATTATTATTATTCATCTTATTCATCATAGTCTTCTTATTTTTATTATTCTGCTTATTATTCTTTTTATTCTTATTATTCTTGATATTCTTATTCTTCTTATTTTTATTATTATTCTTATACTTCTTATGCTTCTTATTCTTCTTATTCTTTTAATTATTCTCATTCTTCTATTTGTTCTTTTGTTATTATTCTTATTATACTTTTTATTCATTCTATTATTATTATTCTTTATATTTTTCTAATTCTTCAATTTTTTCTTATTCATCATATTCATCTTATTCTTCTTATTTTTTTATTCTTCTTATTCTTATTTTTCAACTTATTATTTTTATTTATTATATTCATCTTATTTTTCTTATACTTCTTATACCTCTTATCCTTCTAATTCTTCTTATGATTCTTATTCATGGTATTCTAGGTATTCATCTTATTATTATTAGTCATCATATTCTTCTTATTCTTCTTTTACTTATTTCTTATTATTCTTTTTATTCTTCTTATTTTGCTATTCCTTTTATCTTCTTAATCTTTTTATTATTGTTATTCATCTTATTCATCTTATTTTCTTATACTTCTTATTCTTCTAATCCTTCTTATTGTTCATATTCGTATTAATCTTCTTATTCTTCTTTTTCTTCTAATTCATCTTATTCTATTTGAATTTATATTCATCTATTCTTTTTTTCTAGTTTTGTCTTTTTCTTCTTATTATTCTTATTCTTCTAATTCGATCTTTGCTTCTTATTCTTTTTATTCTTCTTATTATTCATATTCTTCTTATTCTTTTTATTCATCTTATTCTTCTTATTATTCTTTTCTTCTTATTTTTCTTTTCTAATATTCTTTTTTTTCTTCTTATACTTCTTATTATTCTTTTTTAAATACTTTTTATTTTCTTAGGCTTCTCATTCTTCTTATTCTTTTTATTCGTTTGTATATTACTTCTTATTCTTCTTATTCTTCTTTTCTTCTTATGCTTCTTATTCTGTCCTATTATTTTATTTCTTTAGATATTTCTTATAATTATTATTCTTCTTATTCTTTTTTTTTCTTCTTATTTTTAGTATTATTTTTATCTGCTTATTCTTCTTATTCTTCTTATTCTTCTTATTCTTCTTTTTCATGTTATTCTTCTTATTCTCTTATTCATATTATTCTTAGCTTTTTATGCTTTTTAATTTTCTTTTGTTATTATTTTCTTATTTTCTTATTCTTCTTATTCTTCCTATTCTTCTTAATCTCCATATTTTTCTTTATCTTCATATTTTTGTTATTTTTGTTATTTTGTTATTTTTGTTATTTTTCTTATTCTTCTTAATATTCTAATTATTTTTTTCTTCATTTTCTTCTTATTCTTCTTATTCTTCATATTTTTTTTATTCTTATTATTCTTCTTATTCTTTTTATTCTTCTTATTTTTTTTATTCTTATTATTATTCTTTTTCTTCTTTTTCATGTTATTTTTCGTATTTTTCGTATTCTTTTTATTATTATTATTATTATTATTATTCTTTTTATTCTTGTTTTTTTTTCATTTCTTCTTATTTTTTTATTCTTCTTATTCTTTTCATTCTTCTTATTCATCTTATTCTTCTTTTATCTTTTTCTACTTATTCTACTAATTCTTTAAATTATTATTATCATTCTTTTTCTTCTTATTCATGGGATTCGAGGTATTCTATATTCTTCTTATTCAACTTATTCTTCTTATTCTTCTTATTCTTCATATGCTTTTTATTCATATTATTTTTGGTCTTCTTCTTATTCTTATTATTCATAATATTGTTCATATTCTCCTTATTCTACTTATTCTTCTTATTTTTCTTATTCTTTCTTATTCTTCTTATTCTTCTTTTTCTTCTTTTCTTATTATTCTTTTTATTTTTTTATTCTTCTATTCTAATTCTTTTTTTATTATTCTTAATCTTTTTATTCTTGGTTTTCTTTATTTTTTTTTTCATTATTCTTATTGTTCTTAGTATTATTAATCTTATTATTCTTCTTATTCTTCTTATTCTTCTTATTCTTCTTATTCATCCTATTCTACATATTTTTCTAATTCTTCTTATTCTTCTTATTCTTCTTTTCTTGTTATTAGTTATAAGCTTCTTATTATTCTAATTTTTTATATTCTTCTTATTCTTCATATTTTTTTATTCTTCTAATTATTTTTATTCTTCTTATTATTCTTATTCTTCTTATTATTTTTATTTTTTTTATTCTTCTTATTCTTCTTACACTTCTTATTCTTCATATTTTTTTTATTCTTCTTATTCTTATTATTCTTCTTATTTTTCAAGTTCTTCTTTTTCTTCTTATTCTTCTTATTCTTTCTATTCTTCTTATTCTTCTTATTCTCCTTATTATTCTTATTTTTTATTTTTTTTATTCTTTTATTTTTCTTATTTTATTTTTCTTCTTATACTTTTATTCATCCTATTCTTGTTATTCATTTTATTCTTCTAATTCTTCTAATTTTTTCTTATTCTTTGTATTCATCTTATACTTCTTTTTTCTACTATTCTTATTGTTCTTTATATTCTTCTTATTTTTATTATACTCCTTATTCTTCTTATTTTATTATTATTCTTATTCTTCTTATTCATCCTTTTCCTTGTTATTATTGTTTTTCTTCTTGTTCATATATTCTTATCTTCTTATGATTTTTTCTTATTATTATTATAATTTTCTTATTCTTCTTATTCTTCTTATTATTCTTATTCTTTATATTCTTCTTATTATTTTTATTATTCTTATTTTTTTTCTTCTTATTCTTCTAATTCTTCTTATTTTTCTTATACTTATTATTCTACTTATTCTTCTTAATCTTCTTATTCTTGTTAATCTTCCTTTTCATGTTATTCTTGATTTTCTTCTTATTATTTTTAATTTACTTAATCTTTTTATTCTTTTTAAGCTTCTTATTCTTCTTATTCTTCTATTTCGTGTTATTCTTCTTATTCTTCTTATTCTTTTTAATATTCTTATTCTTCATATTCTTCTTATTCATCTTATTCATCTTATTCTACTTAATCTTTTTATTCTTGGTATTCATCTTATTCTTCTTATACTTCTCATTATTCTTATTGTTCTTATTCTTATTAATCATATTATTCTTCATATTTTTCTTATTCTTATTATTCATCTTATTCTATCTATTTTTTAAATAATATTATTGTTTTTATTGTTTTTATTCTTCTTATTACTCTTATCCTTCTTATTTTTCTTATTTTATTATTATTTTTTTCTTCTTATTCTTCTAATTCTTCTTATTTTTCTTATACTTATTATTCTACTTATTCTTCTTAATCTTCTTATTCTTGTTAATCTTCCTTTTCATGTTATTCTTGATTTTCTTCTTATTATTTTTAATTTACTTAATCTTTTTATTCTTTTTATGCTTCTTATTCTTCTTATTCTTCTATTTCATGTTATTCTTCTTATTCTTCTTATTCTTTTAATATTCTTATTCTTCATATTCTTCATATTCTTCTTATTCATCTTATTCTTTTATTCTACTTAATCTTTTTATTCTTGGTATTCATCTTATTCTTCTTATACTTCTCATTATTCTTATTGTTCTTATTCTTATTAATCATATTATTCTTCATATTTTTCTTATTCTTATTATTCATCTTATTCTATCTATTTTTTTAAATAATATTATTGTTTTTATTGTTTTTATTCTCTTATTACTCTTATCCTTCTTATTTTTCTTATTTTTATTATTTTTCATTTCTTCTTATTCTTATTATTCTTTATTTTCTTCTTATTCTTCTTATATGTCTTATTCTTCTTATTTTTCATATGCTTCTTATTCTTATTATTATTTCTCATATTCTTCTATCTTCTTCTTCTTATTCTTCTTTTCTTCATTTTCTTCGTCTTCTTCTTATTCATATATTCTTATCATTCTTAGTTTATTATTCTTCATTTTTTCTTGCTCTTCTCATTCTTCTTATTTTCCTTATTCTTCTTATTTTTTTTAGTCGTTTTATTTTTCTTATCTTCTTATTCTTCTTGTTTCTTCTTATTCTTCTTTTCTTTTATTATTATTTCTTCTTATTCTTCTTATACTTTCTATTATTTTAATTTTTATATACTTCTTATGTTTCTTATACTTCTTATTCTTTTTTTTCTTCTTATTTTTATTATTCTTCTTTTTCATGTTATTCTTCTTATTCTTCTTATTCATATTATTCTTATATTCTTATGCTTATTATTATTATTATTATTATTATTATTCTTCTTCTTCTTATTCTTCTTATTCTTCTTATTCTTATTTTTTATTCTTCTTATTCTTCTTATTCTTTTTAATCTCCTTCTTCTTCTATATCTTCATATTTTTTTTATTTTTGTTATTTTTGTTATTTTTGTTATTTTTGTTATTTTTTTTATTCTTCTTATTCTTCTTATTATTCTAATTTTTTTTCTTCTTCATTTTCTCCTCATTCTTCTTATTCTTCATATTTTTATTATTCTTATTATTCTTCTTATTTTTTTTATTTATTCTTAATTTTCTTATTTTTTTATTTTTCTTATTTTTCTTATTCTTCTTTTTGATGTAATTATTCTTATTCTTCTTATTCTTGTTTTTTTTTTTCATTTTCTTCTTATTTTTTTATTCTTCTTATTCTTTTCATTCTTCTTATTCTTCTTATTCTTCTTTTCTTCTTATTCTTATTATTCTACTTATTCTTTAAATTATTCTTATTATTCTTATTACTCTTATTCATGGTATTCTTTGTATTCATTATTCTTTTTATAATACTTATTCTTCTTATTCTTCTTATGCTTTTTATTCATGGTATTCTTGATCTTTTTGTTATTCTTATTATTTTCATTTTCTTCTTATTCTTCATAAGCTTCTTATTCTTCTTCTTTTTTTTATAAAGTTTATTTATTAATTATAACCCTCTCTTTTGGCGGAGGAATACCATTTTTACAACCTACTTGCTTGCTACCCATAACCCTTTACACCCTTTTCACCTACACTAAGCATTAGTTATTGTAAATATGATAAAAGTAAACATGGGCAAATATTTGCTAATTCTAATCCATCTAGAGAACTATTTTGAGTTTTTGTTGGGATTTTCAGCATTGTTGATGCCTGCACTTTGTTGCTAGTTGAGAGATGAATCTTTATCCTTCATTCCATTTCTTCAAACTAGCTTCCTTTCCCTTCCTGCCGGGCCTTTAATTCTGTCCAGCCACTTTATTGAGAGAAGGCTCTATTAAACGTGGTGCTATCTCCTGAAATCTTCTGCGGACACCCGTATAATTGTACTTCCTCTACCTGTCACCTGCATACATGCCACAAACACAAAGAGAATTCTAGCCTCCAGCTTCTGCTGGAACTCTTTCTCATTGTTCTGGCTCCTTCGAACCATGCATCCATTTATGCTGTCAGCATAGCATCTTTTGGGTGCTATCTTCTTCGATCCAAGCATCCATTTCTCACTGTTCTGACATCCTTTCTCACTGTAATTGTGCTATCTCCTTCATTCCAAGCATCCATTTTTCCTGTTAGCATAGCAGCTTTTGGTTGCTCCCAATTGTGGACAGCAGCCTTCTATAGTGTACACACCCTATCCTACTTTTGTGGACTTCTAAATTACATTAATATAATATAGACACTGCAGTAACTTATAAAACAAACCACACCTAAACTTATTCCGTTTAACATGTTCACATCAGTACAAAGTTCATATAGACTTGGAATTTATAATGCTGGAGATACGCATGTCGGTTCCTCCTCTTTTAGAAATCCTTGTTGCTGAGAAAAATGCAACAGAAAAGAAGGAAAACAAAACAACCGAAACTACAGGTATACAGGCCATTCTTGATTCCAAACCTGCAGTGAAAACTAGAATTTTTTTGGGGGGTATCCAGTGTGTAGCCACATTTTATTATTCATTTATACAAAATCTTCCTTTAGGAACAGGAAGAATTGAGTGAATCTGGAGCCTGCCCTGTGCTGATATAAGAACAAAAGAACTACAAAACTCATAGCAATGATAAATTCTTGTAATATCCTTTCAATCTTTTTTGATTATTCGTATGTATGGGCATTCTTTTTTATCTAGTTTTATAATACTTTTAAATCTCTCTGGAAGAGAGTCTTCTTCATATACATGGGATTCATTAAAGTTTCCTTCATTTGCTAATTTATCTGCTAAGGCATTTGCTTCCCTATATATGTGCATGGGTGATGCATTTAAGGATATCTTTAATTTGTTAATTTCTTCTAACTCCTCTTAAAATTTCAACGTGCTGCTTTTGTTATTCACTAAGTCTACCAAGATTTTAGAGTCTATTTGTAGATCTATATTTGTTAGCTCTTTAGAGTAGCATATTCTGAGTCCATCCCTTAATGCTAATATTTCTGCGTGGAGAGAAGATGACGCATTATTGGGACCTGAGTAGGCAAGTATGAGTCTCTAGAAGATGACACAATAGTCCCTTAAGGCACCTCATCCACCAGTTAGGCCTAAGTTCCTGTCAAAGCTACCATCGGTGTTTAGGGCTAATCTACCTTTTTCTGGTTTTTCCCATTTAATTCCTATGACTTTTAGAGGTGTAGATTTTAGATACCGTGAGATTCTAGAATTTTAGAGTATGAGTCTCTAGAAGAGGGCTTTGAGCTGCAAGTGGGGAGGATTCCGAGGTGATTTTTATTTCAATCTTTATTGCTTTCCATATGTATTCAGGGTCCATTCTGTGCCCTTCATATCTGCTATTATTCTAGCTTTCCATATACACCAGATAGCAATGTGAGGTATGTTATTTTTAAGCCATTTTGTGAGCTGTGCTGATAATGTACATTACTCCATTTAATTAGTCTATTTCTAAGAGGAATATTGCATGTTTTAATCCCATTTCAAATTCTAGTCTTCCCCAGATTTCCATGGCTATATTACCTTGGGAAAACAGATGATTAAGCAATTCTAGTTCTTGCAAATAGTATTCACATATCGAGGCAAGTTGTATGCCTTTTGTTTTTATGTTTTCATCTATACGAATAATATTTGAGAGAACTTTCCATGTATTCGTTTTAATTTTTTGACTATTATGATTATCCTATATCCATTTAAATAAAGGATTCATTTCCTTCCTACTTCTTACCTTTTCTTTAATGGTTTTAAGTGAGAATATTCCATCTACACTCAAAGTCCATTTCCAACCATTTTTAGTGAGTTTAGAATCTTTTTCCACTAATTCCCTTTGATTGAGCATTTGAATCCAGATTTGAGATGCTTTGTTCTTATTTCTATTCCTATTTATATCATCCTCTATACAATATTTAACTCTCATAAATTCAGTCCATAGGTTATTTTTCTCTTTGAGCCTCCACCATCTTTTGCATGCCCATGCTTTAGCTAGATCGTTTAAATCAGTAAGCCGAGGCCTGTTTCCTGTAAGGGGTAGCAAAGATCTTTCATTTTTTCCAATGTAACTTTCTTTTACCACTTTTTGATCCCCATAAAAAATTAGCCAATTCCTTCTCTATTCTTTTTTTATCTGATACTAGAAGGTGAGTAATCATCAGATTCTGCATGACTACGCTTTGTAACACATGGGTGATCAGAGCAATTCTACCACTCATGGAAAGTATGTCCACTTTCTAGCCAGCAATTTTATTTTTAATTTTTAAAGTAGTAAATCTAGGTATATTGATTTTAGTTTTCCTTCGTATATTGGGCATCCAAGATATTGAAGTGTGCCTTTTATTTATGTGAAACCTGTTATTTTGTAGATTTATGGCCTAAACTTATTGGGACTTTTTTGGCGATCATGAATTGGCACTTTTTATTATTAATTTTCTATCATGTTTCTTCTTCTAAGACTTTTAACAACTCCATGAGGTTATGTAGGGATCTGGAGCTTTCATTTGTGAAAATGATCACATCATCAGCATAAGCCAAGCATCCCACTAAAGGGGTATTAGAAGGCTGACTAAACCGACCTATACTTCCTAAGATAATTTTATTTTTGACATTAACAATGAGGAGCTTTAGGTGGATTTTAAAGAGTGAGGGAGAAAGAGGATCGCCCTGCCTTAATCCTCTCATTGGATTGATATATTTTCCTAGTTCTCCATTGACAAGAATTTTAATCCAAGGACTTGATATGCATCTATAAATCAAGTCAGTCCCGGTTTCAGAAAAACACATCTTTCTCATGACAAAACATAAAATTTTCCATTCAATTCTATCAAATGCTTTTGAGAGATCTAGTTTTAGCAATACATTATGACCTCTAGATTTAGATCCCATTTCGCTGATCATTTCTTTAGCTAAACAAACATTTTCCATTAATAATCTATTTTTCATAAAACCTGATTATTCTTTAGAAATGAATTTTGGCAATACTCCAGCTAATCTGTTTTGAAGTAGCTTGGTCAAGATTTTATAAATGGAGTTACACATGCTGATAGGTCTAAAGTCTTTAGCTTTTTGGGGGGTTTCCATTTTAGGAATAAGAACCAAGTACGAACCGTTTCATTTCTTGCCTATTTCTGCGCCACAGAATATCCAATGTATAGCCTCTAGGAGGTCTTTTTTTTTGATTGACCAACAGTTTTGATAGAACTCATTGTTCCACCCATCAGGACCCGGGGCACTATTTTTTCCCATGCTAAAAATAATAAACTTTAGTTCTTCTTCATCCGGGAATTTGGTAAGTGCATCATTTTCTTCGTTGGTAATTTTATGATCTATCTAATTTGGGAGATAATCTCCATTCAAATTTGTAATTCCTCTAAATTAGTTTTCAAAATATTCGTCAAGGTGGTTTTTAATTTATAGTTTAGTGTCTACCCATTTGTTTAGGTTATTTTTTATACCTTTTATTCTTTGTTTTTGAGTCTTGATTTTTGCTATTTTTTGGAAAAATTTCGTATTTTTATCTCCGTCTTTAATCCATTTTATTTTAGCTTTTTGTTTCCAAAATACTTCCTCAATTAGCAATTTTAATTTTAATTCAGCATGTGCTTTATTTTGTTTCTTTCTAATATCTGAATTTTGAAGTGTTTCATATTCTAACTCTATTTTTTTAACTTTCTTTTCTGCTTCTATAATGTTACTGTTAATATTACCGAAGGAGTCTCTATTCCATATTATTAAGTGCTTTTTAAGCCTTTCCAATTTATTATTACAGATTTGAACAGTGTTACCTGTTATTTCTTGTCTCCATGAATTTTTAACTGTATTGATTAAAGCATGATGTATGGACCATGCATTCTGAAATTTAAATGACTTATTCTTGATTTTATTTTTTTAAACGGATATTAATAGTGGATTGTGGTCAGAACAGATTCTATTTAAATGTCTGATGGCTGTGGAGCCATAAGCTTCTAGCAATTGACATTATGTAGAATTCTATCTAATCTTGCCCATATGGTGCCTTTAACTTTCCAGTTATTGCACCAAGTGTATTGGGGGCCTGAAAAGCTAGCTTCCTTCAAACTAGCCTCTGATATCGTATCATTAAAGTGAGTGATAGCTTTTTTATTGGGGGGGTTGCCCCATTTTTTCTCGCTAGCCTTTCTTATAATATTGAAATCTCCTCCTATTATCCATGATTTATTTATTTTAGTAGTTTTAATAATATCATTCCAAAGCTCCTTTCTACCTTCCTTAGTATATTTGGCATAAACTACTGAAATGATCTCCTCTTGGGCATTATCTAGAGAGAAGTTAATAATTTGATTTGTATCTTCTAAAATAATTATATTAAATAAGCTTTTCTAGAAAATCCAGATTTTGTTATTTTTATTAGATAAAGAATAATCGAACCCTAATAGCTTTTGGTAGTATTCTAGTTTATCCTTATTTACAATGGGTTCGGCAAGTATAATAATTGGAGTTTTATATAATTGAATCAATTTTTTAACTCTTTTTATTGAAGAGGGGTTTCCAATACCCCTCACATTCCAGTAGAAAAATCTAAACATTAGAATGGATTTAGCCCGAGGTCTTGTAGTGCATTTTGATTCATATGTTTTATCTAAGTATTTTTTCCAGTTTCTAAATTTTTTAAGCGAACTAAAGCTTCCTGATTTTTCATTTTTCTATTCTGTGCCTAGCTGTAATGCCATGAGTTTTATTTCCTCCATGGCCCCATCTCTATCCCCCATTATATTTGTTAAATTTATAATTTCTAAATCATCTTTGGATGCTTTTATAAAATCAGATTCTTCCTCATTTTTATTTAGAATGGAATCTCTTCTAATCTCTAAATCCTCATCTGAGTTATTACCTAACTCCTCTACCCTTTTCCTTCTCCCTACCCTCTTTTTTCTGGATTCGAATCTACCTCTCCTAAACCTTTTATTTATTTCGGCTATTTTTAAGATTAGCTCATGGTTTTTAGCATTTTCCTCTAAGTTATTTGTTTTTCTAGCCCATTCGGATTCTTCTTTCCTAGTGGGGACGTATTCCACAATTTCCTTTCCTGTAACAACTTCATTACAGTTCTGTTCACTATCTTGGAGGGGTTTAATTTTATATTCTTTCCTCTCATTTCTTGATTTTGTTCTAGGGCCATTCCATTGTTTATCTTCTATAAATTTTTTAAACCAAGCACTGTTCACATGAATGCCCCAGTTTATTACAGTAAGAGCAATAGCTTGGGAGGTTTTCTGGAATCAATTCTTGCCAAAAACCATCCCCATTTTTATTGCCAATCCATATGCGATGAGGGATGTGCTGCAGTAGGTTCACTTCTATGCAGAGCCGAGCTATACTTGGTCGAGTTAACATGGCAGTGGTACCATCAAGAAGAAGAGGGGTGCCAACTGCACTAGCAATATGATAGAGGAAGAGCATATCAAAAAAAGTAAATAGAGAGCATAGGGAGGAGAAACCAAACCGGTTGTAATGGCGACTTCTGTTTGGTTGTGAAGGAAGGCGTCCATCTGAAGGCTTTCATCGGATAGCCCGAGATATACCATACTCCCTTCAGCCTTACCCTATGGAAATCCTCCTCGATGGATAATTGAATTAGAATATGTTTAGCATCCAGAATGCTGGTTTTTGACAGACCTTTAAGCTTCAGTGAAGCGAAGAATGCCCTGATATCTTCAATGCGAGGTCGCCCATGGGAAAATTTGCCCATTACCGTGTATTTGTGAGCTTCAGCAAGCATGGCGATATCGAAAGGGGAGAACTCTATCGAGGGTTCTCCGTTTTTTTTCCCGTGAATTTCCGAAAATTCAGAATAGTGAGGCGCGGTCCTTTTAATTTGATGAGCAAATGACTTCTTATCACTTAATAGATCAAATTGCTCCATTTTAGCATGAAATCAGCTTCTTCTTCAATGAGAATTGGTGTTTCTCTCTCTAGAACTTGAGAGCAAAACTTGAGAGCAGTTCTTCTTATTCTTTTTATTCTTATTATTCTTCTTATTATTCTTATTCTTCTTATTTTTTTGATTCTTCTTATTCTTTTTATTCTCATTATTCTTCATATTCTTCTTATTCTTCTTTTCTTGTTATTCTTTTTATTCTTCTTATTCTGCTTTTTTTTTAATCTTTTTATTCTTGGTAATCTTCTTATTTTCTCATTATTCTTATTATTCTTAGTATTATTAATCTTATTATTCTTATTATTCTTCTTATTTATTTTATTTTACTTATTTTTCTAATTTTTCTTATTCTTCAATTTCTTCTTATTCTTTATAAGCTTATTATTATTATTATTCTTCATATTCTTCATATTCTTCATATTCTCCTAATTCTTTTTATTCTTCTTATTATTTTTATTCTTCTTATTATTTTTATTGTTTCTATTCTTCCTATTCTTCTTAAACTTCTTACACTTCTTATACTTCATATTCTTTTTATTTTTTTTATTCTTCTTTTTTTTAAGTTTGTTTTTTATTATTATAACCCTCTCTTTTGGCGGAGGAATATCATTTTTACTAGCTAATTCTATCCTTTTCCCTTTTACACCCACTTTTCAAAAAAAAGAAAAAAAACAAATAAAAGGACATAGACTATATTAACTTTACAATAATGTGTTCGCTTGATTTCCTTATAAGAAGCTGGATTTTGAAATACGCTTTCATGCTAGCCCAAGGGATTTTATACTTAGTCCATTCTTTTGCAATTGAATCTTGATTCTTTCTTAGCTCTACTCCCGCCCTAATCTTCTTGGTCTTTCCTAAGATACCTCTGCTATCCCTTTAGCTATGCTCCTTCCGCGGCATTAATATTGGGGCTTGTCCTAGTGCCGAAATGCAGACCCAAACCACTAGACATACACAGTCTGACACTTACATACACTTGTTTAAGTAGACACTTGATAGAAAACTTCTAACTTACACTGACATTTATACAAGTACCTGACAGACTACATACAAACCAACCACAACATGTAGACTTTAACATAAATTCGACACATAATTACAAACTCATAATCGACAATCACATACAGATGCTTTACAATTCATCCTTAAGACATTTTATAACCCCTTATATCCTATCAATATCTGAAAGAGTGACCCCAATCTTTCAGACTTAAAAATCTGCAAAAAGAGGATTGTCCTGCCAATCTATATTTTACCTTACCTATTTAGTATGTTAATGTAGTCCAGAAAAGACAGTAACAATATACTCCCCAATAAGAGAACATCCCCCCCCCCCCCCCCCCCCCTCCCTATTTCTGCAACAGCGAGTCATTCAAAACAAAAACACCAAACCTAAATAATAAACATTAACACACAAAAAATTCTCCCCTTACCAGACCAATCACCTGGAATAACATGCAAAACAGCAAGCCAATCCAAATGCATATAGCTTATATTTATGTAAAGTAGGCTAAGCTACAAAATGTCAACATTCATACTTCTATGAACCATTCCCTGCCTCCCTATTACTTCAACAGGCTTGATTACTGAAGATAAACATGATGTCAAAGCAATCTAAACATTTAATTATTTCTGAAATACCGAAAAAATATAACTGCCAATAGACAGCATTCCTTCTCCTATGCAATCCCAACACCCTATTAGAAAAAAGCGCAAATATGCCCCAAAGAACCAGTCATCAAAATTTTGCATCACAAATAAATTATTTAAACAAAACTAGTCTTTGTAGATCCTGACATATGGAAATCCCAGTTCATCAAGCCTTGCTAGGCCTTTAAAATTATCTGGAAGATCGCTTCTGCCAAAAATTGTTCTCCTATAAACTCACAATCCTTGGTACCCTATCCGCTAAAGTATTTGCCTCTCTATATATATGCTTAATGGATGCATTCCCTTCTTCCATATATTTTCTTATAGACTGTATATAATCTTCATATTGATGGAGATTTAAATCTTTATTAGCAACATCAACTAGTAGCCTTGAATCCACTTGAATCTGAAACTTTTTAATATTGAGCATAGTGCAGATTTGTAAACCATTGTGGAGGGCCTGAATCTCTGAATATAATGCTGAGCAACCTTTTAAATTCATCGTGAATGCTTTAAGAACCTTTCCTTGTGAATCCCTAATAACTCCTCCTTCCCCTGCTACCCACATATCTCTGTTAAATCTACTATCCATATTGAGAGACATTTTACCATTAGGTGGTTTCTCCCACTTGATACTTTTTGCCTCAACTCCCTTTCTTTTACATATGACAAGCCCCAATGATTTATCAAATCAATTACTGGCTTATCTTTTCTAATTTTAATAGGATTATCTTCCAAAATACTAGTAATCTCCCTTCTAATATCTTTTAAGATATTCTCTGAGTTCATTCAAACATTTTCAAATCTGCTCTTGTTTCTAGCCTTTAGATACACCAGATTGCTACTATCGGGATGTTTTTACTAAGCTGGAACTAAACTTTATTCGTAAGTCTAGGACCTTGCCAACTCAGTAATCTATCTTTAAGCCTCTTTCCTTGAAATGCCTGACCAATGTAAATATAGCACCAGACTTCCTCTTCTTATTCTTTTTATTCTTCTTATTCTTCAAGTTCTTCTTATTCTTCATATTCTGCTTATTCTTTTTATTCTTTTTAATCTTCTTTTTTTATTCTTCTTATTAGTCTTATTCTTCGTATTGTTCTTATTCTTTTTTATTTTTATTATTCTTCTTATTTTTATTATTCTTATTTTTCTTCTTATACTTCTTTTTATCCTATTCTTGCTATACTTTTTATTCTTCTAATTCTTCTAATTTTTTTATTCTTCATTTTCATCTTATTCTTATTTTTCTACTTATTCTTATTATGATTTATATTCTTCTTAATTTTTTATACTCCTTATTCTTCTTATTCTTCTTATTCTTTTTATTCTTCTTATTCGTCTTATCCTTCTAATTCTTCCTATTCTTTTTTTCTTCCTTATCATGTTATTCTTATTTTTATTCATATTCATTTATTCTTATCTTCTTATGATTTTTATTTTTCTTATTATTATAATTATTCTTATTATTCTTATTATTCTTATTATTTATATTCTTCTTATTAATTTTATTATTCTTATTTTTTTTGTTCTTATTCTTGTTATTCTTCTTATTTTTCTAATACTTTTTATTCTTCTTTTTCTTATTAATCTTCCTTTTCATGTTATTCTTATTATTATTCTTATTTTTTTTATTTTACTTAATCTTCTTATAATTTTTATGTTTCTTATTCTTCTTTTTCATGTTATTCTTCATATTCTTCTTATTCTTCTTATTCATCCTTTTCTTCTTAATATTCTTATTCTTCTTATTCTTCTTATTCTTCTTTTTCTTCTTTTTCTTCTTTTTCTTCTTATTCTTCTTATTCTTCTTATTCTTCTTTTCTTATTATTTTTTTATTTTTATTATTAATCCAATTCTTTTTATTCTACTTAATCTTTTTATACTACTTACTCTTTTTATTCTTGATATTAATCTTTTTTTTATAAAATATTATTTTATTAATAATAACCCTCTCTTTTGGTGGAGGAATACCATTAATACAAATTATCATCTACCCTTAGCCCTTCTACACCCATTCTTCAAATAAAGAAAAATTACAATAAACCAATCTAATAAAATGTAATTTTATTTGTGCTATGGCTATGTTATTCTATGTCTCTTATCTTTACCTTTTTGTGCAAGGAAGTATTTCTTCTGAATGCTAATGGCTATCTTTCTGATGGTAGTTAATCCATTGTCTTGCTTTCACAATCTTTCATTGAGTATAATAAGCTTTATCTTGCTTCTTTCTATGTTTCTGTGCTTCTCTAGTGTCTTGTGTCCTTTAAATCTACATCTTTGATTCTCCCTCCAGCATTTTCTAGCTAGCTCGAGTCTTGAGTCATCTCGTGCCTTCTTAATCTCTAGCTGGGTTTTGAGCATTTCTATAAGCTATCCTCCCATGTGTTTATTGTTGATTGCTGTTAATTATATCCAGATTGACCATTCACATGCAAGTTTTCTGTCCTGCACAAGATCAATTGTATCATACACGTAATTGAACCCTTTATCCAACCTTCCATGTACAAACCAAATTAGCAATTGGCTTGATACTTCAGGAACCGATCCATTGCTGTTCAGATTGTTTGAGGTGTTCTGCCTTCTTCCATCTTTTTGCTTTTCATTCATTCACTGTCTTCTTTAACTTTTACAGGCTACACCTATATATTATAGATTTCCAGAAAACAACCAGAAATAGACCTCCAGCAACACCCATTTTAAAGAAACAGACTTCCAGCAACACACACATAATAACACAGACTTCCAGAAAATATAGCACAGACTTCCAGCAACCATACTTTATATAATACCAACTTCTAACAATATCATTTAAACATAACTAGCCTTCCATTCAGTATAATCCACCGAGCTAAGGACTGAAGGTATGCAAATTAATTTGTACATGCTGAACATACTACATATCTATACATCCATTACCTTTTCCCGAGCCAATCCCCTTATGTTATTTCAAATTAGTCTCGGTTTCTTCTTTCATTTCTACCTGTATAAAAAAATAGAAAAACCATGCATACAAAAGCCAGTTACCTTTTCTCAATCACCCCTCAGGACCAGGGTGATCCATTATACAGTCTTATTTGCTTATTTGAATGGCAAGTTCTAATTAATATTTTTATTCTTTCTAATATAAGGAAAATCCTTACTATCAAGTTTTAATATTCCAGTAAATTTTTTTGGAAAACTCTCTTCATTATAATTCTGATCACCTTTCTTTCTTCCCTCTTTAGCTAATATATCCGCTAATGCATTCGCTTCTATGAAAATGTGCTTTATAGAAAAGTTTAGAAAGTTCATATCGTGTAGAATATCCTCTATGTCATCTTCATGTTTACACATCTTTGTCTGCTTTGTGATTAAATTTACAATAATTTTCGAATCTATTTGAATATCTATATTTTTAATTTGAATATCTATACTATTATTATTATTATTTATATTTTTATTTGGGGAAAAAAAATAGGGAAAATATAAATTACACTGGAAAAAATGGAGAGACTTATGCTACCTAGTTCAAGAAGCTGGATTAGGTTTTGTTAATCTTATGAATTTAGCAAAAACAGGAGCAAGCAAGAGATGGTGAAGGTTCAAAAAAAATAACAGTCTATGGTCTAAATTTATGAGGGAAAAATATTGTATTAAGGATGATATCAATAAAGTAAAAAATAAAAGTAAGTGTTCATAGATATGGACACAAATGCTTAAACAAAAAGAGTTAGTTGATAGATTTTGTACACTTACTAAAAAAGGATGGAAATGGAATTTAAGCTCGGATGGAGCATTTTCATTAAAAATAGTAAAAAATGAATTAAGAAAAAAGCTAAAAGAACATACATTATTCAAATGGGCTTGGAATAATGTTAATCCACAAAAAATTAAAACTTTTATGTGGAAAGTTTTATCTAATATTATCCCAATTGATAATTATTTAAAGAAGAAAGGAATTAAGCTGCTATCTAGATGCGAGTGTTGCTTAAATGAAATTGAAACATTGGATCATCTCCTTTCACATGAGAGAGTGGCAGAAGAGATATGAAAGAGACTAGGCTTAGAAATGAATTTAAAATATGAACATCTAAATTTGAAACGTAGGCTTCAGAAATGGATTAATCTAAAAGTTTCTAGCCAGGTGCAGAAATGGATTGAAATCAATGTGCCACTATTAGTTTTCTAGTGCATTTGGAAGGCTAGAAATAAAAGTAGATTCGAAGGATATAATATGATAATAGAAGATACCTAGAAAGATATTAAAGAAGAAACAAGTAAAATTTCAGAATCGAACCCCATAAAAAATCAAGGCTCGAAGAGGGATAAAGAAACCTTAATCTTTTGGAATCTAAAAGAAAATCAGCCTAAACAATTTAAAATAATAAGTATAAAATGGGAAAACCACCTCAAGGTAGAATATCTTTAAACACAGATGGTAGCTTCGATAGAGATATGGGCGAAATAGGAGGTGGAGGAGTGATTAGAGATTCGAAAAGAGGGCTAATATTAGCCTTTAGTAGAAAGATGCAAGCATCCTCGACTGTTCATGCTGAGATATTAGCTTTAAGAGAGGGAATTCTTGGTATTAATCTTATTCTTATTATACTTCTCATTAGTCTTATTGTTCTTATTCTTATTAATCATATTATTCTCTGTATTCTTCTTATTCTTCTTATTCTACTTATTTTTCTAAATCATATTATTGTTTTTATTGTTTTTATTCTTCTTATTATTCATATCCTTCTTATTTTTTTTTTATTCTTCTGATTCTTCTGATTCTTCTTATACGTCTTATTCTTCTTATTTTTCATATGCATCTTATTCTTATTATTATTTTTATTCTTATTATTCTTATTCTTATTATTATTATTATTCATATAATTATTTTTTTATTTTTTTTTTTCAAAAGTTGTTTATTAATTTTAACCCTCTCTTTTGGCGGAGGAATACCCTTTTTACAAACTAAAATCTACCCTTATCCCTCTTACACCCATACACTTTAATGAAAAAAAGAGACAAAGAACCAAGCCTAATTTTAATATGAGTACGTGAGCTCGCTTTGAGCTTATTTGTTTAAAGATCTTGAGTTATTTTTAACTTCCATTTTGAACTTGTAACTCGGTTATATGCCCACTTCCTTAATGTTAACTTTCCCTTCATGAACCTCCTTCTATGAGTCAGTTGACGGCTCCAAAGCGACAAGCTTCACAAGGCAGCTCGGTCTCAAATCTAACGGTTTTGGAACACCCTTGAACAGCTTTCATGAATGATAGCTCGATGGAAACCTTGACATCTTGCCCACCAAGCTTCTGTTTAAACATATTGCCAAATATATCTCCCATGGAGAAGATGTCCTCAAATGTGTTTCCCGAAACCAGCTTCACCAGGATGGAAGCCTGTGCCAGCTTTCTGTTTGAAAGCTTCATGCCCAAGCTGAAACTTTATTGCATAAACACCCTTCATGCTACACTTTTTCTCCAGCCCTTTGAATCTTGTTCCCTCTAGTTCTTCACTTTATAAGCTGTTCCGGAGCCTTGACTTTCACTATATATGCTGCACTCTACACTTTATATGCTGTTACAAGAGCTTGACTAACCCTTCATCATGTATGCTGTATAATACCTGCGCTGCTAAGAAAACCAAGAAAACAAAGCCAAATATACATTCTATTTCTTTTCTCCCTCCTAGATTCCTTTCTAAACAAACCTGGAACTGTAGGGACAGAAATTCCCCTACCGACTGCCTCCATTCCTTCTAACAGCTTAATTTTCGCTATATTGCCCTCCATGTTCTGCTATTTTCACTTTTCCATTCTTCTCTTTACTCCTGCCATCTTCATGTTCATTTTGCTGCCTTCCTTTGCTTGACTTCTAGAATTCATTGCCGTATCCCAGCAACTTTACGCTCCATTTTTCCCCCATAGCCGCTTCATTTCTGTACCCTCATTGAACCTTAGCAAATCTGAAATTTGCTTCCTTAATGACAGCAAGACCTATTCTATACCCCAACGTCTAATGTTCTAGCATCCTAACTAATCAATTAACACATGACCTTGCAACATTGTTCTCATAAGCATAAATAAGACTTTTAAACATACAATAAACAAAGAAATAAAGCAAATGAGGTTTAGACTGCATGTGCCAACAAATCTTGCCTCCCAATGAATGAAGCTTTGAGTGAGCTGCACTGCTAAGAAAGACAAATACATCTATACCATATTCCCCAAGAGAACCACATTTTTTACCGTTAACCTTTCCTCTTCTATTATACCTATATGATCTATTAATATTTTAATTGGCTCTCACCTTCTACCCTTACTAACTCTAATATAGGGAATTGCATTCTTGTCTAGTTCCACCAGGCCTTTTATTTTTATCGGCAGAGTAACCTCATCATATTCTGCTTCTCCTTTTTGCGATCCTAGCCTTGCAAGATTGTCTGCCGGGGTGTTTAGCTCTATATATATATGTAATATTGATGCATTCAGTTCTTCTATGAGATTCAAAATAATTTCTAATTCCTCTTCATGTTTCCAAAGAGATATTTTCTTTGTTACTAAATTGACTAATAGCAATGAATCTACCTGTATTTGAATATTCTTATAGTCTAATTTTTTACAAACAGTTAAACCTAAATTTAATGCTCTAATTTCTGAATGTAGAGCCAAGGCTGCTACACTAACTGTAGTAAAAGCTTTCATAACTGTCCTTGAAGAATCTCTTATTAATCCACCTCTCCCCGCTATACCTGTGTCCCTATTAAAGCATCCATCCGTATTTAATGAGAGTTTTCCTTCTGGAGGTTTGTGCCAAGAGATACTTTTCGCCCAATATTGTTTATTTATTTTTATATTTAGGAACCATTCCTGTTCTGCTTTCTTTTCTGTGTGTATTTTATTTAAAATTACCGGGTTAAAATTTGAAATGTTACATATTTCCTGCCTGATTTCTTGTGATATTGCATACGTGTCCATTTTCTTTCCTTCAAACCTACTCCTATTTCGAGCCTTCCATATACACCATATTATTACATGGGGTAAGTACATATTAAGCCATATTCTAGTAGGATTAGTAGAGATTACTTTTTCCCATGTTTTAATTCGTTCAATTATACCATCTTCTCTTTTAATGATTTGCTTTGTTTCATCAAATTTCATCCAGACCTGTATGGCGATTTTACCTTTCGAAAATAGGTGATCCATAGATTCTTCTTCCTCTAAGCAGCATTCACATCTAGACACCAATTTAATGCCCTTTCTTTGAACATTAGTATCCACATGTATTGCATTTGTTGTTACTTTCCATGCTAGCGAGCACATTTTCTTTGGTATACCTGCCCTCCAGACCCATTTAGATATAGATTGAACAGGTTTTTTTTTCCTAATTAATTCCTTTACCGATTTAAGTGTAAAATTACCTTGTGGTGTTAGGATCCATTTCCAACCACTCTTTTTTAATATTGAATGAGATTCTAATTTTTCCTTTTGTTTTTCCAAGGCTTTCCAATTTTTTGAAACTTTCTTAGGCCGCTTTTCTAAATATCTTGCCCTCATATATTTTGCCCAAAGACTGTCATTTTCCTTCAACCTCCACCATCCTTTGCAATCCCATGCGGTGGGCATATATTGTATAGAGATTATTCCTAAACCTGCCTCTGCTTTTGGATAACAAATATCTCCCCAATTTTTCCAATGAATTTTATTCTTCCCTTCTTTTTTGCCCCATAGAAAATTTGCCATCTCCATTTATATTTTATTTGTGAATTTCTTCGGAGGGTGTATTACTGATAGGATATGAACCAGCATGCTTTGAAGCACGTGTGAAATTAATGTAACCCGTCCCCCAAATCCTAGTAAGTCCTCTTTCCAACCTGCTATTTTCTTTCTCATTTTTTCTTGCAGCGGTGCTAAATATTCCTCTCTCAATTTTCCTTCAAATATTGGGCAGCCTAAATAAATTAAAGCTCCCTTATTTTGGGTGAAACCAGTTAAATTTTTAATTTTGTTTATATCTTTCTCCAAAGCTTTTTTTCCCAGTATAAACAGGCACTTCTTTTTATTTACCACCTGACCTATTTCTAATTCAAATAGTTGTAGTAATTCTATAAGGTATATTATAGATCTTTTACTTGCATTTGTGAAAATTATTAAATCATCAGCATAGGCCAAACAACCTATTCTCGGAGTGTTTTTAGGTTGACTAAAAGGTAAAATTTTCCCTTCTGACATTCTTTTGTTTAATTTAAGAATAAGCAATTCTAGATATATATCAAATAGTAAGGGGGATAAGGGGTCTCCCTGCCTTAGACTTCTTTTTGGTTTGAATTCTTCACCTATATTTCCATTTATAATAATTCTAACCCAAACATTCGAAACACATCTATAAATTAAATCTATGCATAATTCGGAGAACCCATATTTTCTCAGTACAAAATAAAGTACATCCCATTCAACCCTGTCAAATGCTTTGGACAAATCCAGCTTGATAGCTAGATTGTACCCTCTTGTTTTAGCTGAAATGTTTTTCATCATTTCTGATGCTAACCTAATATAATCAATCATCAGTCTGTTTTTAACAAAACCCGTTTATTCTTGTGAGATTATTAATGGCAAAATATTACTTAACCTGTTCTGAATTATTTTGGCTAAAATCTTATAAATCACATTACACAAGCTTATTGGCCTGAAATCCTCACATATCTGTGGGGCGTCTTTTTTAGGAATAAGAACTATGTATGAGTTTTCCCAGGCTTTAGGGATATCTGCACCGACGAAAAAGCTGGCAATTGCTAAAACTAGATCATGTTTAATAATGGGCCAATTTAACTGATAAAAATAGTTATTCTAGCCGTCTGGACCCGCTGCACTATCTTTATCAAGATTAAAAACCACATTTTTCACCTCTTCCTCCTCTGGTATATTTTCCATCATTTGATTCTGATCTTGTGTAATGGAAGCCCTTATCTTTTGTATTAAGGAGTTCCATTCGTGAGACACATGCCCGCATAAGTGTGATTTAAAAAAAACCTCAAAGAGAGTTCCAATTTGCTTGTCTTCTTCTATCCATTTTCCTTCCGTGTTTTTTAAAGCTTTAATTCTATTCTTCTGAGTTTTTATTTTATTCATATTATGAAAAAATTTAGTGTTTCTATCGCCTTCTTTTAGCCATTTAATTTTTGCTCGTTGTTTCCAATATACCTCCTCCATATGTAATTTAAAGCTCAATTCAGCTTTAGCCTTATTTAATTCTTGTCTAATCTTATCATCATTTTTATTATCATATTCAATTTCTAATTTTTCTACCTTCTCTTCTGCTTGTTTTATTTTCAAATTTATAATCCCAAAAACTTCTTTATTCCATGATTTTAAATGTTTTTTAAGTCTATTTAACTTGAACATTAGAACCTGCATCGGTTTACCCTGTGCTGGCTCTAACCAAGATTCTTTCACCAATTTTTCAAATTCTGGATGCTTTCCCCACATATTTTGAAATTTAAAGCTTCTTATGCTCCTTTTATTATGATGAATAGTTATAAGAAGTGGAGAGTGATCTGAACAGGTTCTGCTTAAATGCCTAAGCGATGTAGACCCGTGCGAAGCTGCCCACTTAGCATTACACATTACCCTACCCAGTCTGGCCCAAATTGCCCTTCTTTTACTCCAGTTGTTACACCAGGTGTAATTTGAGCCCGTATAAGCTATTTCCATTAGACTTGATTTAGAGATCGCCTCATTAAATTGAGACATTGCTATTGTGTTAGGAGTTTTTCCTCCCTTCTTCTCTAAAGAGCTTCTAATTAAATTAAAATCTCCTCCTATTAACCAAAGAGTATTTTTTTGATGCTATATCCCGCATTTCCTCCCATAAAACCAACCTAGCTTTTTTATCATTTTTAGCATATACCACCGATATTATATCTTCTGTATTTTATTCATTTTAAAGTGTATTATTTGTTCTGTGTCTTTTAATATTTCAATGTTTAGATTATTATGCCACATTAACCAGAGTTTACTATTTAAATTAGAAAATGAATTATTAAACCCTAATATTCTACTATATTTTATTATTTGATCGTGTGTGTCATAGGTTCTGCTATAGCTACTAAAGCAATTTTATATGTTTTAATCAGATTTTTAAGCCTATTTATCGAAGGGTTATTTGCCACCCCTCTGATATTCCAATACATATATCTATCCATTAAAACCTAATTTGGATTGTAATCTAGTTATGCATTTTGAATCATATTTTTTATCTTTCCTCATATTTCTCGCACTCTTGGGAGGAATAGATTGAGATAATACATTATATTTTTCTAGTTTACCGAGTTGCATAGCCATTCTCTTTATGGCTTCCATAGATTGAAATTTATTTAAATTTTCCCCAATTTTATCGTACATTTCTAAATCATCCTTCGCTTCTCCTAAGTAACTTTCTTTCTTGACTTCCTCTATACCTAATTGAGGGCAACTAAACACCTCTGAATCTTCATCCGGAAAGTCTAGGAGATCCTCCTCTATCCAGCTGTAATCTTCTATTTTTTCCTTTAACACCCTTCTATGTTTATTTTTCCTAGCACTTTTTCTTCTAAATTTCACCACCTCCCATCTCTCTTCCTTATTCTCTTCATTACTACCCTCTATGCTTACCTCCCTAATGCTTCCATCTCCCTCCTCCTCCAAGAAAAAACTCCCATTCTCTCTCCTACTCTCCTCTTCTTCTTCCCCTAAACCTAGAGGTTTCGGGGCCACATCCTCCCTCCTCATCCATGTTTCTACTTTTCTTATTGCAGCTACTTGCCCTTTCACCTTTCCTAATGGCTCTCTACCTATTTTACATTCAGATTTATCGTGCCCAAGCCTATTACAGATTAAGCAATATGAGGGCATGTTTTTGGGTATGACATTTTGCCAATAGCCATTGTTCTGCCCATCTTCTCCCTCTCCTATCCAAATTTCATTAGGCAGAGGAGTAAGGAGATTACACTCTACACATACTCGAGCCTTACTAGGCCAGATTAAGCATAATATTATTCTTATAATAATTATAAGAAGAATAATATTAAGCATAAGGAGATTATCCTCTCCTATCCAAATTTTATTATCCAGATTAAGCATAATATTATTATTCTTATAATTATTATTATTCATATTATTCTTATTTTCTTATTCTTCATATTCTTCTTAAACTTCTCATTCTTCTAATTTTCATTATGCTTCTTATTTTTCTTATTATTCTTATTCTTCTTATTTTCTTTATGTTTCTTATTTTTCTTATTTTTCTTATTTTTCTTATTTTTCTTATTTTTCTTATTCTTTTTATTCTTCTTATTTTTCTTATTCTTATTATTCTTCTTATTCTTCTTATTCTTATTATTATTCTTATTCTTCTTATTCTTATTATTCTTCTTATTCTTCTTATTCTTATTATTCTTATTATTCTTCTTATTCTTCTTATTCTTATTATTCTTCTTATTCTTCTTATTCTTATTATTCTTCTTATTCTTCTTATTCTTCTTATTCTTCTTATTCTTCTTATTCTTTTTAATCTTTTATTCTAATTATTTTTTATTCTTCTTATTCTTCTTCTCTTTCTTATACTTTTTATTCGTACTATTCTTGTTATTCTTTTATTCTTCTAATTCTTCTAATTTTTCTAATTATTCTTATTCTTAATTTTAATTTTATTCATTTTATTCTTCTCTTTCTACCTATTTTTTTATTCTGTATATTTTTCTTATTTTTATTATACTACTTATTCTTCTTATTCTTATTTTTATTCTTATTCTTATTTTTCTCATTCTTCTTATTCTTTTTTTCATGTTAATCTTGTTTTTCTTCTTATTCATAATATTCTATCTTCTTATGCTTTTTAATCTTTTTATTCTTATTACTATTCATATTCTTTTTATTCTTCTTATTAATCTTATTATACTTATTTTTTTAATTCTTCGTATACTTATTATTATTCTTATTTTCCTTATACTTTTTATTATTCTTATTCTTCTTATTATTCTTATTCTTTTTATTTTGTTATTCTTCCTTTTCTTGTTATTTTTGTTATTCTTCTTATTTTTTTTTATTTCTACTTTATCTTCTTATTTTTTTATTCTTCTTATACATCTTTTTTTCGTTATTCTTCTTTTTCTTTATATTCTTCTTATTCTTCTTATTCTTCTTATTCTTTTTATTCTTCTTATTCTTCTCATTCTTCTTATTGTAATTATTCTAATTAATCATATTATTTTTTTGTTTCTTCTTATTCATCTTATTCTACTTATTTTTCTAATTCATCTTATTCTTTTTATTGTTTTTATTCTTCTTATACGTCTTATTCTTCTTTTTTTTCATATGCTTTTTATTTTTTTAGTCTTCATATTTTGTAATTCTTCTTTTTTTTAACTTCTTCTTATTATTCTTATTCTTCTTATTATTCTTATTTCTTATTCTTCTTATTCTTCTTATTCTTCTTACCCATCTTTTTCTTCTTATTTTCCTTATACTTCTTATTTTTCTTATTCTTCTTATATTTCTTATTCTTCTTATTCTTCTTATTCTTCTTATTATTCGTAGTATTCTTATTCTTTATTTTCATCTTATTCTTCTAATTCTACTTATTTTTCTTAATTTTCTTATTCTTCATATTCTTTTATTCATCTTATTCTTATTATTCTTCTTTTAGTTCTTATTCATCTTATTTTTCTGATTTTTTTATTCATCTTACTTTTCTTATTCTTCTTATTAGTCTTTGTCTTCTTTTCATTTAATTGTTCTAATAGTTCTTATTGTTCTTATTCTTCTTATTCTTCATATTTTTCTTATTCTTATTATTCTTCTCTTATTCTAATTATTCTAATTCTTCTAATTCATCTTATTCATCTTATTCATCTTATTCTTTTTATTTTTCTTTTTCTACTTATTCTTCTCATTCTTCTTATTCTTATCATTCTTCACATTCTTCTTAATCTTCTCATTATTCTTATTCTTTTTATTCTTCTCATTCTTCATATTATACTTATTGTTCTTATTCTTCTTATTCTTCTCATTCTTCTTATTCTTCTCATTCTTCTTATTCTTCTCATTCTTCTTATTCTTCTTATTCCTCTTATTCTTCTTATTCTTCCTATTCTTCTTATTCTTTTATTCTGGGTATTATACTTATTATTCTTATTCTTCTCATTCTTCTTATTCTTCTCATTCTTCTAATTCATCTTTTTCTTTTTATTCTTCTTTTCTTCTTATTATTCTTATACTTCTTATTCGTGTTATTATTGTTATTCTTTTTATAATTCTAATTCTTCTAATTTTTCTAATTCTTCTTATTCATCTTATTCTTCTATTCTTCTTATTTTTATTATTATTCTTACTATTCTTTTTCATGTTTTTCTTGTTATTATTATTATTATTATTCTTATCTCATTATCCTTTTTATTCTTTTTATTCTTATTATTCTTCTTATTCATCTTATATTCTTATTCTTCTTATTCTTCTTATTCTTCTTATTTTTCTTGTTATTTTCATCCTTCTTATCCTTCTTATTCTTTTTATTCATCTTATTCTTATTATTCATTATATTCTTTTTATTATTCTTATTCTTCTTTTTCTTATTATTTTTCTTATACTTCTTATTTGTAATTTTCTTATTATTGTTATTATTCTTTTATTTTTCTAATTTTTATTTTTCTTATTCTTCATTTTTTTCTTCCTTTTCTTTTTATTCTTCTTTTTCTACGTATTCTTCTTGTTCTTCTAATTATTCTTATTTTTCTTATTCATATTATTATTCTTATTCTTCTTATTCTTTTTATTTATATTATTTTTCTTATTAATCTTATTCTTCGTTTCAAGTTATTCTTGTTATTCTTGTTATTATTTTATTCTTATTATTCTAATATTCTTTTCCTTTTTATTCTTCTTATTCTTCTTATTCTTTTTAATCTTCTTATTCTACTTATTCTTTTTATTCTATTTGTTCTTCTCATTATTCTTTTTTTTTAATTTTGTTTTTTTATTATACCCTCTCTTTTGGCCAAGAAATACCTTTTTACCAACTAGATCTACCCTTTTCCCTTTTACACCCTTTCTTCCAAAATAAATAAAATTAATGCATGGAAATCTAATAAATTTACAATTAATCTTCTATGATAGCCTATGCTTTGTTATGACATTTATTTAGTTTTGATTGCGACTCTGGAAAATTTGTTGTGCTTGGATCTAGCTGGATTTGCTATATATTCTATCTTTCTTCCCTTCTTCTTCGGCTCCTTTAGACTTCTCATTAACTTGTTCTTTTTCCATGCTCCTTCCACATTGAAAGTTCTACCGATCACCACCCTCTAGACCTTTTAAGACATTTACTTGCAGGCCACCCCCACAACATGTGACACTTAACCTCAAACTCGACTACTACTACTTACCAAAACTGAACCGACCACCTCCAAAAACACTTGACCTATTCGTGTAAACAAGTAGCTATTTATCTTGACCAGTCCAGTACACCCTGCCAAGATTCAACATACCACCACCCACTCTTATTTACAGACTCTTCCAATCATGCTAAACTTTTTCTTAATCTATTCTTGGCTCTTGACCCATACACTACGTAAAGACCACCTCCAGCATGTTGTAACCATTTATCGTGTTTTTTTTGCTGCCTAATTTTGCAAAATTAAACAAAACACCCAAACAGCAAAGAAAATATACATTACCCTCACTTGTGCCGGTATGCCTCCGTGCTCCTGCCTGCCGATCATAATAGCCTTCACATACAAAAATTCATCATATTTTTCTTATTCTTCTTATTCCTATTTTTGTCCTTATTCTTCTTATTCTTGTTTTTAATCTTATTCTTCTTATTTTTTTATGTTCTTCTTATTCTTGTTATTCTTTATTTTTTTATTATTTTTCTTATTCTTCTTATTCTTCTTTTTTATTTTTCTTTTTTTTCTTCTTATTTTTCTTATTCATTCTCTTCTACTTATTCTTTTTATTCTTCTTATTCTTCTCATTCTTATTGTTATTATTTTTATTGATCTTATTATTCTTATTTTTCATCTTATTAGTTTATTTTTCTAATTCTTCTTATTCTTATTCTTCTCATTCATTTATTCTTGTTATTATTCTAATTCATTTTTTGTTATTCTTGTTATTCATTTTTTCTTATTCTTCTTATTATTATTCTTATTATTCTATTATTCATATTATTCTTTTCTACTTTTTCTTCTTCTTCTTATTCTTCTTATTCTTTTTATTCTTCGTTTTATTCTTATTCTTCTTATTCTTTTTATTCTTCTTATTCTTCTTGTTCTTCTTATTATTCTTAATCATCATTTTCTTCTTATTCTTTTTATTTTCTTATTCTTCTTATTCTTCGAATTCATTTAATTCTTTTTATTCTTATTTTTGTTGTTATTATTATTTTTATTTTTATTTTTATTTTTTTTATTCTTCTTATTTTTCTTCTTATTCATCTTATTTTTGTTATTCATCTTATTTGTTTTATTCTACTTATTTTTTGTGTCGTTTAATTATTCTAATACTCCTTATTCTTCTTATTCTTCTTATTCTTCTTATTCTTCTTATTCTTCTTATTCTTCTTATTCTTCTTATTCTTCTTATTCTTCTTATTCTTCTTATTCTTCTTATTCTTCTTATTCTTCTTATTCTTCTTATTCTTTTTATTCTTCTTTTTTTTAATTTTTCATATTCTTTTTATTCTTCTTATTCTTTTTATTCTTCTTAATCTTTTTATTCTTCATATTCTTCTTATTATTCCTATTCTTCTTTTTCTTTTTATTCTTTTTATTATTCTCATTCTTCTTATTCTTCATAATCTTCTTATTATTTCTATTCTTCATTTTCTTTTTATTCTACTTATTCTTCTCATTCTTCTTATTCTTCTTATTGTTATTATTCTTCAATTTCTTCTTATTCTTATAATTCTTTATTCTTCTTATTTTTTTTATTTTTTCTTTTTATTCTAATTCTTCTAATTCTTCTATTATTATTGTTATTCTTCTTATTATTCTTATTTTTTTATTCTTCCTATTTTTCTTATTCTTTTTATTCATTTTATATTCTTATTCTTCATATTCTTCTTATTATTCTTATTATACCTATTTTCTTATTATTCTTATTCTTATTATTCTTCTATTCTTCTATTCTTCTTATTCTTATTATTATTCTTATACTTCGTATTCTTTTTTATTCCTTATTCTTCTTATTCTTCTTATTCTACTTATTCTTCTTATTCTCCCCTGTTCTTCTTATTTTTATTATTATTCTTATTATCTTATTCTTCATTTCTTCTTATTCTTCGTATTCTATTTATGCTTTTATTCTTCTTATTCTTCATTTCTTATTATCTTCTTATTCATCTTATTTTTCTTATTATTTTATTCTTCTTAATCTTTTTATACTTGGTATTCTTCTTTTTCTCCTTATTCTTCTCAATCTTTTTATTGTTTTTATTCTTATTAACTTATTCTTCTTCTTATTCTTCTTATTCATTTTATTCTTCTTATTTTTTTTATTCTTCTATTCTTTATTATTTCTTCTTATTTTTCTTATTCTTCTTTTATTTTAATTCTACTTATACCTCTTATTCTTCCTATACATGTTATTATTCTTATTCTTTTTATTATTCTTATTCTTATTATTCTTCTTATTCTTCTTATTCTTCTTATTCTACGTATTCTTCTTATTCTTCTTATTCTTCTTATTCTTCTTATTCATCTTAACCTTCTTATTATAATTATTCTTCTTATTCTTCTTATTCTTATTATTATTCTTTTTCTTCTTTTTTTCCTTATTCTTTCTTTTTTTTATTCTTTTTATTTATCTAATTCTTTTTATTCTACTTATTCTTTTATTCTTATTAAACTTCTTACTCTTTTCTTATTTTATTTTTCTTATTCTTTTTATTCCTTTTATTCTTCATTTCTTATTTATTCTTCTTATTTTCTTATTCTTCTTAGTTTTTCTTATTCTTCTTATTCTAATTATTCTTCTTATTCTTCTTATTCTTTTTATTCTTCTTATTCTATTTTTTGTTCTTTTTTATTATTCTTCTTATTCTTTTTATTATTTTAATTCTTTTTATTCTTGGTATTCTTCTTATTCTTCTTATTATTCTCATTTTTTTTATAAATTTTTGTTTATTAATTTTAACCCTCTCTTTTGGCGGAGGAATACCATTTGTACAATCTAAATCTACCCTTGTCCCTCTTACACCCTTTCCTATCCTTTTTAATTTCAAATAAATACATTGGTCATTAGCAAACCTAAAATAGTTTAACAAGTCTTTTTTATTTTTCTGTTCTTTCTTTTGATTAAGTTGCTTCGTGAAGAACTTTGATGCTCTATTGATCTTTTGATGCCTTCATTCAATTTCTATACTTGCCTTTGAGTGCTCAACTGTATCTACCTTGTTGTCCTTTCTGCCAATTTGCGAATGCTCAAACTTGTTGCTTTACTTTTCCTGGAGTGTGTTGATCAAGTCTTGGAGCTTTAATAAACCATTGCGCTCCCTTTTTTGCAATTTTCTGTTGCTCCCCTAGCCTGGGCAGCCGATATTTATTGTTCCGTTAACTCAGATTTTTAAGCATCCTTCAATTTAGTCACTTTGTCAGCAGCCTTCATTCCAGCAGCTTTTTCTACTGCCTATATTCCAGCAGCTTTTTCAGCAACCTATATTCCAACAGCTTTTTTGGCAGCCTTTTTTCCAGCAGCTTTCGGCAGCCTTCCTCAACAGCTTTCAATCCAACATCCCTCCTTCCAACGGCCTTGATACCAGCCTTCATCTAGTAGCCTCTTAAAGCAGCACAATGGTTTTAACATTAGAACTTTCATGTCCTCACGACAGCTTTCACCACAGCAGCTTTCACATCAGCACAACACTTTCACCACAGCATTCCATTCAGTAGCAGCTTTCACTAGTTGCTTTCATGCTGAAGCTTTCATACAAAGCCTCTCCCAAGCATCTGACAGACTCTATCTATTTCTATGAACTTATGAAAAATTTAAATTAACACAGACATAGCCCAATTCAGACCCACCATATCCACACATTATAACACATCCAGAACATAAATGAAATAATAAAAAATTAATACAGACTCTGAATATTAACACATGCATTTGAGAATTTTCCGGATCCTTCTACTTCCTGCCCTTGCTGCTAAGAAAGACAGAAAACAAACTACAAAGAAAAATTATTCATTAAGCTTAGTTTTCTGCAGAAACACATCCTCCTCGCTGAATTCATATACCCCACTAAACCCTTGATCATTTTCAAATATTTAACGTTTTTTATTAAATTTCAAATTTTCATTTTATTTATTTATTTTTTCTTTTAACTCTTAGATAAGGAAAAGCCAATTTATCTAGCCTTACCAAGCCTTTTAATTTGTCTGGCATAGATTTCTCGTCGTATTCTGTTCTTTTTGAGTCATTCCTATTTTAGCAAGATAGTCTGCTACTGCATTTGCCTCCCTATAAATATGTGAGATATTTGCATCTAATTCATTTATTAGACTTATTATTATCTCAATTTCCTCTTCATGCTTCCATAACGATATTCTTTTTGAGACTAAGTCAACTAGAAACATTGAGTCAACCTGAATTTGAAGGTTGTTTAAAACTAGTTCTTTACAAATATGTAGTCCCTTACTTAATGCAATAATTTCTGCATGGAGTGCTGAGGAAGCTTTTCCAAAAACAGTGAAAGCTTTCATGATAATCCTTGTGAGTCTCTTATTACCCCTCCTCCTGCTA
>JAREIK010002589.1:126627-165410 GCA_029783825.1 Sapria himalayana | reverse complement strand
ATTGATATATAGATATTTAGTATATAGATAGATGGATAGATAGATGGATAGTCAGATAGATACACCAATAAATAAACAGATAGATAGTAAGAACAATAGTCATAGAGATAAACAAATAGATAGATAGTAAGATAGACAAATTATAGAAAGATATATAGAAAGATTGATAGATAGATACAAATAGATAGAGTTATAAATAGATAATAGATTGAAATAGATATAAGACAATTGATAGAAAGATATAGACATATAGATAGAGAGATAATAATAAGATAAAATATAGATAGAGAGATAATAATAGATAAAAATATAGATAGATAGATAGTAATAGAAAGGTATATAGATAGCCAAATAGATAGAAACATAGATATACATTTCAAAAACATATATATTAATAGATATATATCAAAAAAATAGATATATAGAGTGATATATAGACAATTAAAAGATTTATAGATAGATATAAGATAGATATTTAGATATATATATATATAGACATATGAAAGATAAATGATTGATATATAAACTAATAGATAGATAAATATACAGATAGATCTATATATAAATAGCTGATATATAGATCGATAGATAAATAGTTAGGTAGATATATAGACAATTAGTTACATAAATAGATAGATCGATAGAGACATTGATAGATAGTTTGATAGTTAAATTGAAAGATATATTTATTTAGAGATTGATAGATAGATAGATATTCATTGATAGACATATAGATAGATAGATATATAGATAAAAATAGATAAACAGATAAATATATAGAAAGATAGAAATATACACAAATATATAGATAGTTAGAAAGACAAATAGATAGATAGTGATATCTAGATAGATAGAAAGATTGATACACAAAAGATAGATAGATAGATGACAGACAAAAGATAGGTAGAAATACAAATAGATAGACAAATATATATCTATAGATAGACAGATAGAATGACAGATAGATTGACATAGATAGATATGTAGAGGACATATAAATAGAATGAAAGATAGACAGATAGTTAAACAGATTGATTGATAGATAGACAGATATATAGATAAATAGAAAGATAGACTTATAGATTGACAATATCTAAAAGATAGAGAGAAGAGAGATTGATAATTAGATGAAAACCAAAAAGATAGTAGATAGATAAATAATTACATTGAACATAGATAGATTCATAGATAGATACACAGATGGATAGATAGATAGAATAATAGGAAGATAGATAAACACATTGATAGATAGATGGATATATAAATATACAAATTGATAGAAGATAGATTGACAGACAGATAGACAGATATAAAGACAAATAGATAGATATACATATAGTAGACATACATAGACATATAGATAGACAAAGATAGACAACTAGATATATATATATATATATATATATATATATATATATATATATATATATATATATATATATTGACATATATATAGATAGATAATAATAAAATAGATAATATATAGATATAAAAATAGTTAGATAGATTGATAGAGAGAGTGATAGACAAATAGATATGCTGATATATAGACAAATACCTAGAAAATAGATAGACAAATAGATAGACAGACAGACAGATAGATAGATAAATAGATAGATAAATAGATAGATATATAGACAGACATATAGATAGATAGAGAGATAGATAGATAGAATGATAGATAGATAGATAAGAACATAGATAAATAAAGAGAAACTTAGAGAGAGAGAGAGAAAGATAGATAGATAGATAGATAGATAGGCAGATAAATAGACTGATTAATTTATATAATGATAGATTGATTGATAGAAATACAATTAGACATAAAAATAGACCAACAAATAGTCAAATAGTTAGATAGATTGATTGACACACAAATAGACATATATATATATATATATATATAGACAAATAACAAACAAATATACATATATAAAGATAGATATTTAGACAAATCGATAGATAGATTGACAATACAATTAACAATAGAAGATAGTTATATAGATATGCAAACAAATAGATAAAAAGATAGATAGACAGATATAAAGAAAGAAAGCTAAATAGAAAGGCAAATAGATAGACAGAAAGATAGATAGATAGATAGATAGATAGACATATAGATAGATAAGCATATAGACATAGACAAAAATATAGATAGATAGATAGATAGACAGACAGACATACACATAGATAGATAGATAGACAAATAGATTGATAGATAGATAGTTATATAGATAAATAAATAGACATATAGATAGATAGACAGATAGGTAATAGATATTGAATTAGATAAGATAGATAGATATAATAAATAGAATGACTTATAGATAGATAGTCAGATAGATAGATAGATTGATACATATATAGATTGACATATTATTATAAAGATAGATTGATAAAAAAATAGATATTAGATAGAAAGATTGAATGACAGAAATATAAGACATATATGGATAGATAGATATATAGAGAGACTGATAGATAGAGAGATAGATAGTCGGATAGATAGATCGATAAATTGATAGTTATATAGACCAATAGATAGATGTATATTTTTAGATATTAGATAGATTCTTAGATATATAGATAGATAGTTAGTTTGTTAAATAGACAAATAGATAGATTGATATATAGATAGATAGGTTGACAAATATATACACAGATAAATTGATATTTAGAGAGATATATAGATATACAGAAAGAAAGAAGATAATAAAAGATAATAGGCAGATTTATAGACAGATATATATAGAATATAGACAATTAGATAGATAGATATTTAGATAAATAAATAAATTAAAAATAATTAAATATATTGATATATAGAATTATAGATAGATAGTTTGATAAATAGATAAATAGATAAAACTATATATAGATAGATAGATTGATTAATTGATTTGATTGATAGACAGATAGATAGATTGTAATATAAATATAGAGATATACAGATAGATAGATAGACAGAAAGAAAGACAGATAATAGATTGAGAGATAGATAGACAAATATTATATTATATATAATATATATATATATAATATGTAGATAGATAAATAGATAGATTAATAGATATATAGACAACTATATGGCATAAATAGAAATAGATACAAAGAGAGATAACATATAGATAGTATAGATAATCAATTAGATAAAATGATAGATAGATAGACAGACAGACAAATTGATAGACAGATAGATAGACATACATATAGATAATAGATAGATAAAAATAAATACAGATAGATAGACAAATACATAAATAGTTAGATATACAAACAGCCACAAAATAAATATTTAGATAGATTGATAGAACTATAGTTAAAAAAATAGACAATATATAGATAGACATATAGACAAATAGGTAGACAAACATATAGACAAATAGGTAGACAAACATATAGACTTACTAATATACAGACAAATAGATATATAGATGATAGATAGATAGATAATATGATAGATAGATAGATAGATAATATGATAGATAAACAGATAGATAATAGATTATAGATATACAAACATATACAGAGTGATTTACATAGACAGATAGATAGACATTTAGATAGTTATATAGAGAGACATATATCTAGACAGATAGAGAGACAAATTGTCAGATAGATAGACAGACAGGCAGATTGGTAGATAGGTTGATTTACAAATTGATAGACTGATAGATAGATGAATATATAAACATATAGACTATAATTCAATAGACATATAGACAAATAAATAATAGATAGATAGACAAACAGATGGACGAATGGATAGACAAGCCTATAAAGAGATAGATAAATAGAGACAGACAGAAAGATAAATCCATAGATTGACACCTTATAGATAGAAAGATAGATAAGTAAAAAGACAAATAGAAAGACATGTTTATAGACAGTTAGACATACAAATATATAGACACATAGAAACACGGATAGAAAGACATATATTAGTAAAAAAGAAAGACTGATAGATAGATAGAAATATAGAAGGATAGATAGATGTATAGAAAGATTGATAGAAAGATGAATAGATAGGTGGATAGATGGTTAGAAAGATAGATGGAAAGATAGACGGATAGATAGATAGATTGATTGATGAATAGATATATGTTTAAATTAATGGATAGATAGTAGGATATGTAGAAGGATAGAAAGATGGTTAGATAGATAGATAGATAGATAAATTGATAGCTTTATTGATAGATAGATAGGCAGATATATAAAGAGATAGATAAGTAGATAGATAGATAGACACATAGATACACTAATAAATAGATGGATAGATAGACTGAAAGATAGATAGATATATAGATAGACACACATATTATAGAAGAGATAGATAGAGAGATAGCAGATAAATAGACACATAGATAGACATACAAATAGACCAACATTTAGACAAATAGTTTGATAGACACACAGATAGACAAACATATATATGGACATAAATATTGACAGATAGACAAATAAATAGATATATAGATAGAAAAATAGATTTGCAAATAAATAGAAAAATAGATTGATAGATAATAGACGCATAGATAATTAGACAGACAAATAGATAGATAGATAGATATACAGATAGATAGATAGATATATATATATATATATAAGCACATAAATAAATAGATAGATAGACAGACATATAGTAGATAGATAGAAAGATAGATAGATAGAACGATATACAAATAGATAGATGGATAGATACACATAGAGATAGACATATAAATATACAAATAGACAGATATACAGATAAACAAATAGATAGATATTCAGATAGAATGACACATTTACAAATAGATAGAAAAACTAATAGATAAACAGATAGTAAAAGAGATAAATAGACAGATAGACAGACATATAGTAGATAGATAGAAAGATAGATTGATAGAAAGATATACAAATAGATAGATGGATAGATAGACACAGAGATAGACATACAAATATACAAATAGACAGATAGACAGATAAACAAATAGATAGATATTCAGATAGAAGGACGCATTTAAGATAGATAGACAACCTAATATCTAAACAGATAGTCAAAGAGATAAATAGACAGATAAACAGACATATAGTAGATAGATAGAAAGATAGATTATAGAAAGATATACAAATAGATAGATGGATAGATAGACACAGAGATAGACATACAAATATACAAATAGACAGATAGACAGATAAACAAATAGATAGATATTCAGATAGAATGACACATTTACAGATAGATAGACAACTTAATATTTAAACAGATAGTCAAAGAGATAAATAGATAAACAGATAGATAGACAAATAGATATATAAAAAGATATATAGATAAATAGATATAGATTTACATATAGACAGGCAGATTAATAGAAAGATAGATATATTGATATATAAACAAATAAATATATAAATAGATGCAAAGATATATAGATAGATAGATAGAGAGATAGATAGATAGATAGACAAACAGATAGATAGATAGATAGAATAGAGATAGACATACAAATATACAAATAGATAGATAGACAGATAAACAAATAGATAGATATATAAATAGAAAGACACATTTATAGATAGATAGACAAACTAATAGATAAACAGATAGTCAAAGAGATAATAGACAGATAGATAGATAGACAAATAGATATATAAAAATAGATAGATAAATAGATATAGATTTACATATAGATAGGCATATTAACAAAAGATAGATATATTGATAGATAAACAAATAATTATATAATAAATGGATAGATAGATAGACATATAGTTTAGATTGATTGATTGATTGATTGACAAAGATATAGATAGATAGAAAGACAATAGAAATACATATAAAACATATAGATAGATAGATTGATTGATAGATTGACATATAGATAACAGACAGCTTGATAGATAGACACACAAATAGACAATTGCCAAACAGATAGATTGATTGATAGAAAGAAGATATATAAATAGCTAGATAAGTAGATAGACAGATTGATAAATAGATAGGTAGACAAATAGATAGATGGGTAAATAGATAGATAGACAAACTATAAATAGATAGCGAGATAGATAGATAGATGAATAGATGAATAGATAGATATGCATACAGATAAATAACATATAGAAATATAGAGAGAAAAATAGATAGCCATATAGATCAACAGACAGATGCACTAACAGATAGACAAATAGATAGACATGGAGATATACAAATATAGATATGCAATTAGATAGATAGATAGAAATATATAGATAGTTAGTTAAAAATAGAGAGATAGATAGACATATAGATAGATATAACACATAGACAAATATAAAGATAGACTGATTGATAGACAGATAGATAAACATATAGAAAGATGATATATAGATAGATAATAGATATAATAGATAGATATATAGATAGACAGATAGACATATAGACAGATAGAGAGACAGATACACAGAGAGAAAAATATATAGATAGAAAAACATATAAAAATTTATAGATAGATATATAGATAGACTTATAAATGACAGAATGATAGATAAATAGACTGATAGATAAATATAGACTGATAGTTTGAGAGATAGACTAACAAAGAAACATACATATAGATAGATAGATAGACATAGAGGTAGGCATATTATAGAGATATAGATAGAAAGGAATAAAGGTAGATAGATAGATAGATAAATAGATAGGAAAATAGATAAATGAAAAGATATATAGAAAGATATACAACCAGATTGATTCACACATTGATAGACAAATAGATAGATTGATTGATTGATTGACAGACATATAAAAATATATCTAATAGATAGATAGATTGATTGATTCCATATAGATAGATAGACAGATAGAATGATAGATAAAACAAAGATAGACAGATATATAGAGAAATAGATAGAAATAGAGATAGATAAATAGATAGATAATTATATAGATGGATATAAAGAATGATAGACAAATAGGTAGACAGATAGATAGACACACATATAGATAGATAGATAGATAGGCAAACAGATAAAGAAAAAGATAGATAGACAGATAGATAAACATATACATCAATAGATTGAAAAATATATATATATATATATATATACACACATATACACATAAAAAAAAGAAAGATGGATAGATAGATAGATAGACAAATCGATAGACAGACAGATAGATTGATAGACAGATATATATACAGATAGACTAATAAATAGAGAGATTAGATATACATACATACAAATAGATAGATAGATAGATATATAGATAAATAGATAGATAGGTAAACACATTTATAGATAGATAAATAGAAAGATAGATAGAAAGATAGACAGTAGAGATAGATATTTTGATATACAGACATAAAGAAATATAGACAGATACACAAACAAGTAACAAACCAATAGACATACAAATAGATTGATAAGTCAACAGATAGATAAATAGATATATAGATAGACAGACAAATAGTCAAATAGATATATAGATAGACAGACAAATAGTCAAATAGATATACAAAAAGATAGATATATAGATTGATAGACATATAGATAGATATAAATACATATATAGATTGACATATAAAGAGACAAATAGAAAGAAAGATGGATAGATAGACAGATAGATAGTTAGATAGATAGAAATATAGGTAAGTAGTTAAATAAATAGACTATTAGATACAGAGATAGATAGATAGATAGGAATATATATAGTGAGATATATAGACAAATAGATAAATAGATATATAGATACATAGATAGACCAACACATAGATGGTAAGATAGACAAATAGATAGACAGACAAATTTATTGATAGATAGATAGACAAATAAATAAACAGATAGACAGACAGAAAGAATGATATATACTCATATAGATAGATAGATAAATAGATATATAGGTAGACAAACAAATAGATAGATAGATAGATAGAAAAATTGATATATACACTGATGGACACTTAGATAGACATATAGATATACACACAGATTGAAAAATAGATAGATATACAGATAGAATGACAGATATACAGATAAATAGGTAAATAGATAGATAGATAGATAGATAGATAGTTAGACAAAAAGATAGATAGCTTGATACAAAGATAGATAAACATACAAATAGACATACAGTAAGACATATAGATAGATAGACATTTTGATAAATAGATAGACAGATACACACATAGATAAGCAAGCAGATAAATATATCAGTAGATAGCCAAATATATAGACTAATAGATAGAGAGATAGATAGATAGATAGAAGCATTGAAAGACTAAAATATCGATGGACAGATAGACAGAAAGATTGATTGACAGATAGATATATGGATAGATAGCTGCATAGATAGACATATAAATAGATAGATAAATTTCATATATATAGACAAACAAATAGAAAGATAGATTGACCTATAAATAGATAGATAAATAGATAGACAAACAAATATATAGACTCACATATAGACATACAGATATACAAACAGATAGATAAACATATAGTCAAATAGATAGATATACATATTGAAAGATAGATATTTAGGTAGATAGATAGACATATACATAGGCTAATAGATAGACATATAAACAGGTAGACAGATAGATAAATTGACAAATAGTTAGATAGACATAGAAATAGTTGGATAGATAGATAGATAGACAGATAGATATATAGATAGATAGATAGACATATAGATAGATAGAAAGATAGACATATATATAGATATATTCATTGATAGATATATAATCAGATAGATAGTTAGATAGATAGATAGACGGATAGAATGACAGATAGATTGACATATAGATAGTTAGTCATTTAGAAACACATATTGAAAGATAGATCGATAGATACGTAGGTAGATAGAGAGAAAGATATATAGATTGACATACTTAAAGATAGATAGACAGATAGACAAATATATAGTTACACTAATAGAAAGACAGATAGATAGAGAGACAAAAAGATAGATAGGTAGATAGATAGATAGATTAGTAGATATATAAAAAGATATGTAGGCTGATAGATATATAGACACATAGATAGACCAACAAAAAGATGGAAAGATAATACAAATAAACACACATATAGATTGATAGAGAGAAATATATATATATATATATATGCTAACATATTGACATAAAGAAAGAAAGACATAGATAATCAGATAGATAGAGAGTCAGTTAGATAGTCAGATAGTCAGATTGATTAATATATAGATTAATAGATATATATATATAGGTAGGTAGGTAGGTAGGTAGACAAATAGATAGATTGATAGATAGAGAAATAGAAAGAAATATAGATAGATAGATAGATAGACAGATCGATAGATAGAGATATAAAAAGATAGATAGATAGACAAATCTATAGATAGATACATAGATATATATATAGATAGAGAGATACATAAAGAGATAGATAGATTAATAGATATATAGTACATAGATACACCAATATATAGATTGACAGATGGACAGAAAGATTAATTAATAGATAAATATACAAATTGATATATTGATAAATAGAAAGATTGACAGATAGATAGACACACACATAGATAGATAGATAGATAGAAAAACATATAGTATATAGATATGCATATAGATAGATAGACACATAGGTAGACACATATACAGACATACATATAGATAGATAGATAGATAGATAGATTGGCAAATAGGCAGATAGATAGATATATAGACAGGCAGATAGTCAGTTAGTTGGATAGATAGATAGATATATAGACAAATACTTGTATAGATAGATGGACAGATAGACACTCATATTCATAGACAGATAGAATCATAGATATAAAGATAAGTAGATAGACAAATAAATAGTCAGTTAGAGCCATAGATAGATAGACAGATAAAAGATAGATAAAAAGATAGATAGGCAGACAAATATACAAATAGATAGAAACATAGATAGAAGACTACCAGATAGACATATAGATAGTCAGATATATAGATGGATAGATAGATAGATAGACAGAGAGATAGAATGATTTATAGATAGACAGATAGAAAATGGATAGATAGACTGTTAGATAGTTCATTAGATATACCAACATATAGATGGAAAGATAGACAGATAGATAGATAGAAAAATTGTTGCAAAGATAGAAAAATATATAGATAAATAGATAGATAGATGAATAAATTGATGGATAAATAGTTAGATAGATTCTCAAGAGATAGATGGACAGATAGACATATAGATAGATGGATAGATAGATGGATATACAGATGGATAGATAGACCGCCAGATAGATGTATCGATAGATGGATAGATAATCAAATATAAAGAATGATAGATTGATGGATAGATAGATGAATTGATAGTTAGATAGATAGATGGATGGATAGTTAGAATATATAGATGGATAAATAAATGGTTATATAGACAGACAGATATATTGATTGATAGATAGAAAAATAGATACATATACATATATATAGATAGGTAGATAGAAAGTCAGATAGATAAATAGATAGATATATAAATAGATAGATAGATAGATATATTGACAGATATATAGATAGACAAATATATAGATATATTTATATATAGATAGTTAGATAGATAGATAGATAAATTTTTAGAGAGATAGATATACAAATATACAGATAAATAGACATATAGATTTATAGATAAATAGATAGATAGATAGATAGGCAGTCAGATTGATAGATTGATTGATAGACCTAAAGATAGACTGATAGACAAATAATTAGTATATAGATATATAGATAGATAGATGGACAAATAGATAGACTTATAGATAGATTGATTGATAGATTGATAGTTTGATAGACAAATTGATAATCAGATTGATAAATAGTTTGATAATGAGATTGATCGAAATATTGATAGACAAATTGATATATAGATAGATAAATATTTATAGACAAATAGATAGACAGATTGATAGATGGAAAGATAAAGAGATAGATAGATGGATAGATAAATGGATAGATAGTCGGAAAGATAGACGAATAAATAATTGGATGGATAGACATATATTTAGATGGATAAATTAACATATAGATAGATAGATAAATGGATAGATAGAAAAATAGATAGACAGATAGATAGACAGGTAGATAGTCATATATATATATAGACATAAAGTTATAAAGATAAATAGACATATAGTTACATAGATAGTTAGACAAATAGATATACAGATAGATAGATAGTTAGATATATATGTAGACAAATAGATAGACATATATATATAAATAAATCAATCAATAAATAAATAAATATATATATATATAGCTATATCTATATGCAGATAGTTTGACAGAAAGAAAGATAGATAGATAAATTGACATATTGATAGATAGATTGAAAGATAGATTGTTAGACAGATTGATATATGGATTGATAGATAGATATATAACTAGATAGATAGACAAATAGATATATAGATAGATAGATAGACAGATAGTTAGATAGATATTTTGACAGATATATACATAGATAGATATAAACTTTGTTGGAGATATAGATAGATAGGTAGATAGATAGATAGATAGAATAATAAATATATAGATCGATAGATAGATAAACAGATAGATATGCAAATAGATAGATAGGTACATAGACTAATTGATAGGAAGATAAATATATAGATAAAAATATATATAGATAGATAGACAAATTTATAAGCATACATATAGATAGAAAAATAGACAGGTAGATAGACAAATAGATTGACTCACAGATTGATTAAAAAAAAGATAGATAGAGAGACGAATATATAAATAGATATATAGATAAATAGATAGACAGACAGACAGATAGATAGATAGCTAGATAAATAGACAGACATATAGATTGATAGACGAACAATTTAGTTAGGTAAATTTCTTTAGATATTATAAGAAATTTCATTACTAAAATAGAATAGCAATGGTTTTTAGACAGATTTTTGTCGAAAAATTTTCCAAGCTAATTTTAGCAATAGATATTCCCTAGCAAATTTTATAACAATGTAAATTCTCATGCTAATTATATTTTTTCCATTAGCTAAATTTTGATCGTAATTAAGAGTAGTATTTAATATCTTTCGATTGAATATATACAGAAATTTCCTAGCTAAATTAGTGAGGGAAAAATCACTAGCTATTTCCTTTCCAAAACTTTTTTTACAATTTTGTTTTTTTACAAAGAATTTTTTTACATTTTAAATATTCTTATATTAAATTGAATAAAATCATATATTATAAACTATTTTCAATAATTATCAAAAAGTAAGAGCAATTAAAAATTATTCTGATACAATAGTTACATAGGTAAAACAAAAACATAACATAGGTATATAATCATTTAAAAATAAATCATCGTCCTCATCATTACCCGGTGCATGTGCTAGCCTCTCTCATGTGGTTTCTATGTTGGAACTCCTTATGCTATCTGTCACATCAAGGCTGCTAACTATGACTCCATATAGAACATCTACTATTATATTGCAATCTTAATTTTTTTAATCTCATCATTCCCTTCTTTCATTTCCTATATTTCTTCCTTCAAAAGAGTAATCTGCTGATATTTCTCTTTTCTTTCTATCTCCATAAATACAAAATGTTCATTTGTTTCAATTTCTTGTTGTTCTATTGCCTCTTCCATTATTACTATGACAGAAGAACTAGAAGCTCGACTGCCTTAACAAAAGGCCACTCCCTTCGAGTCGATGCCGCACACTCCCTGCTTCTTTTGCTCTCCTATGGTCTCCAAATTGATAGGTTCACAGTTAATTATTTGAAGATCCATAGAACCTTGAACTGGCTGAAAAGCAGCTATCACACATTCCTCCTCAAGGTCTTGTGATAAAACATAATAAAATATTGTGCTAGATATAAATAAAATAAATCAAATATTTTTCATTCCACGCAACTTTCAAAATTTATAGCAGTATTCTAAAAGTTTATTAATATACAAGATTCTTATAGCAATCAATCAGACTTGTTGCCAACAAATTTCCCATCTGCTTTTTTCACATGTATCTTCTTGAAAATCTCATAAAAATTGAGTTCTCGACCTAATTCTATAGCCTAAAGTATGTATTTATTAAGTCAAAAAATAACACATGTTAGAAAATGTTAGCTAAAATTGTAAAAACATGTATAGATTTGAATTATTTGGATTAATAGGCCAACTACTAAATATATAAATGTTTTAAAGTTATAAATTATACCAAATTTTGAGCATGGTCAATGCTCAACTTTGACTCTCCCGTGTGGCGAGACATTCCTATACCTGGTCAAGCCACCTCAGTCCATCAGTTTTTGTTGGCTATCTCTATTGTTTTTTACTTCTGGCTCCTTCCAACACTTTAAGCCACTCGGGCCACTCATCCTCTGGTATAAAATTAGGCCTATCTTTTATAATCTTTAATTTATGGACAAAATCCGAGTACCATTCAGTAGCTTTGCTCTTCCAAATTGATTTTATTTGTCCATCAAAATGGGGTGCCCATGTACACTGATTCTATATATAAAAAATTTACAAAACAATCGTATTAATACTAAGGACATAATACTTTTATGCTTCAATAATAAGCAACATAATAGTTAACTAATTAGATAATTAATTTTCAATGCTTTTGTTTCTTTATTTTTACCTAAAAGTCATAAAATTTTTCTCTTTTAGTCTATTCAGGAACCTTCTTCCATGAGAATACTTTGAAATTAACTATTTTCTTGAAATACTTTGTAATTATAGCTGAACAATTGTGAGATGGAATGAAACTATAAAAATAAACAAATAATATTGAAAACAAGCAATTCATAACAGTATATAAAAACAAAACCACTAACAGGGACATCGTAATTTTTTATTAAAGTAATATTTATATATTTTTTATACCTCGAGCCATAATCTCTATTACTAATTTAGCACTGCTTGTAGAGAAAGGCATAACATTTGATGATGTTGATGGTAATGTAAATGGGGAAAAACTGATGGTGTAAAATGTGGTGTAGATGATGGTGATAGATTAGAAGTGTGTGCAGGATGGACAATGGATGGTGGCCTTATATTTGATAAAGGTGATGGTAAAGGTGTTTTTGATGGTGATGGTGATGTTGAAGTCTAGATAGGGTGGGTATGAGATGGTACTAACTGTACAATGAGACATAAAATATTAGATGAATCTCTTCCATGTCTACATCCATGTACACCTCCACCACGTTCACATCCTTTATGTGCAATCTATTATACAACAAGTTAAAACATATAAAAAATAATAGAGATATAATGAAAACATAAATTGATATTGTATGATGATAAACCATGCTTTTTAGAATAACACACACCAATGGATAGCAATAAAAAATAGAAAGTCATTGAAACTAATATATTCTAATACATTTATTATAGTTTAATTATCGGTATCACTATCATCTTCTAATGGACCTTCTGACATTTCATCTGATTCTAATGGTTGTTCCAACTCATCTTCTGATAGAGAAAGATCATCTTCAATTTCTATTAGGCCATCATTTAAGTCACATAAGTTTTCTGGATCTTCATCTACATGCACAGACTCAATATTATTTATGTCATCTTCTTGAAATGCTGGTCCAATAGTTAAGTTTGTACTTCTTTATTGAGATGTTAGAATTTCAAAATTTGATCAAGCTTTGATTTTTCAAATGGCCTATCAGTAACTCTTATCACGAGATAAACTCGAATATGTACAATAATATACTCGAGTAGCTTCAACTACCATAATAAAGGGCACATATTAATTAAATTTGTATTTATGGTTAACATATACTAGCTTATAACTCGAATGAATCTTTGTACCCACATTTCACATAGGATCAAACTACTCATATTTTAATAATACAATCCTATTATTTTCAAGTCCAAGATACTTCAACTCAATAAATTCTTCTATTTGACTATAATAATCAATCTCATCTACACTATAACTTGAGCCATTAATGCATAAACCACTATTCATAGTTACTTTAGAAGAACCATGCCCTATTGTGTTAAATCTATATCAATTGACAAAATACCCAAGATAGGTTGTCATATATATAAATGAACATTTACTTAGATTCTATAATAATATATTGGAATATCCATTTGAGAGATCATTTGTATGTTGCATAAATTAAACAAATGATGTTAAAAAAATATAAGATACTAATAAATCAAATTATTCAAAAAATTAAGGCTTAATAATACTCACATAGTTTTTGAACCAATTCACAAATTCTATTTCTAGTATAGAATTGACCTCATGGCTGGGAATGGTTGGTTGTCCTTATTTTAACTACTCAAAATAAATAGTACACAAATATATATAAAGGGAAAACAATGAATATCAATTTTTAATTATTCCTATTCAGAACAAAATTATCCTATGATTAAACCTACAACCATTTTGGGTATACATACTCAATATATGGTTCAACCTATTTACAATTATGTAAAACATAGCTCTGGGTTGCTTTGTGCTTTTCATTTTTCATATATCTTTTTTTTGCTCCTCCAAATGCTCTTCCAAAAGATAGATAGTCTATCCTCAGATTTATTTTCTACCAACACATGACCTTCATCATTCCAAGACATATTTCTATCCTTTGTATTGACATGGTCCTCAAAATAAAAAAAATAAAAAGATGATCCTTCTTCTACTAAATATGCATTGCAGATTGAACCTTCACCTTTTACCTTGTTTCTAACATTTAATTTCAACTTACAAAGATACCTACAACCATTATGTTAGGTTTCAATTAAATCAAATTACAATATTAATTTATGCATGAAATAATAAAACACAGCTACTTATATTTATTTACCTCTCAAAATAATACATCCACCTATATTGCACTGGCCCATCTATCCTTGCTTCATAAGTCAAAAGGACTGGAAAATGCTCCAATGAGTCAAAAAAACTCGATGGGAATATCCATTCATGCTTGCAAAGAATGAAAGGTATGTCATTCTCCAGTCTCACCAAATTATCTATTTTGATTATGGCTGTAGTTAGCTGTTTGAAAAATAAACTAAGTTCTGTAAGTACTTTCCAAACACATAGGAGAAGTATTTCATGGAAAGTAATTGGTATTGATCTCGGCATAAATAGATGACAGTTATGACTTTTCTTTCCAAATAACTTAAGATTCTTCATATCCACACATCTACCCATGTTTTACACATATCCATCATAGAATTTCAAATTTTTAACCCATTCATAAAATGTCTATCTTGCCTTCTTATCAAGAATGTAACAAGCTTTAAGATGCCTATAGTAATCATTCAACAATTATCTTTATTTTAAAGTATCCTTTGTTTTTTTGTCTACTTCCAGGATAGTGTTGAAAACAGTGTCAAATATTTTCAATATGCATTGCATCCAAATATTGATGAATTAAATTGGACCTCCTATAGGCCAAGCCCCAAAAAATACTACTTTTTCTCTTGCCAAAAGTTTTGCATATTAGTCCATTAGTTCCAATAACATTCATTTTAGTTACCTTCTTCAAACCCAAACTTTAAATCTCTGTCAATATATCATCTCTTGAACAAATAGCTAGTTGAATTATCGTCACTATTTTATTTTTTCAAAAAGCAGTTTTATTTTTTTGGGATGGATGATTTGTAGGTAGAAACATATGATGGCTATCAAACCATGACTATTTACCACTGAATCTGAGAGTAAAATCAACAGATCTGTCCATGCAATTCGGGCATGCTAACCATATTGTTGTACTCCAACCAGACATTATTGAATATGTAGGAAAATTACTTATCATCCATATAAGGGCTGCCCCCATAATTAAATTTTGTTTCTTTGAGATGTCATACATATTCATTCCAACATCCCATAAATGATTTAACTCTGCTATAAGAGGCTATAAGAAAATACCCAATATGTCTTTCAGATATTTTGGCCTTGGAACCAATATTGATAGAAACATATATTGATCCTTCATACACAACCATGGAGGCAAATTGTAAGGTGTCTCTATCACTGGCCATGTGAAATACTATTGCCCAGATTGGCTAAATGGCTGAAAACCATCATTTTAGCGATCCAATCTCACATTTCGACTTTCAGCAGTAAAATTTTGATGTATATGATTAAAATGCTTCTAAGCAAGTGAATCTGATGGATGAAGCATGTTTCCTTGTACAACCTCATGCTCAAAAGGCCATCTAATATCAGTGCTGTTGCATTTGATGCAAATAGCCTCTACAATCGAGGAATTAAAGAGAAGTAATACATCTTCTTAAATACAACTTTCATCTTCTATCATATTTCTACAAAACAAGGTGCATTCTTAAACCGAGGATAATTAAAAAAATTACAAATAATTAAATCACTATCATCACCCCAATATAACATATATTCATTGAAACAACACTTAATTATTTTCACTGGTAGACCCACACCTCATAGAATCTTCTTAGTGCTGTAAAAGTTTTTAGTGACCAAATTATTATTCGGAACAATCTCTTTCATCAGTTCTGTTACCTAATCAAATAATTTCACACACATATAATTTTTTAATTTCATTCTCATAAGTCGAGACACAAGTAACAATTGTGAATGTGATTCACACCCTGACCACAACTCATTATCTACAGCTTTAAGCATTTCACAATATTTCTAAGCTTCAGGATTAGGTGGTTCATCCATGTAATCCATATTGAAGTCAACTCCAGCAGCTTCCATGACCATTCTATGGTATATGTTTGATGTTTCTTTACTACATACTTATGATTCAGTACCCTCATTTTGGTCAATGTTCATAGTCGTTGTACTTTCCACTTGATAAATCCAAACAAAATAATTTGGTACAAAGTCATATTTAGCCACATGGTATCTAATAGTATTTACATCACAAAAAAATATATTCTCACACTTGTGGTTATTACATGGAATTAATTTTATTTCCATCCATCTCTATTGACCATAGGCAAAGTTGATAAAAGTTTCTAGTCCACTCAACAAATCTTTATTCAAAATTCTATTCATAAACCTTTTGTATATCCACTGATGATATGAACTCATTTTGTCATATTATATTTGCAAAAAATTATGCCTAATCATAATTATGAATGAAACATAGAATGACTTCAAATAATTCTATTAATTAAATAAAAATACTTACAGATGAATATGTAAAGATAAAATATCATGAATATCTAGGCAATGCATTTTTCAGATTCTACATGAAGAAACAGAGCATTTATTAACATGCTAAAGATGAAAAGATATCACGCTATTGCTAGATGAATGGAGTATGTCTTTTCTAGTGCACCAATCAAAGCCACACAAAAAAGAAAGAATTAGGAGAACATCAGAACCAAGTGAAAGTATAAGATAGGGAAGCAAAAAAGAAAGGAATTACTAGTTTGAAGGAGAAAGCTTCTCACTTCTCTATGAAGATTAAAGATCAAAAATTCAACTATGATTCAACTCAATCATTGAATATAAAAATAAATAGGAAAAAAATTGAATGAAGATCCAATTCCAAGAACTTTTGGAAAATAAATTAATGAAGAATTCAGACATGAACAATAATAGATTTGGACTAGAAAATATATCATACAAAGTATTAAACTATAAAATATAGATGTGAAGCATACTACAATTTCAATTGTTTAGCATTACAAATATGGACAAATTAGAGATACTAACAATTACAAACATTAACATTAACATATTTTGTGGAAAACTATAATCAAAAGATAGTATGCTAAAGAAAACTAACTAAGATAAGAAGAATGAGAATTAAGCAAAACTAGTTGACTATAGAGCTTTTAGTAATTCTATCACATCTAACATTAAGTTTACTAACAAGATAGAGATTAGAAATGGATGAATATAATCTAATAAAACTATAGCTTAATATTAAAGAAAAACATGACTGAAACACCAAGAATAAATGCCAAAAATGCATAAATAAATAGTTAATTGAAGTAGTGACCTAAGGACGCACTATCTTATAAACTAAAGAAATGCCACAAAAATAGTAGTGCAAAATAAATCTTTTTTAATATTTGAGTAATTTACTTAATGATTATTTACATACACATCAATTCAAACTTAAATGATACGAAGGATGGCAACTTATAAATTTAGCAAAAATTATGGATATGACCATCACTTATATACTTTTGCCGATTATATATTTAATTGTGAAATTAATTTTTTGTATTGAAATGCCTATTTTCATTTTCTATGATGGTTGTTAGCTCACACTATATGTTATTTTCAATTTAATCATTTATGACTAGACTGAACACATAAAAGTATATTTTATGAAACAAAAGATTAAAAAAAGCTATATTTTGGCAAGAGCAGCCTGAGAGTTTTTTAGAATGCTTAAATAGTCAATGAGCAAATCAGGTCACATCACTTTTTTTAAAAGATTTTAGAATAGGTTAATTTATTTCATCAAACAATAACATTTCTATAATTGCAAAAAAATTATAAAATCATTTAATATACTCATATTATTGTGTTACACCAAAACAAAATGTTGAAAATATATAAATGACAAAGAATACAATGATACCCATATATACAAACAAAAAACTATGCATACATACCTGTATGTGTGTGTGTCATATATCAAGAGTATCATCACCTACACAAAAAAATTTATTAACATATGCTAAATCTAAAATAGCTAAAAATAATAAAAAATAAAAGGAAAACATATGTTATATTAAGAGTATCATATTATGAATTAATGATAATTTTTGATTTTTGTTAATCATTAACTTTTTATTGCTAAATGTTGAATTTAGCAAAAAATATACTACTAGAATAATATTAAATCTAAAAATTACACCAATATTAAAGATATTTATTCATATAGAGATTTAGATCCAATAAATAATTTTAATTAAAAAACTTTTCTTTGATATATTGATTCTTAGTAATTATCTCAGAATCAACATTAGATCAAAGTCAAAATTTTGAAAGTCATTATTAATGACGTGTTTCATATTGTTTGATTTTTTTTGTATGTGTGACAAATAAATTGGCACATTTTTTGTGTACAGAAGTAAATTAGTGAGCATGTATCATTGTGAACAATAAATAATGTGCATGTAAAGAAAACATAGACTGCACTAAACATAGGCTTCACACGCATCACACATCTACTACTTTGGATAAATATACTATGTGCATATTTTTTTTAAAACACAATTGTATACTCTATTATTAAACATATTATCTATCATATTACTCATATAAACATTATATAATGATGGAATAGTTACTTAATTTTTAATGTGTACATGAAATAAGTCACCATGCATGGCCAGTGTACTTTGAGAATACATGGTATCTAATAAAACAAAATAAGAAAATTATGTACAATGTTTGTTCCCCTACTTACAATAATGTATAGTCTGACTTGGGTTCTTAGTCTTTTACACCCCCCCCCCCCCCCCCCCCCTTTCCATCAAGTGTGCTTTGATTCTACATGGCAATATTAGATAGATATAATAAAGTCTTAGTGTAGTGAATTTATTTCAATAGTACTAGTAAACAAGAATTAATATCAGACTAATTAAATTAATTAAAATATCTACAATTCTTAACAGAATAGAATTACTATGGAATTTATTGGGGATCTAATTAAAGACCAGAAAATATGATTTATTTAAAAAAAAAACTAAACAAAATTTATCAACATCTACCAACAAAAATTATACCCTCAACAAACTATCAACATTAGCAATGATAGCAAAATTAAAGGTTATGGTTAAGCTGTACCTACTTCTTTTAAAAAATATAAAAGTTTCACACTATAACAACAAACACCTGATTAGTAGATAAATTTAAATAGGTTCTTCATATTCATCTTCTCTACAGAACAAAAATTATAAAATATAAAAAACCATAAATTGAAATATAAGATATAACTTAAATTTAAAAAATTACAGTACCTTGCTCTTCTTCTCCTCTTGTTATTATTTTCTTCATCCTCTTTTACTATTTTCTTCATCCCCTTTTACTAATTTCTTCGAATTTCAGAACTAGCACACTTTCTATTGATTTGAAATCCATTAAACCTTAAAAAAATAATCATTAAAAGAAAAAAAGTTCACACTACCAATTTATCATTAACTCACAAGAGCTAAACAAAAAAGCACCAGTTAGCTCACTTCCGATTTTAAATTTGAAAAACTCATTACTGATTTTTCATTTAAATTATGATGAAAATTAACAAAAAAACACAGAGAGTGAGAGAGAGATGTTATTTTTTTATAAGGATCTTCGAAACGATGCTACGATGGTTGTATGTTATGAGAGATGCACTTGGTTTGATATGGTTCTTCAAAATAATGTTGCGATGGTAGTGTGTTCTGAGAGTCGAAAGTTTTTCAGAAGTGAATTGACCTAATTACATAGAGATGGCCAGATGGGGGAGAGATGAGTTAGATATTGAAAATATTAGAAAACAAAATTATTTTATATTTAACCATTATTTATATTATTTCATAAATAAATAAATTTATGATTAATAGTTTTAGAAACTTTTATGGTTATTTTTTATAATTTTATTTATAATTTTTTTTTCTATTTATGATTTATAGAAAAAAAATTTAATTTATGGTTATAACAATGGAGAAAATAAATAATATTACTAATAACCATGAAAACTATTAATTGGTAATTAAATTTTCATATTATTTCATTTATTAAAAAAATATATTATTTCATATAAACATTGATAAATTGTATAAATGTATAACCATACAAAATTTATAACATCTCAATTAAATAAAAAAAATAGCCAAGTAAATAATGAATAAGTAACATATAAATAATATTCAAACAACTAATAAAAAATCTAACCATAAAAATAAAAATATATAATCATAACATTATCCAAAAAAAATTAAATTAAAAATTAGTTATTTACAAATATAACTTACAAAAATAAGACAACAAATAAATCCAAAAAAAAAAAGACAAAAGCTACCAAATTTCAACTTGTATATTACTATAACAAATGATTTTAGATAATTTTTTAGTAGCTATTTCAATATTAAAAAAAACAAGAAGAAAATATTAAGTAAGTAATAACTTTCTATACTCTGATTAACTTCTGAGTTAATAATCATACATCTAAGTAAAAAGATGAGTTATGAAAACTATAGTACATAACAAATGAGAAGTATCAACAACAATATTAAAAAAAAGATTTGTTTACTTCTTTAAAGAAAGCATCATGATAAAGGAGCTCTATGAAGACTCATTAATAACAATGATAATTGAATTGTCTCCCTCAATACCCTATAATACTCTCGGCCTCATTCATAGATAAAACTACTAATATCCCACTATGATATATCATTTCTTCATATGATATATACATTATAGAGATAATCTCTTGTTTATGCATACAAGTATCATATTGCACATCATTATTCTTTTAGATGTACATTTATATAATCTTTTATATATAATGACATATGATTATATAAATGTATGTGTTTAGATATAATGTTGTGTTTAAAATATTTATATAAATGTTACACACACACACACACATATATATATATATGTAACACTTTTATAAATATTATATTGTATATATATCACAATTATATAAACATTATAAATATTATATATTTATATAAAAATTTATATGTTATATAAATGTTTATAAATATGTATAAACATTTTATATGTAATATAAATGTTATATATACAATTATATAAATGGATAGTATTATGTAAATGTTGTAAAAATATTTATAAACATTTATACATATGTATAAATATTTATATATATTACTATATGTTTATATATAATGTTATACATTTATATATATTTAAGTATAAACATTTATATATAATGTCATATGATTATATAAATTTATAAATGTTTATATATACTATTATGTGTTTATAATATTTATATAAATATTATATTGCTACAAATCAGGCATAGCATTTTCCAAAATAGTATACCTATATTGCTATAATGTTTTTGAAAATATGTTTATTTTTTTATTTTTTTATTTTTTTATTTTTTTATTTTTTTTAAATCATTAAATATACCGGAGGAAACAAAATATTTTCTGAGTTTAACAGAAAGTAGAAATCATTTATTTTGATGTATTTTTTAATATGAATATTTACTTATTTAGGTACTTTTTAAAAAATTTACTAATCAGCATAACCATTAGTAGCTCATATTTTATATTTAATTGAGGATGGAATTTTTTTTTACATGAAAAAATTAATTTTTTTAATTATATCAATATTAAGGAGGGTGTGAAAAAAAAACATTAACAATATCAAATTTAATGAATTTGATTTCTTCAAGATTATACAATATTAACAATTCTTTCACTAATTATGAATATTCTTGATTATATAAGTATTCTAATTTGAGTTGGATATAAATTTTAAGCAAATGATTAATAATTTTTATAATTTTTAAAATATTATATTTAAATTATTATATTTTATATTTTAGCATTACACAAAGTCAACTTGACAATTCAAGTAGCACAACCTGAGTCATATTCACTTGCAAACTAAGCAATAAAGATCTAGGTTGAGTATTTTTGGCAATATAAATCAATGTGAGCAACCAAACTCTATGAGATATTAGGTTTGCCTAACTTAATTTCTAATTAAACTAATAAATATTTTGGCTTTACCCAAAATATCATCTCTAACACAAGCACAGAAATATATGATTTGCTTTTAATTAAATTGTTCATGATTAAATAAAACATATTGTGTTAAACAATAAGATTTAAGAGAATATTGACATTTAATCCTATGCATTTTTGTCATCAGCTAGCATTCATAAAAATTTTATATGATCCTAATATCTATTTTTTCTCAAGTAAGCTTGGTTTTATGTTGTATGTATGCCAACTTGAATGGATGTAGAGATTAAAGTTAAATTGTTTTTCATGGTTTATTGTGTTGTAAATAAAGGTTTACCAACATATTCAAATATTTAAATAAAGATAATTTATGCATATTTTATTATGAATATTTACATTCAAACTTGCAATAGTACTAACAAAACTTGTATCATTTACCATGGAAAAATAAGCTATTGCTGTCAGCCCAGCACCAACACCCTTAACTTCTTGTATTACAAAAGTAATATCATCAAATCAAACTTCAGTTTAAAAATGAAAGGCAGACAAAAAGTAGACACTTAATCACACTAACCTTGGTCAAAAGAAAATATTAATGAAGCAAATGTAGAAAATAGTAGGTACAGTGAATAAACTTATTGTCTTGACGGATAAAAGAAAATTGAACAAATTTAGTATCAGGTATAATAAGTAATCAAGATGTAATTATAACATAAGAATAATAAAGAATAATAAAATTAATAAAAGATACTTTTGAGAGTCTCTTAGCAGATATCTGATTGATATACATTAAGAAAATTATTGGGCAGTAGATTCCAAGTATTCATTTCCATTTTGTCCCAACTGTTTACATCAGCCCTGTGTACACAATTCCTCATATCACCTGCCAAAATGGATACCTTATTTTAATAAATGGTAAGAACAGTGAACTTAAACTTTTCGAAAAAATCCTTGGAAAAAAAATTATATTGTATGAGATTGATTTAAATTACCAAGTTTGATCATCAAACCAATTCCAAAAATCATATATTTTATTCTTCGTCAAAAATTGAAAGCATGGAACAAATAACACAACAAATGCTAATACAAAATGAGGTCTTCAAATTGAAAGAACAACGATTAGGTATGATAATTCATGTTTCAGAAATTACAAAAAATAGATTAAATCAAAAAGGCAATTACACAAATCAGAATTAGAATAATGAAGAATAACATGCTACCAAAAATGTTTCGTAAGTAGATTGCCTCCTTGACACAATTTTGGTTGGCCACCTATTAGGTTATTATTTATGTTTAACTTGTTTTAATTTTAAAATATTAATACTTATTTATTTATTACTTTATTTTAAATTTAATATTATTTTATATTTTATTTTTAATTTATTATAATAATTTACTCAAAGCTTTAATTCTTATAAATTTTAGTAGAAACAAAAATAAAACTTGAATTAAAATCAACTTAGGGTCAGTTTGGTAATGATTTAAAAAGTGTTAAAGTGCTAAAAAAATTTTAAGTTTTTTTAGGACAAAAAAAATATCATAAGTAATATTTTTAAAAAACTTTTTAAACGCTAAAAATAATACTTGCAGTATTATTTTAATAAGCACTTGGCGATATATTTTTTATAACTCATTAAATTTTTTTGGATGTAATTAAAACATCAATTAATTTATCCTTAAATATCAATTTATTTTATTTTAAATTTAATAAAAAATATGATTTTTTTATAGTTCATATATTTCAAATAATTTAGTAATAATTTGTTAAAAAAAATTGTTAATCATTAAATTTTTTTTATAAGTTTTATGAATATAAATATTTTCTTTTTTATTTCTTAATTGAGATTATTTGTAAATATTTTATTATAAGCATACACATAATGATTTTAGGTTTTTATAAATACAAATGTTTATGTATGTTCACTTATAATGGCAAATATTTAAAAAATTTTTATAATTATTGAATTAATTATTTAATGTATTTATTAAAACAAATATTTAAATATTTTTATTAATTAATTCAAATAAAATTTTGTATATTTTTTAAAAATATTATAATCATAAAAATAGTTATTGTAGTCTTTATTAATATAAATTTTTATTTGTATTTATATATATTTGAAATTATTTATTTATAATATCCTATTTTTATAATTATACGAAGAGAATGTATTCCTCAAGGATCCCTCATCCATAGACCATGACAAACCTTTAATATACAAAATATATCAAATATTAAGGATGAAAATATTAAGTATTATTATTATTAGTGTTATGGAGGAATTCCTTTTTTTTTTTGCAAAGTTGGATAAAGGTTTGTGCTATTTTTGGATGCAACAAATTATAAAGAATAGTACTTTCATTGTCAAAAAAATTATATTTAATAAAATTTTAAAATTGAACTAATTTAAGAAAATACTTCTCAGAGTAATATTCCTATCTTTTAGTGATATCAATGCATAATATGAAATTGTTTTTGTTATTTTGTTTTGAAATTTAAGAGATGCAAGCCTAATATTTTTTTCTATTTGGAGATTAGAATGATTAGGATTTCTTGTAATGCATGTAATTGCTACTTAAGAGCTATAAGGCTACTCTAATTTTTTCATAATCTTAAACTTTTTCTCCTTCTCTTATCGCTTCTTCTTCATATTTTTCTACTTCTACTTCTTGTACTGCTACTACCACAAATGAGTATCTACTTTCAAATGAGAATGCTCATTTATAGATGAGATAATATTTTTCTTTGCTTTATCTTTAACATGGTCTATAGTATATGCTATTATACTTTCTCATTAATCAAAGATAAAAATATAGATTATAGATCAATTGAGAAAGCTTACAAATAGATGAGTATCTAATTACAAATAGAGTATAAAGGGCAAATTGATTACCAATTTTGCAAGATTAATAATAGATGAGTATCAACTTGCAGCATATAGAAATCCATTTGTTAGAGCATATGTTTGAGTGGTTGATTTTCCATTGTCGACAACTTCCTTGATTTGATAGAGCATAGTGATATATGTATCTCACACATCAACCATGATACAACATCAATATACATTTTTTACAAGGTAAATGGTCTTGAGGTTGGTAATATATTTTTTACAAATCATCTCCATTGGAGAAACTAAGGTCTTGAAAGACTAACTATGGTCTCCTTTATTAATAATATTTTTTCTATTACATGATTAATCAATCAAAAAGTTTGGTTACCTAACAACAACAAATCATCGTTAGAGCAAGCAAAGACATGAATATTCAATTGATATGCCTTCCAATATCAAAAGATTATTAAAAGATAACCATCAATGGGTTTCAAACCAATTTGAAAAATATTATAGCTCAAATATAAAACCAATTAATTAAATATAATAATTTTGAATTAAATCACAAAATTATTTTTTATATTCTCAAACTATACTTAATAGAGTTGAATTAATAAATAGAAAATATATATATATATATATATATATATATATATATATATATATATATATATATATATATATTATTTTTATTACACACACGCGCGCGCATACACACTACAAAAATTATGAATAGATTAACCAAAATAACTTTTCTGGATTTTTCAAAAAAGATGTAAAATGCATAGCACATAGTAATTTTAATAATGCAAAAATTATTAAACACATATACACACTACCATAAAATAAATGAACACAACAAAAAACTACAAAAATTATGAATAGATTAACCAAAATGACTTTTCTGGATTTTTCAAAAAAGATGGTAAATGCATAACACATAGTAATTTTAATAATGCAAAAATTATTAAACACATATACACACTCCCATTAAATAAATGAACACAACAAAAAACGTACACTATCAAAAAATACACTGCTAAAAAACTTACCATAAATAACACAGACTATGATCATACACACACTCTCATTTTATCATTCATATAATATCAAAATACAGATTTAAACTATTTGTTTTTGAATAATTATTCTAAAAAATTTATTTTTTAGAATAATAAATCAAGAACATATGTATTTTTTTTCGTGCTCCTCACTCAAGAATACCCATGAACAAAAATATTAGCAATGGGCCATGAATAATTGAAGTTTTAAATAGAAATTTTTATAACCATAACAAAAAAAAGATACCAGCAAACTTTAGCATCAAAATCACCCAAGCCATGATAAAGAAGTTCACCCACTTAATACCAACATGCCCAAACAATGCATAACAATTTTTTCATTTCACATCTATTGTAATAAAAAAATTATAAATATAATTTTGTTTAAATAGTTTATGTATACTTCTTTATAGTCATATATATATAGTTATGTTTAAACGCACTTATTTAAAGCAAACTTATATTTATGTATACTATTTTTGTATACAGTATGTAGTTATTTATATTGAATAATTTTTTAATTCGGCAAACCTACTATGCACCATCAAAATCAACACAATGACAACGCATTATATCACAAATGCATGAAGTATGTATATGATTAAGTATATATATACAATCCAAAAGCACCACGGTGAATAAAGGAGAAGAATATCTGAAAAATTAAAAACTTAAGCTTAATCTAGGTAATCGATGAAGAATAAATGTATAAAACGTACCCCAAATCAAATAAAAATTAAAACGTAAACCTAGAAATCAAATATATGTTGAAGCATCGGTGTCGAGGGATGGATGGCCTTTTGTGGAGGTTTGCGTCACTTTAGCATCGGTGTCGAAGAAGATAATCGGTGTTGAAGAAGATAATCGGTGTCGAAGAAGATAATCAAATTTTTTCTATTTTTAATTATTATAACATGAAATAATATATATATATATATATATAATCAAAAAGACTAATTAATTGTATTCACTATTAAAAACTTTTCGAACAAAATGAATGTGCATGTTGGAAGGTACAAATGAAAAATAAATACCTTAGAATTTTTTATTATAATATTGATATAAACAATAAATATATAAACAATAAAAAAAATATGATTAGCCTTTTAAAAAAAATCAAATAAGTACAAAATTAACAAACTCTATATAATAAGACATAAATGAAAAGATGATTTGCCTTCTAGTCACTCGCCTAAGAATTATAAAATACTATTAATGTAAAAAGATATATAAAAATTTATATTTTATCTTTTAAAATTTTTAAGTCATATTTATTATTTTAATAAAAAATTAATGTTAAAAGCTAATAGTCAAAATATTACTCAATTATTTAATCCATATATATTCTTTTAAGAGCAAACATCTATGTATTTATTTAAAAATATTAATTTATTTTCTTTATTAAAAAAATTATATTTATATTATATTTCAAGATTTTCAAATATTGTATTATTTATTTATTTAAAAGGGTTATATAATAATAAAATTTTTTTTACTTAAAATAATATTAATTTTTACTAGTTTATTCGTCAATTCAGATAATTTATAAAATATTTTCTATTTTATTATACAATGAATTAATTTATATGTATATTAATAGAAATTTTAATATATGTTAATTTAATTTTTAAAATAAAGAAAAAAATTATTATACTTATTGAATTTAATATTTAATGTTACTTTAATATAAATTTTTAAGTTTCTTATTTTAAAATTTTAGAAAATTTTTTGTATAATTTTATAAAAAATTAATACATCATAAAAATATTTAATTTAGTCCTTATTAATATTTATAATTGTTTTTTGTATTTGGATATTATTTAAATTATTTATTTATAATATAAATTTTTTATGATTTTACGAGAAGAATGTATGTTTCAAGGATTTCTCATCTATAAGCCATTAACATAAATTTAATAAACAAAATTAAATAAAATATTAAAACTAATAAAAAAAATTAGATAAATAAATATTGGTTAGGGAAATGCCGTTGCTAAATCCGTAGCTAAATTATAGATTTTATAAGGTATGGAAAATTTGTTGCTATATTACATATTTTACTAGCTCGAGAAAATTTATCGCTAAATCATAGATTTTATTAGCATGAGAAATTCCAACAGTAAATCTGTCGCTAAATTCATCGTTAAATCATGGATTTTATTAGCAAGGAAAATTTCACTGCTAAATCTATCACTAAATCATAGATTCAATTAGTAAGGAAAATTTTGTCGCTAAATCATAGATTTTATTAGCAAGAGAAATTCTGTCGCTAAATCCGATGCTAAATAATGGATTCTATTAGCAAGATAAATTTTGTTGCTAAATCCGTCGCTAAATCATCGATTTTATTAGCAAGGGAAATTCAGTCACTAAATCCGTCGCTAAATAATGGATTTTATAAGCAGAAAAAATTTCATCTCTAAATCCGTTGCTAAATGATAAATATTATTAGTGAAGGAAAATCTCTTGCTAAATCTATCGCTAAATAATGACTTGGATTAGCGAGTGAAAATCCCTCACTAAATCCATCACTGAATAATGACTTTTATTAGCGAGGGAAAATCCCTTGCTAAATCCGTTGCTAAATAATGGCTAGTATTAGCGAGGGATATTCTATTGCTAATCCATCTATAAATTCCCTACTTTTCTTGAACGAAATTTACGAAAAATTTCCATCACTCATCCATCGCTAATTCCGTCGCTAAAAACCCCGCTTTTCTTGAACGGATTTTACGAAAATCTTGCATCGCTAATCCGTCGCTAAATCCCTTGCTTTTTTTTACGGAATTTACGAAAAATTTTCCGTCTCTAATGCATTGCTATTTTTCTTTTCTAAAAAAACATTAATCCCTTGCTATTCCCTAGCTAATCCATTGCAATTTAGCTAGGGATTGATCCCTGGAAAAAATTACCTAGGTAAAACGAATTTTTCTTGTTGTGATTCTATCTATTTGTCTATCTACCTATTTATATATCTGTTTATCTATCTATCTATTTATATATCAGTATGTCTATCTATTTATTATCTTTATATCAATCTATCTTTCAAACTATTTATATATCTATCTATGTGTCTATATATCAGTCTATCTATCTATCTAATAGTATATCTATCTCTATATCTATATATCTAACTATCTATCTGTCTATTTATTTGTTTATATGACTATCTATTTGAATGTTTATAAGTCAATCTGTCTGTCTATCTGTATGTCTATTTGTATGTCTATCAATCTGTCAATCTATCTACATATGTATCTGTCAGTCTATTTGTCTAACTATCTATCAGTATATATATTTGTCTATCTATCTATCTTTCTCTCTTTGCTTTGTATTTTTGACTATCTATTTGTATGTATATATGTCTATCTATTTGTTTATTTGTCTATATGTCTATCTATATATATAAATGTATGTTTATCTATTTATCTATATGTTTGTCTATCTATATCTATAACTGTTTCATTTTATATATGTCTATCTATCTAAGTATCTATTTATCTATCCGTCTATCTATTTGTCTATCTATCTATTTTTTGGTGTATCCATCCATCTATATGTCTATCTGTCTGTCTATCTATCTGTCTATCTTTTTGTTTATCAATCTATCTATCTATCTATCTATTGATTTATCTATCTATCTATCTATTTGTATATCTATTTGTCTATCTATTTATTTATCTGTCTATCTATTTATCTGTCTATATAAATATTTGTATATCTATCTTTTGTCTATCTACCTATCAATCTATCTGTCTATCTTAATATTTATCTGTCTTTCTTTAGATTTGTCTATCTATCTATATGTCTATATGTTTTTTTAATTGTCTATATATCTTTCTTTCTATCTGTTTGTCTATTTGTCTTTTTGTTTGTATATCTATCTACCTATATGTTTGTTTATCTATTGGTTTATTCATCTATTTATCTTTCATTTTATGTGTTTGTCTATTTGTCTATCTGTCTGTCTGTCTTAATCTTGTATATCTATCTATCTATTTATCAATCAATTAATCTATCTATCTATCTATCATTCTATTTATATATCAAATTATCTATCTATCTATTAGTCTATTTTTCTGTCTATCTTTATCACTATCTATCTATCTATCAGTTTATTTTTCTATATATATTTCTATGTATCTTTATGTCTATCTATCTATTTATCTATTTAATATCTACCTACCTCCCTATCTATCTATCTAATTAAATGACTATCTATATGTATATATTTCTGTATATAAATATGTCTAACAATCTATCTACCAATTTGTATATCAATATGTGTATCAATTTGGCTATTAAATTGGCAATAAATCTATCTCTCAATCTATCTTTCAATCTAATTATCAATCTGACTATCTATTTGCCTATCTAATTTTTAATCTATTTATATATTTGCTTATCGATTTGAAAATCTATGTTTATATATATATATATATATATATATATATATATATATATATATTATCTAGCTATCTATCTTTCTTTCTTTCTAACAATCTTTATATATATATATATATATATATATATATATATATATATATCTATCTATCTATATATCTATCTATCTGTCTATTTGTCTATCTTTTAGTCTATCTATCAGTATATTTATCTGTCTATATATCTATTTATCTTTCTATATATCTATATGTCTATCTATATGCCTATATATCTATGAATCAATTATATTATCTATCTATTTATTTTTCAATTTATCTCTCAATCTATCTATTTATCTATTGGTCTTTCAATCAGTCTTACATTATGCCTATCAATCTATCTATCAATATGACTATCAAGCTGTCAATCAATATGTCTATCAATCTATCTATAAATCTATCTATTATTATGTTTATTAATATATCTATCTATATGTCTATGTCTATGGCTATCTATCTATATATCTATCTTTCTATCTATCTACCTACCTACCTACCTATCTATCTATCTTTATGTCTATCTATCTGTCTGTCTATCTATTTATTTGTCTATCTGATTATCTATCTGTCTATCAATCAATTAATCTATCTATTATATACCTATTTATTTATCTATTTGTCTATATTTTCATATTGCTATCTGTCTATTTGTCTATATTACTATCTATCTGTCAATCAATCAATCTATCTATCTATCGAAATATATACCGATCTATTTATCTATCTATCTATATTTCCATATTACTATCTATCAATCTACCTATTTATCTATTGATCTATCTATCTATCTATATGTTTATCTATATGTCAATCTATCTAACTATCTATCTGTCAATCTATCTTTCAATATATCTTTCTATCTATCTGTATATCTATATGGTTATCTATCTATCTATCTATCTATCTATCTATTTTTCTATCTTTTTATCTTTCTATCTTTCTATCTTTTTGCCTATCTATTTTTCTATCAATTTATCTATCAATATATTTATTTTCTATCTTTCTATATATATATCTATTCATCTTAATGTCTATCTATCTTTCTATCTAATTATTTATAAATATATCAATAAATCTATCTTTCAATATATTTACTAAACTATATATTAATTTGTGTATCAATCAAGCAATCAAACTATATATAAATCTGTCTATCAATCTAACTTTCAAAAAAATTATCAATCTAACTATTTATCTATCTATTTATCTATTAATCTTTTTATATATTTATCTATATATTTGTATATTAATCTGTCTGTCTATCTATCTATCTATCTATTTTTCTATCTATTTATCTATCTATGAATCTATCGATTTGTCTATCTATCTATCTTTCTATCTATATGTCTATCTATCTTTCTATGTATCTTTCTATCTATATATCTATTTATCTATTAGTATATCTTTATGTCTATTTATATGTCTATATATCAGAATATTTATTTATCTATCTATATCTATATCTATCTGTCAATATATATCTATCAATCTATTTGTCAACATATCTATCTAATAATCTATCTATATATCTGTCTATCTATCTGTCTATCTATCTGTCTATCTATATTTTAATCAATTTATCTATGTATCTATATATCTATCTGTCATTTTCACTATCAATTTGTTTATCAATATTTCTTTAAATATATATATCAATCAATCTTTTAATCTATCTATTATAATGTCTATTAATCTGTCTATCAATATGTCTATTATTCTGTCAATCTTTTTATCTATATATCTATCTATCTCTAAATATATCTACATATCAATATATCTATCTATATATTTATCTATCTATCTTTCTATCGATTTATCTACTTATCTATATATCTATCTAACTATCTATCAATCTATCTATCGATCAATCAATCTATCTTTCTATCTATATGTGTATATATCTATCTATCTATCTATTTTTCTATATATCTATTGATATATCAATTTATATATCTATCTTTTTGTCTAAGTATCTATTTGTCTATTTATATATCTATTTATCTATCTATTTGTCTATATATCTGTTTATCGAACTATCTATCTATATATCTCTCTATCTATCTATCTGTCTGTCTATCTATCTATATATCTATCTTTCTATCTATATATCAATCAATCAATATGTCTGTGTATCTATCTATCTATCTTATCTTTGTATGTATGTATCTATCTTTCTATGTGTTTGTCTATCTATATATCTATCTATCATTATGTCTAACAATCTTTCTATCAAATAGTCTATAAATATCTCTATCATTGTCGATCAATTTGTCAATAAATTTGTATATCATTCTATATATAAATCTATCTATCAATCAATCTATCTATTTGTCTATCTAACTATCTATATATCTATATATCTATCTATCTTTCTTTCTGTCAATCTATCTATCTATCTATGTTTATATCTATTTATCTATCTATTTGTCTAATAATCTATCTATCTGTATATCTATAATATATCTATCTATCTTTATATCCATATATTTATATGTTTATCAATCAATCAATCTATCAATCTATCTATTTATATATATATAACTATCAATCTAGCTATCTATATTGATCTCTACCTACCTATCTATCTATTTGTCTTTCTAATTATTTATTTATATATCTTTCTATTTGTCTTTCTAAATATCTATCTACCTCTCTATCAATCTATCAGTCTATCATTTTATCAGTCTATTAATCTATCTATCTATCTGACTATCAATCAATCTATCGGTCTGTTTGTATATATATGTATATATCTATAAGTTTATCTATATATTTGCCTATTTGTTTATCCTGCTATCTATCTATTTTATGTCAAAATGTTATATGTCAATCTATATATCTATGTAACTATCTAACTAATATATTTATCAATTAATTTATATATCTTCTTTCTATTTTTCTATCTCTCAAACTATCTAACTGTCTTTCTATTTATTGGCCTATTTGTCAATCTATATATATATATATATATATATATAGCTATCTATCTATCACTCATTCTATCTGTTTACCTTTATATTTGTCAGTTTATCAAAATGTCTATCTAACAAATAGGAAATCAAGTTATTATCAACAATTGGTATTGGAGGTTTAGGTTGTGCATTATGATGCACCATTCGGCGAAGTTACTATTGATGATAATACTAAATTTAATAAATAGTAAAAATTTTGCAGACAATATCAGCATGTTAAAAGAGGTGTTCTCAATTCTCATACACAGTGTTTTGCAAGAATTATCTAGAAGAATTTATATTTTGTAGACAGTAATAACTACATTTGAAGGAAAAGTGAAAATAAAAAAAATCTATAGAACAAAATTTGGATTCTTGAAAATATAGATGATGGATTATATATACTATAAAAATCTATATCAACCCCTTATGAAGAAGATGATAGAGTGTACGAAGAAAGAAGAGCGCATACTAGCACTTGAATTCATCTGAAATATGATATCTTACAAACTTACTTTCAATATGAAAATTGAGAAGAGCATAGTAAGGCTTACGATGGCTCATGCTAGTATATACGAAAAATTAATTGATGCTAAAAAAGTGCACATGATGAGGTGTTTTTCAATCTGAAGTTGACAGAAAGCACATCAGTGACCCAAAGTCAATGATGAAGTATGTGCATTGATACTTTTGTGTTCTCTATCAAAAATTATCATATTACAATTATAGTTGCTCATAGTTCATCAAGAACTAATAAATTGAAATTTGATGATGTTCAAGATCTAATTCTCAGCAAGGATATTCAACAGAGATAGACAAGTGAAACATCAACCTCTTTAGAATTATATAATAGTAAAATGAAAGAAATTCAACCAAGAGAAAATGTCAAAGCAAATCAAAAACAAGAGATCTAAACTTAAGAATCATTGTGATTATAATAGCTCAAAGACCATTATGTATTGAAAATATAGAGAGATAAGACACTACAAAAATCAATGCAAGTGTTAGTTATTTTATAGCATGGTAAAATGTATCACAAGTATATGAGTTTAACAAGTAATAAAGTTAACTCTATGAATCTGGATTATCATTTCATATATATTGATTATTTGATTAATTATCAAAGTTTCTTCAATATCTAAGCTTACAATAATTAAATAGTTTCTAGTGTTTACGCAAGTAAACAATTCTATGGTTAGCTTACAATAAGTAAACGGTATCAAGTCCATGGGTATACAATTTCTGAGTTAATGGCTATAGAGGTGATAAAATATGTGAGAGCTACTCATCCATATAGGTGGAACTTCTCAAACGCATCAAAATGTCATCGGCATCAATTCATGTAGGAAATAATGTATGTCAGATGAGCTGGATATCTTATATATTTTAATCCAGTATGAATTATATTGATAGTCAATGCTAGGGTATTTATAAGGTATGCGACATTTAATTAAACATAGTAATTAAAATATAGTCAAATATATACATGTATTTAAATGTCTTTTAAATTAGTATCAGTATAAATAAAGCCTATTACATTTTTATTTGAACTAATTGAAAATCGATCAATAAATATTTACAGATATTAATTTGACATAAACAAATATTAATCTGACTATTCTTTAAATTTACAGATAGTAAATACACTCTTACATTTTTATAAGAGTGTGTGGTTTTCCCTATACATAAAGTCATGTATAAAATATAGTTTACAGATATTAATTTAATTATACATATTGGGTAGGCAAGGCATTACGGAATAAAATATATTTTCATAATGCAAATTTATTAGATGTGTATTTCATAATGATGACTTACAAATTTCAAATATACATTATTAAAATCCTATCATTTAGTCCATATATCTTTATTTGTGTAAATATGTATATAATGTTATATGTATAATATTAATTATATCTGAAATACATGACATGTATATTGAATGTATCATATATAAAATTATGATATATATATATATATATATATATTGTTATATTTATATATAGTTACGTTTATGTAAACTATTTTTATAGTTATAAATATAATAAAATACATTTATATATTTATGTGTTATATATACACTGCACAACAAAAAACACCCATTTTGTGTTATATACGATTAAATTTATATAAGCAATCCAATTATAATTAAATTAACAGAATATGTAATCAAAAAAAAGTATAACTAAATTAACAGAATATGTATTCAAAAAAAAGTATAACTAAATTAACATAATATGTATTAAAATAAAGTATATTTAAATTATGTTTATATTAGCATACCTACTGGCCAACACAACAAAAATGAATTAGGTATGTATCACAATAAGTATTATTAATTAATGTATACGATTAAAGAACAAGAATTTCAGAAAAAATTAACAAGATCAATACGTGTTAAGATAATCGATGAAGAATTAGGGTAGAAAACATACATCAAATCTATAACAAATTATCGCTTAATTTGAATATGTTTATGTTGCGTCGGTGTTCAGAGAAGAATGGAGGACTGTGGAATAATTGTGTCGCTTATTCATCGAAATGTTGGGAGAAAGATGGAGGACTTAGTCTCGACAAAATAAACATTAAATAGAAAATTATATATATTTCCAAAATATTTATATTTATAATTATAAAAACATTAAATAAATAATATAATATATATATATATATATATAATAAAAAAAGACTCAATTATTTTCTTTACTATCAAAATTTTTTCAACTAAATTAATGTGCGTGTAGAAAGGTACAAATAAAAAATATACACCTTACAATTTTTTATTATAATATTAATTAAACAATAAATATATAAAAATTTAAAAAAAATATATGTTTAGCCTTATAAAAAAATATCAAATAGCTATAAAATTAACAAACTTGATATAATAAGACATACATGAAAAGATGATTTGTCTTCTATCCACTCTCCTAAAAGTTATAAAATTACTCTTAATGTTAAAAATCTATAAAAATTTATATTTTATGGTTATAAATTTTTAAGAATTCATCATATTAATTTATGAAGATATATGTAATAATTAAGCATAAAATTTCATATTATTAATATCATTTATAATTTTTTAAATTCAAAAAATTACTTAAAGTGATAAGATCATATAAAAAAAGTTATATAATTATTTCAATAGAGACTGATGTTAAAAGTTATAGAAAAATATTAATCAATTGTTTAATTCTTATAAATTTTAGTAGGGCAAACATATATGTATTTATTTTAAATATTAATTTATTTTTTTAACTTTAATGAAAAATTATATTTTTATTATATTTCAAAAATTTCAAATTTGTATTAATTATATTTTTAAAAGTTTTTATAACTACAGTATATATGTACGTTAATAGTGTAGTATTATATGTAACATATATATAATCACATAGCTCAAATGGCACAAAACTATAACAAATTAGTATTATCCCATTTATACTTCACAAAGGTGGAACAAAACTTTGCTATCAACATAAATAAGAAATACGAAGATTATTTAAATTTTAGAAATTATCTCTAAAAATCATAGAGAAAAACCTGGAAGATGAGCCACGAGCCAAGCTTGGGGCATCAAAGTTCATATTTTGCCTCCCCGTAACCAGAACTCTATATCAGTCCCAAGGCTTATAAGGGGGTTGCTTTGCACCACCATGACTGAGTTGACATGAAACTGATCATTTGTAGCAGTAACCATGAACAAATAAATAGGAATCTTAAACATAAAAAAATGAGCACACCACATGCTAATGTGCAACACAAAATGATGAATAAATTATTAGAATAATAATTTTGAATAACTATAATCTAAGCAATCCTTGTCTTATATTACATATGATTATAACAAAATTATATTACATCTTATTCATCATGTATTACCAATAGTGCTAAAGTTTAATCTAT
>JAREIK010002589.1:80000-121173 GCA_029783825.1 Sapria himalayana | reverse complement strand
GGGAAAATCCCTTGCTAAATCCGTTGCTAAATAATGGCTAGTATTAGCGAGGGATATTCTATTGCTAATCCATCTATAAATTCCCTACTTTTCTTGAACGAAATTTACGAAAAATTTCCATCACTCATCCATCGCTAATTCCGTCGCTAAAAACCCCGCTTTTCTTGAACGGATTTTACGAAAATCTTGCATCGATAATCCGTCGCTAATCCCTTGCTTTTTTTTACGGAATTTACGAAAAATTTTCCGTCTCTAATGCATTGCTATTTTTCTTTTCTAAAAAAACATTAATCCCTTGCTATTCCCTAGCTAATCCATTGCAATTTAGCTAGGGATTGATCCCTGGAAAAATTACCTAGGTAAAACGAATTTTTCTTGTTGTGATTCTATCTATTTGTCTATCTACCTATTTATATATCTGTTTATCTATCTATCTATTTATATATCAGTATGTCTATCTATTTATTATCTTTATATCAATCTATCTTTCAAACTATTTATATATCTATCTATGTGTCTATATATCAGTCTATCTATCTATCTAATAGTATATCTATCTCTATATCTATATATCTAACTATCTATCTGTCTATTATTTGTTTATATGACTATCTATTTGAATGTTTATAAGTCAATCTGTCTGTCTATCTGTATGTCTATTGTATGTCTATCAATCTGTCAATCTATCTACATATGTATCTGTCAGTCTATTTGTCTAACTATCTATCAGTATATATATTTGTCTATCTATCTATCTTTCTCTCTTTGCTTTGTATTTTTGACTATCTATTTGTATGTATATATGTCTATCTATTTGTTTATTTGTCTATATGTCTATCTATATATAAATGTATGTTTATCTATTTATCTATATGTTTGTCTATCTATATCTATAACTGTTCATTTTATATATGTCTATCTATCTAAGTATCTATTTATCTATCCGTCTATCTATTTGTCTATCTATCTATTTTTTGGTGTATCCATCCATCTATATGTCTATCTGTCTGTCTATCTATCTGTCTATCTTTTTGTTTATCAATCTATCTATCTATCTATCTATTGATTTATCTATCTATCTATCTATTTGTATATCTATTGTCTATCTATTTATTTATCTGTCTATCTATTTATCTGTCTATATAAATATTTGTATATCTATCTTTTGTCTATCTACCTATCAATCTATCTGTCTATCTTAATATTTATCTGTCTTTCTTTAGATTTGTCTATCTATCTATATGTCTATATGTTTTTTTAATTGTCTATATATCTTTCTTTCTATCTGTTTGTCTATTTGTCTTTTTGTTTGTATATCTATCTACCTATATGTTTGTTTATCTATTGGTTTATTCATCTATTTATCTTTCATTTTATGTGTTTGTCTATTTGTCTATCTGTCTGTCTGTCTTAATCTTGTATATCTATCTATCTATTTATCAATCAATTAATCTATCTATCTATCTATCATTCTATTTATATATCAAATTATCTATCTATCTATTAGTCTATTTTTCTGTCTATCTTTATCACTATCTATCTATCTATCAGTTTATTTTTCTATATATATTTCTATGTATCTTTATGTCTATCTATCTATTTATCTATTTAATATCTACCTACCTCCCTATCTATCTATCTAATTAAATGACTATCTATATGTATATATTTCTGTATATAAATATGTCTAACAATCTATCTACCAATTTGTATATCAATATGTGTATCAATTTGGCTATTAAATTGGCAATAAATCTATCTCTCAATCTATCTTTCAATCTAATTATCAATCTGACTATCTATTTGCCTATCTAATTTTTAATCTATTTATATATTTGCTTATCGATTTGAAAATCTATGTTTATATATATATATATATATATATATATATATATATATATATATATTATCTAGCTATCTATCTTTCTTTCTTTCTAACAATCTTTATATATATATATATATATATATATATATATATATATATCTATCTATCTATATATCTATCTATCTGTCTATTGTCTATCTTTTAGTCTATCTATCAGTATATTTATCTGTCTATATATCTATTTATCTTTCTATATATCTATATGTCTATCTATATGCCTATATATCTATGAATCAATTATATTATCTATCTATTTATTTTTCAATTTATCTCTCAATCTATCTATTTATCTAATGGTCTTTCAATCAGTCTTACATTATGCCTATCAATCTATCTATCAATATGACTATCAAGCTGTCAATCAATATGTCTATCAATCTATCTATAATCTATCTATTATTATGTTTATTAATATATCTATCTATATGTCTATGTCTATGGCTATCTATCTATATATCTATCTTTCTATCTATCTACCTACCTACCTACCTATCTATCTATCTTTATGTCTATCTATCTGTCTGTCTATCTATTTATTTGTCTATCTGATTATCTATCTGTCTATCAATCAATTAATCTATCTATTATATACCTATTTATTTATCTATTTGTCTATATTTTCATATTGCTATCTGTCTATTTGTCTATATTACTATCTATCTGTCAATCAATCAATCTATCTATCTATCGAAATATATACCGATCTATTTATCTATCTATCTATATTTCCATATTACTATCTATCAATCTACCTATTTATCTATTGATCTATCTATCTATCTATATGTTTATCTATATGTCAATCTATCTAACTATCTATCTGTCAATCTATCTTTCAATATATCTTTCTATCTATCTGTATATCTATATGGTTATCTATCTATCTATCTATCTATCTATCTATCTATTTTTCTATCTTTTTATCTTTCTATCTTTCTATCTTTTTGCCTATCTATTTTTCTATCAATTTATCTATCAATATATTTATTTTCTATCTTTCTATATATATATCTATTCATCTTAATGTCTATCTATCTTTCTATCTAATTATTTATAAATATATCAATAAATCTATCTTTCAATATATTTACTAAACTATATATTAATTTGTGTATCAATCAAGCAATCAAACTATATATAAATCTGTCTATCAATCTAACTTTCAAAAAAATTATCAATCTAACTATTTATCTATCTATTTATCTATTAATCTTTTTATATATTTATCTATATATTTGTATATTAATCTGTCTGTCTATCTATCTATCTATCTATTTTTCTATCTATTTATCTATCTATGAATCTATCGATTTGTCTATCTATCTATCTTTCTATCTATATGTCTATCTATCTTTCTATGTATCTTTCTATCTATATATCTATTTATCTATTAGTATATCTTTATGTCTATTTATATGTCTATATATCAGAATATTTATTTATCTATCTATATCTATATCTATCTGTCAATATATATCTATCAATCTATTTGTCAACATATCTATCTAATAATCTATCTATATATCTGTCTATCTATCTGTCTATCTATCTGTCTATCTATATTTTAATCAATTTATCTATGTATCTATATATCTATCTGTCATTTTCACTATCAATTTGTTTATCAATATTTCTTTAAATATATATATCAATCAATCTTTTAATCTATCTATTATAATGTCTATTAATCTGCCTATCAATATGTCTATTATTCTGTCAATCTTTTTATCTATATATCTATCTATCTCTAAATATATCTACATATCAATATATCTATCTATATATTTATCTATCTATCTTTCTATCGATTTATCTACTTATCTATATATCTATCTAACTATCTATCAATCTATCTATCGATCAATCAATCTATCTTTCTATCTATATGTGTATATATCTATCTATCTATCTATTTTTCTATATATCTATTGATATATCAATTTATATATCTATCTTTTTGTCTAAGTATCTATTTGTCTATTTATATATCTATTTATCTATCTATTTGTCTATATATCTGTTTATCGAACTATCTATCTATATATCTCTCTATCTATCTATCTGTCTGTCTATCTATCTATATATCTATCTTTCTATCTATATATCAATCAATCAATATGTCTGTGTATCTATCTATCTATCTTATCTTTGTATGTATGTATCTATCTTTCTATGTGTTTGTCTATCTATATATCTATCTATCATTATGTCTAACAATCTTTCTATCAAATAGTCTATAAATATCTCTATCATTGTCGATCAATTTGTCAATAAATTTGTATATCATTCTATATATAAATCTATCTATCAATCAATCTATCTATTTGTCTATCTAACTATCTATATATCTATATATCTATCTATCTTTCTTTCTGTCAATCTATCTATCTATCTATGTTTATATCTATTTATCTATCTATTTGTCTAATAATCTATCTATCTGTATATCTATAATATATCTATCTATCTTTATATCCATATATTTATATGTTTATCAATCAATCAATCTATCAATCTATCTATTTATATATATATAACTATCAATCTAGCTATCTATATTGATCTCTACCTACCTATCTATCTATTTGTCTTTCTAATTATTTATTTATATATCTTTCTATTTGTCTTTCTAAATATCTATCTACCTCTCTATCAATCTATCAGTCTATCATTTTATCAGTCTATTAATCTATCTATCTATCTGACTATCAATCAATCTATCGGTCTGTTTGTATATATATGTATATATCTATAAGTTTATCTATATATTTGCCTATTTGTTTATCCTGCTATCTATCTATTTTATGTCAAAATGTTATATGTCAATCTATATATCTATGTAACTATCTAACTAATATATTTATCAATTAATTTATATATCTTCTTTCTATTTTTCTATCTCTCAAACTATCTAACTGTCTTTCTATTTATTGGCCTATTTGTCAATCTATATATATATATATATATATATATATATATATATAGCTATCTATCTATCACTCATTCTATCTGTTTACCTTTATATTTGTCAGTTTATCAAAATGTCTATCTAACAAATAGGAAATCAAGTTATTATCAACAATTGGTATTGGAGGTTTAGGTTGTGCATTATGATGCACCATTCGGCGAAGTTACTATTGATGATAATACTAAATTTAATAAATAGTAAAAATTTTGCAGACAATATCAGCATGTTAAAAGAGGTGTTCTCAATTCTCATACACAGTGTTTTGCAAGAATTATCTAGAAGAATTTATATTTTGTAGACAGTAATAACTACATTTGAAGGAAAAGTGAAAATAAAAAAAATCTATAGAACAAAATTTGGATTCTTGAAAATATAGATGATGGATTATATATACTATAAAAATCTATATCAACCCCTTATGAAGAAGATGATAGAGTGTACGAAGAAAGAAGAGCGCATACTAGCACTTGAATTCATCTGAAATATGATATCTTACAAACTTACTTTCAATATGAAAATTGAGAAGAGCATAGTAAGGCTTACGATGGCTCATGCTAGTATATACGAAAAATTAATTGATGCTAAAAAAGTGCACATGATGAGGTGTTTTTCAATCTGAAGTTGACAGAAAGCACATCAGTGACCCAAAGTCAATGATGAAGTATGTGCATTGATACTTTTGTGTTCTCTATCAAAAATTATCATATTACAATTATAGTTGCTCATAGTTCATCAAGAACTAATAAATTGAAATTTGATGATGTTCAAGATCTAATTCTCAGCAAGGATATTCAACAGAGATAGACAAGTGAAACATCAACCTCTTTAGAATTATATAATAGTAAAATGAAAGAAATTCAACCAAGAGAAAATGTCAAAGCAAATCAAAAACAAGAGATCTAAACTTAAGAATCATTGTGATTATAATAGCTCAAAGACCATTATGTATTGAAAATATAGAGAGATAAGACACTACAAAAATCAATGCAAGTGTTAGTTATTTTATAGCATGGTAAAATGTATCACAAGTATATGAGTTTAACAAGTAATAAAGTTAACTCTATGAATCTGGATTATCATTTCATATATATTGATTATTTGATTAATTATCAAAGTTTCTTCAATATCTAAGCTTACAATAATTAAATAGTTTCTAGTGTTTACGCAAGTAAACAATTCTATGGTTAGCTTACAATAAGTAAACGGTATCAAGTCCATGGGTATACAATTTCTGAGTTAATGGCTATAGAGGTGATAAAATATGTGAGAGCTACTCATCCATATAGGTGGAACTTCTCAAACGCATCAAAATGTCATCGGCATCAATTCATGTAGGAAATAATGTATGTCAGATGAGCTGGATATCTTATATATTTTAATCCAGTATGAATTATATTGATAGTCAATGCTAGGGTATTTATAAGGTATGCGACATTTAATTAAACATAGTAATTAAAATATAGTCAAATATATACATGTATTTAAATGTCTTTTAAATTAGTATCAGTATAAATAAAGCCTATTACATTTTTATTTGAACTAATTGAAAATCGATCAATAAATATTTACAGATATTAATTTGACATAAACAAATATTAATCTGACTATTCTTTAAATTTACAGATAGTAAATACACTCTTACATTTTTATAAGAGTGTGTGGTTTTCCCTATACATAAAGTCATGTATAAAATATAGTTTACAGATATTAATTTAATTATACATATTGGGTAGGCAAGGCATTACGGAATAAAATATATTTTCATAATGCAAATTTATTAGATGTGTATTTCATAATGATGACTTACAAATTTCAAATATACATTATTAAAATCCTATCATTTAGTCCATATATCTTTATTTGTGTAAAATATGTATATAATGTTATATGTATAATATTAATTATATCTGAAATACATGACATGTATATTGAATGTATCATATATAAAATTATGATATATATATATATATATATATATTGTTATATTTATATATAGTTACGTTTATGTAAACTATTTTTATAGTTATAAATATAATAAAATACATTTATATATTTATGTGTTATATATACACTGCACAACAAAAAACACCCATTTTGTGTTATATACGATTAAATTTATATAAGCAATCCAATTATAATTAAATTAACAGAATATGTAATCAAAAAAAAGTATAACTAAATTAACAGAATATGTATTCAAAAAAAAGTATAACTAAATTAACATAATATGTATTAAAATAAAGTATATTTAAATTATGTTTATATTAGCATACCTACTGGCCAACACAACAAAAATGAATTAGGTATGTATCACAATAAGTATTATTAAATTAATGTATACGATTAAAGAACAAGAATTTCAGAAAAAAATTAACAAGATCAATACGTGTTAAGATAATCGATGAAGAATTAGGGTAGAAAACATACATCAAATCTATAACAAATTATCGCTTAATTTGAATATGTTTATGTTGCGTCGGTGTTCAGAGAAGAATGGAGGACTGTGGAATAATTGTGTCGCTTATTCATCGAAAATGTTGGGAGAAAGATGGAGGACTTAGTCTCGACAAAATAAACATTAAATAGAAAATTATATATATTTCCAAAATATTTATATTTATAATTATAAAAACATTAAATAAATAATATAATATATATATATATATATATAATAAAAAAAGACTCAATTATTTTCTTTACTATCAAAATTTTTTCAACTAAATTAATGTGCGTGTAGAAAGGTACAAATAAAAAATATACACCTTACAATTTTTTATTATAATATTAATTAAACAATAAATATATAAAAAATTTAAAAAAAATATATGTTTAGCCTTATAAAAAAATATCAAATAGCTATAAAATTAACAAACTTGATATAATAAGACATACATGAAAAGATGATTTGTCTTCTATCCACTCTCCTAAAAGTTATAAAATACTCTTAATGTTAAAAAATCTATAAAAATTTATATTTTATGGTTATAAATTTTTAAGAATTCATCATATTAATTTTTATGAAGATAATATGTAATAATTTAAAGGCATAAAATTTCATATTATTTAATATCATTTATAATTTTTTAAATTCAAAAAATTACTTAAAGTGATAAGATAATTAAAAAAAGTTATATTAATTATTTCAATAGAGACTGAATGTTAAAAGTTAATAGAAAAAATATTAATCAATTGTTTAATTCTTATAAATTTTAGTAGGGGCAAACATATATGTATTTATTTTTAAATATTAATTTATTTTTTTAACTTTAATGAAAAAATTTATATTTTTATTATATTTCAAAAATTTTCAAATTTTGTATTAATTATATTTTTTAAAAGTTTTTTATAACTACAGTATATATGTACGTATATAGTGTAGTATTATATGTACATATATATAATCACATAGCATCAAATGGCACAAAACTATAACAAATTAGTATTATCCCATTTATACTTCACAAAGGTGGAACAAAACTTTGCTATCAACATAAATAAGAAATACGAAGATTATTTAAATTTTAGAAATTATCTCTAAAAAATCATAGAGAAAAACCTGGAAGATGAGCCACGAGCCAAGCTTGGGGCATCAAAGTTCATATTTTGCCTCCCCGTAACCAGAACTCTATATCAGTCCCAAGGCTTATAAGGGGGTTGCTTTGCACCACCATGACTGAGTTGACATGAAACTGATCATTTGTAGCAGTAACCATGAACAAATAAATAGGAATCTTAAACATAAAAAAATGAGCACACCACATGCTAATGTGCAACACAAAATGATGAATAAATTATTAGAATAATAATTTTGAATAACTATAATCTAAGCAATCCTTGTCTTACATATTTAAAAGAATGATATAACAAAATTTTATTACATCTTATTCATCAATGTATTTACCAATAGTGCATAAAGTTTAATCTATCTGTGAATTGATGTTGCTTTCTCATTCTCACCTCCTCCGATCACCATCTTTTAGCTGTTACAAAGCTATCTGAGTCATGGTGCATCATACCTAATAAAAAAAATACCTCACTTATAGAAACTTTATATGGAGAACAATGAGGTACCATATCAGTATGAAATTTAAATAAGTGAATAAAATCAAAAAAAAAACAAATAAAAAAAGTTATATTTTGGTAAATATATAATACTGTAGTATATATATGTTCATATATACTGTAGTGTATATTATCATATATTACTACAGTATTATATGTACAAATACTATAGTAATATATGTGTGTATATATGTATGTATATATAACATTTGCTGCTACTGTTGTTGCCGCTGCCGCGGCTGCTACTACTGCTCCTGCTGCTACTACCACCACTACCCTTACTGCTGCTACCATTGCTGTCGTTGTTGACTCCACTACCCCTGTTGTAGCCGCCACTACTGCTGCTCCTACCGGCACCACTATTGTTACTCCTGCTATTGCTGTTGATGCTGATGCTGATGCTGCCACTGCTGCTACTACTCTCGTTGCAGCTACTGCCGGTGCCAAGGAAATTGCTGAAGCTAGCTACCACTGATAATAAAAGTGGGAATAGCAATGATTTTAGACTGATGAACTTCCCTACAAACCCCTTGTTTTGAGATTCAGCGAGTTTTTGACATGGCATCGTGCTACTTTTCCCTAAACAAGACCTGATATTCCTCTAGGCACTCGCGACCTATAAAAATCAGGTAATGATACATTTTTCATTCCAATTGAATATAGTTTTGTGAGATGTAATAAACTTACACGAGACTACATGAGCGTCATTACCATCATCCTATGACATAATACAATTATAACCAATCATTGTAGTTCCTACACCAAGAAAACTTATTTCCTCATACATACGCTTTGTACCATGTGATAATTACATATCTACATAATTACTAAAAGATTTAAGACCAACCTATGGCTGCCTGGCTGGCCTAGATAAGAAATATCTTCATGCCACAATTTGGGAAAGGTCTAATATTCATGACTTCTATGACCTACATCGGTAAGTAATGCATGATAATGACCAGACCAGCCCGAGCAATTATATATTAAAATGCGTGTGTGTGTGTGTGTGAATGGGCATGTATGTATGACAATATATACATGTCTACAAATAAATATATGCACCTACTTATGTACATACCCATTATATACCTACATATATACTCAGTATATACTTATGTATATACCAAGTATATTCAGACTTATATACTCGGGATTTGTACATATATAGTGCATGTCATGCACCTCATGACTGAAAATAAAGATCAACACATCACAAGAGATAGCACATGAGGCCCAGTATTTCCCTGTCAGGACATCCAACTCTGCATGGTAAGTAGAAACCTAGTATCATTAACAAATTACACATGCTTCAGACTTTACGAAAACTAAATGACAAATAGAAAATAAAAAAAGTCGCCCAGTGAAAATTACAACAGTACATGCCTAGAAAAATATAATTTTTATTTTCCAAAACAAAACAAAAAAACAACACGTTATATGCATTTACAATAGTTACATGAATGGTTGAACCATTGGAAGGGCATCCCTCATATCCTTTTAGGAGGATTATTAGCGTTCTGACATTATAACATATCCACCACAAGCATTCAAACTACCAAAACCAGCCCAGAGGTACCCCCACCTCTCTCATGAAATCCCTTATAATTGTTATAATGTGCAGTAGGGGGGGGGGGAGGGGGGCACAAATCCCCCATAAACTTACCTCTAAAACATCAAGTAAACACTAGAATACAAATCACATTTTTAAAGGAGATGTGACCTCCGATAGGTATGTTACGAAAGACCATGAGAGGTAAAACCTCTTTCATCTTTTAATTTCCCTTTATTTCTGAGGTTGAGGGAGGGCCATTTTTTGGAGCTTCCTTCTTTTTCCTTATAGGCCTTACCAAGGTAATAAGATTTTTTTCTTCATCCGGTTTGCCTAGGATGTCTTCAAGTTGCTGTAGACTACATGGGGTTGTGTCCCTCTGGGCTGGCGAGCATTGGCCATCTTCAGGGTAGTCAAGCTCCACTGCTTCAGTTGTTTCGTTGAAATCTACCTCTCCATTTCTGTGTCCTTCAGTTCCCAAGGAGGAGTAGAAGATGATTTCTTTCGCTTTCTATTTTAGTGGTTTTTAGTCTACTCGGAGGAAGGTCTTCCTTGTTTGCCTCTTCTTTGAGCCTCCTTCTACAATTATCTACAGTGTGTCCAAAAAGCGAGCAAGATTTGTAATATATTGGTAAGTTCTCATAAATTAACCGGTTGGGTAATTTTCGAGTCATCTAGTAAATTGAGCAGAATCTCTTTAAGCAGATCACTATTTAAGTCAATCTATACTAATGCTCTAGCATAAGCTATTCTTGAAGTATTGGAGGTGAGTTTATCCATGTGTAAGGGATTGCCCTATACAGCTAGTGACTTTACTAATTCTAATTTGATTCCATAAGTGAAGTGGGAAGTTTTAAAACTTTACCCAAATGGGATTTTTAGCCATCCGTAGTGGAATCCCATCGGAAGGGGCTTAATATGCAGGGGCCTACCAAAACTAAGTAGGGTCCAGCACTTTGTATTCATTCCATCTCATCGGTGGACTTGAAGTTAAACAATATCCATTTGCTAGGTTGTTGAATGATTTGAGTGTTGGTTTTCCATTGTTCCTAAATGAATTTCCTTAACATTGCAAGACTCGGGTTTTTTGTAACAAAATATCCAATTAAACAATTTTTCCACATATCCATTCCATATTGTAAGCCTTCTGATTCAAAGTAAGCATTACCAGCATGATCCGTGGGAATATAGGTCAATTTAGTTGTATTACCTAATATTCTTTTGCCCAAAAATAGACTGCTCCATGGGGCTTTTTTCCTACCATAACTTCGTGGAGGGTCGAGCAGTTTTTCTCCATTTTCCATATTCATATTCAATTCAAAGTTTATATTCTACTCCTTATTCAATTTTCCAGAATGTGTTGACACCAAGGGAGTAGAACACGTGCTTCCATTGTTATTTTTGTTGTTTCCAGAAAGAACATTCAATTTAACAGCGACATTAATCACTAATACATTATCCTTTAAATTACTTGCATGGCTTGCTTGACATACATCTCTAGCATGTGAATAATTATTTTTTTTCCAGAGCTTCTCAAGTGTAATCAGTATTCTTTTCACTTTTTTCATATTTATCATACACTGAAATAGTGTCTAGAGATTTAGAAGAAGGAGGTACATCGACATTGTCCAATTTATTTGCAGCAAAATGAATTTCCAGATCATTATCGAGCATTTTATCAGACATTTTATCGGCCATTTTATTAGAGAGATTCGTATTATTACAGTTATCAGAAGACTCCCTTGGTGGTTGTTCTTCAAGTTTTTTTTGTTCTGATTTTCATATAAATTACCATTGCAAGTCGAGTCATTATCACAAATATCATTTGAGAGAGTTTCGGAGAAGATACATATGAATTCACGTAGAACATACCATACACCACGTGTTGCATGAAACCATCATTAAATATGAATTGGGTTGTTTCCGAATTACATTTCGAGCACTAGATAAACCTTCCTTCTCGAGGCCTCTTTGCTAGTTTTTCTAATTTTGTTAATGGCACCGTGATAGTAGCCTCAGTATCAGGGTAGCTAGCGGTGCAAATAGGGATCTGTTTTTGAGGATAGTCTTCGACTAGTCCCATGTAGCTCATTTATCTATCACCTTGTGGAGGAAAAATTTCCTAAGTGCCGAAGCACATTCCACTTACAGGATGTTATCAAATCTAACCTTGCAAAGCTAGATTTCATTAAGCAAGAAGGGAAGCTAGGGTTTTGAGGAAAACCGAGAATGGGAGAGAGTGTTGAGGGTTCGCTTCAGTTGTTGTGTAAGGTTGCAATTGCTTACACATATAGTTATACTTATATTTATACATGCATGTATATATATTTTTTCATATATTTTTATATATTTATACATATAGTTATTTATAGACATAGATATAGTTAAATACATTTCTATATACTAATATATAAAATTATATATTAAATAAATGTTGTTAATTATATATTTAAATATAATTATGTATAATGTTTTTATAGGTATACATATAGTAAAAGGCAATTATTTATAGTTATATGTTCTTATACCTATAGTATATTTAGTTATAAATAGATTTATATATAATTATATTTAATTATACATATAGTTATAAATATATATGTAGTTAAAGAAATTGTTATATATAATATTTTCATAGTTATACATATAGTAAAATACAATTATATATTGTTATATATTATTATGCAAATAGTATATTTTGTTAGAAATACAGATACATAGAAGTATACATATAGTTATAAATTATAATATAGTTATATATATTTATAAATATAGTTATAAAATTAGTTTACATAGTTACAAATATAATTAAATATAGTTATAAAAAGATTTATATAATTATATAAATATTTATCAATAATTATACATATATAGTTAAACATATAGTTATATATAAATGTTGTTATAAGTTTTAATTATAATTATAGTTACATGTGTGATCACACACATAGTTATCCATATAGTTATAAATGTAGTTATACCTGTTGTAGATGTAGGTATATATAGTTTTTCATGTAAGTATATATATTTAGACATATGGCTAAGTATAGATATTGATGTAGATATATATATTTATATATAGTAATATGTTGATATACATATTGTTAAATACATTTATATATAGTTATATATATATATATGTATGTATATGTATATGTATATTAAATATTTGTTATTATATTTATATATAGTTATGTATACTATTTTAATAGGTATACATATAGTATAATATTCTTATATATACTTATGTGTTATTAATCTTGGGATTATCATATTTACATACTTTATTCTGTAAATATTTAATATGTTGTTATATAAACACTGCTCGCCACAAACACCAACACCCATTGTGACTAACACATGCATGGCAAAATACACACTGCCACAAGCCTGTCAGAATGAAAAAATACATGGAAAAAAGACTAACACATCCATGACGAGAACTAGTAAGCTTAGTTTAATGTGAGAATATACATAAGCTAGGAAAAAAATGAAATTGGAAAAAAACACCAGAATCAAAACAAACACTTTTGCATTAAGAGAAGCGATGCAGAGTTTGGTAGAAAGCGCACCTCAAATCGATAAGAAACTCATGGCTAAAGAAAATCTAATTTTACAGGTAGAATTTTCTATATTATCCAATGATACACAAACATGAGAATGTAATTCTAAAGAATTGACAAGCTCAAGTTTTCTCAGTATCTTTGCTAGCTTGTATTGGCAAGCCGATGCTCCATTCTTGATGGCTAGCCGATGCTCCATTCTTGATGGCTAGCCATGACAACTTATCAAAGCTACCTGGCTTAACTTTAGTCAAAAACAATGAGCCAGCTTCACTTCTCTCCTTCCAAGCATGATAGAGAGATCCCAAGTTGTCCTCGAGCAAAGAATAGATCATCCTAAGAACTAGAATTGGCTCGTTCATCTTCTTCCCCACAAACATGTGATCCTATGTGACTCCAACTAGTATTTTCAGATGCTTTGGGATTGATTCAGAACCCAATAAGGTTGCAGTAAAGTCTGCAATTTCAATTCCTAAGGTAGCTCTCATCACAACTTGGCAACTTTCAATGACATAAATCAAGTCTACCTCAGCCACTGTATCAGAGTCAAGTTGTGGTGCTCTCATTACGAACTCAACTTGAGGAGAGTAGTTATGGAAGCGAACAACACTCACTACGTTGCCCAATCGATATTGATACAGTCCTCTGTCGGTAGTTAAACCAACTCATACATCTTCCCCACCTCGATGCCAAAGAAATCCATAGTTGTTTCTTCCCTCACGGTCACACCATGAATCGCATTAATAGGATTGTATGGAAGAAACTCAAAGTAAGCTACTTTGAGAAACATGATGAACTAAGTTGTCTCTTGTGGTTGCGTAGGATCAAAGTTTATTGCAACACAACATTTTGAAGCAAGGTAATCTGCACTTAACAATGGAGTCTCTCCTACGTATTGGCTTGAGTTTTGGATAATACTGCTTCATGCTTCATGTGGTGACACACTTGATGTACCAAATATTAGGCAACAACTTGCTCACAATCCCATCCCAACTATTTTGCTGAAAGATTATCCTAACTCTCATGGAGAGGTCTACTCGAGGGCCACCAAGAAGCTTAGTAATAGAGTTTCTCATTGCAGAATTAGAAATTTCTTCTCCTAAGAACCTATTTTCAAGATCATCACATAACTAATTCGACTTGGACTCCAGAAGAGATAAAGCTTTGATTAGACCTATGGTATAAGGAGCATGAATTCCATCAATGAATTCGAAGTTGCTCAGACCACAAAGAAGATGACAATACATTTGGTTCATAACATTGGATCCCAACAAAACTTGTATTGGACTAGAACAAAAGGAAAACTTAGACCATGTCACAAATCTCTTCAGAGGGTATTAAGATGCTGGCATCACCTCAAATCTTCCCTTCGTAGAGAAGAGATTACCAGCATAAACAAATAGGATGATCTTATTATTAGCTGATATTCTAGGAGGAAACAACCTGTCATTAAATTCGCGCTGTGCTTTGTCAAAACACACAAATCAGAAGATAAAAAAACCTTATATATAATTCTAAAAATGATAACATCACGTTGGATCTACTTTCTGAGAATTGCAGAGCTGCCTTGATGAGCCATGTGTGAGGCGGCTTTAGAGAGCAAAGAATCGAAGTAAGGAATCATTTTCGGATTCATAGAAATGAGGCTAGATCTTCATAAATTCGACGACATAAATAAAAAGAAATTAGAAATAACATTGATTGATTTATAGATTACCTGTAGAAGAAGAAGATGAGAGGATTAGTGGATATGATAGGCTGAATCTACATGTCATCTGCCAAACAGTTGATGTAATCAGAGTAGTTATCGTAGGTTGATAGTTGTACGAAGTGGCAGAAGGTGGCCACGTCAATCAGTGTTTTACAACCAGCGAGGCAGCTGTGGAGATAATGTGCCCTGTTGTGGCTTTCAAGTATTGAATGCAGCGCATGACTAAAAGAAATCACATCATTTCATTTTGATTTATCCGTGTTGACTATTGAGAGGGAGAGAGAGAGAGAGAGGTGGCTGGCACTAGTTAAAGACTTAGAAGAGTTGTTGTGTGTAAATATATTAATTCCGTAAATGTTTTAATTTTTAATTATCAAAACATTTAATAAACAATAAATATATATAAAACATAAATACTCATCTTTTTGTTTACTTAATAAATTATTTTCAACAAGTCTGTGCATGTAGCAAGGCACAAATGAAAAATAAACACCTTGTAGTTTTTAATTATCAAATTAATTAGACAATAAATATATAAACAATTTCAAAAAATAGATGTTAAGCCTTTCAACTAGAAAAAAAATCATGGCTACAAAATTTATAAACTTCATATTGCAAGGCACATTAAAAGATAATTTATTTTCAAGCCACTATCCTAAGAAATATAAATATGCTTTATATTAAAAAAATATATAAATATATATTTTTATGGTTATAAATTATTATGAAGATAATATGAAATAATTTTAAAGGCATAAAATATCATATTATTTGATATCATTTATAATTTTTTTAATTCTAAAAATTACTTAAAAGTGAAAAGATAATTAAAAAATGTTAATATTTATTATTTTAATAACGACATGAATATGAAAAGCTAATAGTAAAAATATTACTCAATTATTTAATTCTTATAAATTTTAATAAAAGCAAACATCGATGTATTTATTTTTAAATATCAATTTAAGTTCTTTTAAATTTAATTAAAAATTTTAAATTTTTATTATAATTCAAGATTTTTAAATTTTGTAGTAATTATTTTTTAAATTCATATAATCATAAAAATTGTTTTATACTTATAATAATATTAATATTTAATAGTTTATTCATAAATCCAGATATTTTTAAAAATATTTTCTATTTAATCATACAATGAATTATTTTACCTTTATATTTGTAGAAATTTTAAAGTATGTTCATTTAATTTTTAAAATATCTTAAAAAATTATTATAATTATAAAATTAATTATTTAATGTTACATTAATAGAAATTATTAAGTTTCTTAATTAAAAAATTTAGAAAAATTTTTTATATAATTTTTTAAATTTTATAATAATAAAAATAGTTATTTTAGTCCTTATTAATATAATTTTTTTGTATTTTTATATTTATTAAATAATTTATTTATAATAAACTTTTTTATAATTTTAAGAGGAAAATGTGTATTTCAAGGATCGCTCATCTATATACCATGACTACATTTAATAAACAAAATTAAATATATAATTAAAACAAAAAATAAATTAAAAAAAAAAATTAAATCATTAAACTTTGGAGAAGGAAATTATCCCTAGTGCAAATAGTTAGGGAAAAATCCGTAGCTAGATAGATATATTTTGTGAAAAATAAAATTTAAGAAATAAAATATAAAATAGTAAAAAAAAAATTTGAGATAATTATTTAGCGACGGATTTTGTCTCGATATAATTAATTAGAGAAAATTTGTCGCTAGATTCATCACTAAATTCATGGTTTTCTTTGTGCAGAAATCTACAAAAATATTAGCAATAGAATTTATCTCGATATAATTAGCTAGAAAAATTCCCTAAATAATTTTCTTGATATAATTAGCTAAGGAAAATCCATCACTAAATCCATCACTAAATTCTTAGTTTTCTTTGTGTAGAAATTTATGAAATATTAGCCATAAAATTTATCTCGATATAATTAGCTAGGGAAATTCCATCTCTAATTAGTCACTAATTTTACTAGTTTTTTTTTGCACGAAATTTACAAAAATATTAGCGATGAAAAATGTTTACTCAGACATTATGTCGCTAATCCAACACTAATCCATCACTAATTTGTCACTAATATGTCGCGAGTATTTATTTGAATGCAAAATCAAAAATCCCTTGCTATTCTCTAGTTAATACCGTGCTATTTAGCTAGTGATTGATCTCTAGCTAAATTTTCCTAACTAAATTTCTCTAGTTAAATTTATCTAGTTAAATTTCCCTAGCTAAATTTTCCTAACTAAATTGACAATTTCTTGTAGTTATATATCTATCTGTGTATATGTCCATCTATCTATCTGTCTATCTTTCAATCTATTTATATGTCTAATTTGTCTATCTGTCTATTTATCTATCTGTCTGTCTATTTGTCTATATGTTTATCTATCAATTTATCGATCTATTTGTTAATCTGTTTATTTGTATATCTGTCTATCTATCTGTATATCTGTCTATATGATCTAAATGTGTATCTATCTATCTTTATATCTGTCTATTTGTCTACCTCACTATTTGGCTATCTATTTTTCTATCTATCTATATATTTGTTTATCTATTTATCTTTCAATCTAAGTATTTGTCTGTCTATCTATCTATCTACCTACCTATATATCTATCATTCTATCTATCCATCTATATATATATATATATATATATCTTTCTATATATATATTTACGTATCTATCTATATGTCTATCTATTTATATATGTATATTTGTATATTTCTTTTTATATATCTGTCTGTTTGTCATTCTGTGTATATGTTTATTTTCTTATCTTTCTATGTATACATCTTTCTATTTATTTATCTAACTATTTATTTATATATCTATTCATCTATCTTTCTTTATATCTATCTAACTATCCATCTTACTAAATCTTTTATTATACATTTATGTATCTATCTTATTTGTCTACATATCTATTGATCTATTTATCTATCTATCTACATATCTTTCTGTCTATCTATCTATTTATATATCTATCTATCTTTCTTTCTATATATGTTTTGTGTATCTACGTATCTATATTTATGTCTACATATATCTGACTATCTATCTATTTTGTATCTAACTATCTAACTATCTGTCAATCTGTATAACTATATAATTTTTTTAAAGTTTGTTTTATTATTAATGACTCTCTCTTTTAGCGGAGGAATACCATTTTTACAACCTACATCTACCCGTGGCCCTCTTACACCCATCTAACCTTAAACCTACTAGCTAGCATATAGAAATTTAAAATTTTTCTCAAATAAGTATTTATTCATTTCATATATTAAACTAGAATAAGCTGCTCTAGTTTATCTAATTTTCGGCCCATCTTTTCATTAAACTATTTTCGGTCCATCTTTTCGGCCCATCTTTTCGTTTAATTCAATGTATTGCTCTGCCATTTCTTAAGCTCAGCATCTATCCTCTCGTCTCCCCGTGTCTCAAGCTCTGATATTCACGTTGTTCCCGAGTATTTTCCCTCTGTCGTCCTTCTTCTTATATACGCTCCAGTACCTGCAATATACAAAGAAAAAGAGCGCGACTACAATATAACTTCTCTACCCTATTCCCCCTTGTCCCTTGTTATACATATACAACATTTATTAATTTATTCTTCGCTTCCATTCTCTTTGCCATGCCTTATGAGTGCTCTGTGTATACCAAGCTGCAACAAGACTTAAAACTCTCTGCATAACTCTCAAGAGAAGACAGTACACTTAAATAAAAAATAGAAGATAAGTCAACCAATAAGTCAACAAAAAAAACCACAAGCATGTTGCCCACCATTCTGCAGTTCCTCTACGAGTGTTGAACACCCACAGGACCGGGTGATCAGTCGAGAGTGTCTGCCATATCAACTCGGGAAGCTGCAAAAAAACCATCAACGTATGTTCTTGTCAAGGGCAAAATAAATATAAAAAAAAACTGCATTATTTGACCTATTAATCAACTACGAAATTGACAATGAAGAACAAAAATCACAATTGACAGTTTGCTATTTAAACATTTACAACCTGCAATATAAACATAATTATACGTGTACCTGAAAACCACTTCTTATGATGTTGCGCTGCTGAGAAAAGAAGCTAAATTTTATTTTAGATTTAGTTCAGCCTCCACCCTTTATAATTCTAACATAAGATAAAGCCATCTTATCTAATCTTACTAAACCTTTTAATTTTTTCGGCATAGAATCCTCATCGAATTCTATTTCTCCTTTTTCTGAGCCTATCCTCGCCAGATTATCTGCTAGAGTAATTTCCTCTCTATATATATGCATTATTGATGCATTTAGTTCATTTTTCAGCTTCGTTATTATTTCTAATTCTTCTTCATATTTCCAAAGAACAATTCTTCCTATTACTAAGTTAAATAATAACATCGAGTCTACCTGTATTTGAATATCTTTATATTCCAATTTTTTACATACATTTAAGCGTATTCTTAACACCCTAATTTCTGAATGCAGGACCGAGTCTGCTACACTAACCGAAGTGAAAGCTTTCATGACTGTGCCTTTAGAATCCCTTATTAACCCACCTCCCCCCTCTATTCTTGTATCCCTATTGAAACTTCCATCCGTGTTTAGAAAAAATTTTCTTTCATGGGGCCTGGCACAGCTTATACTTTTTGCCCAATATTGTTTAATTGATTTTATATTAAGACCCCATTCCCTATTCACTTTCTTATCTATAGCTAATTTATCTACTATAATGGGTTTAATATTTGATATGTTACTTATTTCCTGCTTAATTTCTTGTAATATATCTTTTGAGTTCATTCTTTTCCCTTCAAATCTACTCCTATTACGAGCTTTCCATAAACACCATATCACTACATGAGGTAAATTCTTATTGAGCCAATTTATAGCAGGGTTAGTGGAAGATGCCTTTTCCCATTTTTAAATTCTTTCTATTAGTCTCTCCTCTATATTACTAATTTGTACATATTCTTCAAGTTTCTTCCAAATTTCTACTGCAATATTTCTTCTCGAGAATAGGTGGTCCATTGATTCTACTTTTGCAAAGCAGCATTCACATCTGGACACTATTTTTAAACCCTTTCTCTGCACATTGGTGTCCACAGATAATGCATTTGATAATACTTTCCAGGCTAGCGAGCACATTTTCTGTGGGATACCTGCTTTCCAGATCCATTTAAATATGGGTTGAGCAGGTTTTTTTTCCCTAATCAACTCCTTCATCGATTTTTGTGTGAAATTACCTTGTGGTGTGAGAGTCCATTTCCAACCACTTTTTTAGTATTGAGTGTGATTCTACTATCTCTTTATGTTTTTCTAGAGCCTTCCAATTATTTGATACCTGCTTAAGCCTCTGGTTATTTTTTGCTAAATATTTCGCCTTCATATAATTTGCCCAAAGGCTATCATTCTCAATCAGCCTCCACCATCCTTTACAATCCCAGGTAGTGGCCATATCCTGTAAAGTGATTATTCCTAAACCTTCTTCAGCTTTTGGATAACATATATCCCTCCAGTTTTTCCAGTGCATTTTTTTGTTCCCATCTTTTTTGTCCCATAAAAAAATTTGACAATTCTGATTCTAATTTATTCAAGAATTTTTTCGGAGGATGTATTACAGATAAGATATGCACTAGTGTGCTTTGTAACACATGCGAGATTAATGTAATACATCCCCCAAACCCTAAAAGATCTTCTTTCCAACATGCTATTTTCCTTCTGATCTTATCTAGCAATGGTGCTAAATATTTCTCTTTCAGTCTGCCTTCATATATTGGGCAGCCTAAGTATGTTAAAGCTCCCTTATTATGTGTAAATCTAGTTATGTTTTTAATCTTATTTATCACTTTCTCTGTAGTCTTTTTAGCTAGCATAAACTGACACTTCTTTTTTTTTACAACCTGGCCTGTTTCTAATTCAAATAATTGTAATAATTCTATCAGATTTATTACAGATCTTTTACTTGTGTTTGTAAAAATTATTAGATCGTTGGCATAAGCCAAACAACCTATTCTGGGAGTATTATACGGTTGTCTAAAAGGTCATATATCACCTTTTGACATTCTTTTGTTTAAATTAAGGATAAGCAGATCTAAGTATATATCAAATAATAAGGGGGATAATGGGTCCCCCTGTCTTAGACTTCTAATGGGTTTAAATTCATCACCTATATTACCATTTATAATAATTCTAATCCAAGCACTTGAGATGTATCTGTATATAATGTCTATGCATAATTCAGAAAAACCATATTTCCTTAAAATGTAACAGAGTGTATCCCATTCAACTCTATCGAAAGCTTTAGAAAAATCCAACTTAATTACTAGATTATTACCTCTTGTTTTAGTTGCAATTTCTTTCATCATTTCTGATGCTAATCTAATATTTTCAATCATTAGTCTGTCTTTAACAAATCTGGTTTGCTCTGGTGATATTATTAATGGCAGAATAATACTTAATCTATTTTGAATTATTTTAGCTAAAATCTTATAAATCGCATTGCATAAACTTATAGGTCTAAAATCCTCGCATAGCTAGGGAGCTTCTTTTTTGGGGATTAAAACTATAAATGAATTTTCCCAAGCTTTAGGAATATCTTCTCCAGCAAATAAACTGGCAATCGCTATAACTAGGTCATTTTTAATAATGGGCCAGTTTAGCTGGAAAAGGTAATTATTCCAGCCATCTGGTCCCGCTGCACTGGCTTTATCAAGATTAAAGATTGCTATCTTTACCTCCTCTTCTTCTGGAATTCATTTCATCATTTGATTTTGTTCTTTCGTAATGGAAGCCCCGATCTCTTGAAACAAGGAGTTCCCTTCGTGAGGTATGTGACTACATAGATGGGATTTAAAAAATTCCTCAAATAGGGTACATAATTGTTTGTCTTCTTCTATCCATCTTCCTTCTTTATCTTTTAGTCCTTTAATTTTATTTTTCTGTGTTTTTATTTTGCTCATGTTATGGAAAAATTTGGTATTTCTATCACCATCTTTTAACCATTTAATTTTTGCTCGTTGTTTCCAATATATCTCCTCCATATGTAATTTTAAACTCAATTCAGCTTTAGCCTTGTTTAAAGCCTTCCTAATTTCTTTGTCATTTTTATTATCGTATTCTTTTTCTAGATTTTCCACTTGTTCCTCTGCTTGCTTTATTTACTGATTTATATTTCCGAAAAATTCTTTATTCCATAATTTTAACTGTTTTTTTAATCTATATAGCTTTGTCATTAGAACTTGCATCGGTTTACCCGAAGCAGGATCTGACCAAGAATCTCTTACTAATTTTTCAAAATCAGCATGTTTTCCCCACATGTTTTGAAATTTAAAACTTCTTGTACCTCGTTTGTAGTTGTGAAGTGTTATAAGGAGTGGAGAGTAGTCTGAACAGGTTCTGTTTAAATGTCTAAGCCCTGTAGACCCATGTGAGGCTACCCACTTCGCATTACACATTACTCTGTCTAGCCTGGCCCAAATTGCTCCTCTTTTTTACTAGTTATTACACCAAGTATAATTTGAGCCTGTGAAGTCTATTTCCATCAAATTAGAATTAGAAATCGCCTCATTAAATTGAGACATTGCTATTGTGTTAGGGGTTTTCCCCCTTTCTTTTTCGAGGCACTTCTTATAATATTAAAGTCTCCTCCTATCAACCAGGGAACATTTTTTTCTGCAATTTTCTGCATTTCTTCCCATAAGACTAGTCTGGATTTTTTATCATTTTTTGCATATACTACCGATACTATATCTTCGGATATTTTAAAGTGCACTATTTTTTCTATGTCTTTTAATATTTCTATGTCTAGATAATTATGCCTCATAATCCAAAGTTTACTATTTAGGTTAGAAAATGAATTATTAAACCCTAGAATTCGACTATATTTAGTAAGTTGGTCCTGTTGGATCAAAGGTTCTGCAATTACAACCAATGAAATTTTATATATTTTAATCAATTGTTTTAATCTATTTATCGAGGGGTTATTTGCCACCCCTCTAATATTCCAATATAAGTAACTAACCATTAAAACTTAATTTAGATTGTGATCTTGTTGTGCATTTTGACTCATATGGTTTATCTAGATATTTTCTCACATTCCTAGCACCCTTGGGTGCAATTGATTGTAATATTTCATTATATTTTCATTATTTACCAAGTTGCATAGCCATTCTTTTTATGGCTTCCATGGATTGATCCCTAGTAAGTTTTCTACAATTCTGCTCATACAATGATAAATCATCTTTCACTTCTTCTATAATAATTTTTTTTTACTTCTAGTATACCGAATGGGGGACAACTTAATACTTCTAATTCTTCTTCCGGGAAATCAAGGAGATCTTCATCTATCCAACTATAATCCTCTAATTTTTCTTTTAACACCCTTCTAGATTTATTTTTTCTACCTCTCTTCCTTCTAACTTTCACTTCCTCCCAACCCTCTTCCTTATTCTCCTCATTTCTTATCTCTAAGCTTACTTCTATATTAGTTCTGCCCTCCTCCATATTTAGAAAATAATTTCCCTTCTCTCTCCTACTCTCCTCTTCTTCATCCTCTAAAGGTTGCAGTTTTCCATGTTTCGGGCCCTCAACCTCTTTTCTTATCCAAAATCCTCTTAAGGTAGTATGGGGACAAATTTTCAGGTATAACTGTTTGCCAAAATCCCTCATTCTGCCCATCTTCCCCTTCACCTATCCATATTATGCTAGGGGGAAGTGTGAGGAGGTTGCACTCCACACAGACGTGAGCCTGGCTTGGCCGTGTCATAGATACCGTGGCCTCATCACGAATCAATGGCTTACCCAAACAAGAAGAGATAGCATAGAGAGAATGGGTGTTAAACAAATATATGGGGAGGTTCGGCTAAGTGAACCATACCGGGGAAAGGGGAGCCTCCTCCGTTGGACTGAAGATCTTCGTCCATCTTAGCACACGCATCGGATAGCTGTTAACTTGCCAAATTCATCTATTCCATAAACGATAGAAGTCCTCGTTCGAGAAAAACTACAAAAAAACATGGCGTGCATCATAATCTGCCAACTTTACCTTACCCATGAGCTTTAGAGAGGAGATAAACTAAAGTATTTCGCTCGGGCGAGGCCTGCCGTGGGAGAACTTCCCAACGAGCATGTGTTCATAAGGCGCTTGTAACTTCCTCATCTCTTCGTATGAAAATATGATAACGGGACTCCCATTTTTTTTTGAATGAGCATAAGGGAGGCGCGGGCTCCTTTGTTATTAAGGCAAAGGACTTATTTTTTGAAAATAAGCCATTTTGCTCCATTTTCAGCTTGAAAGGAGCTTGATTTGAGCAAAAATGTGGGTTTTCTCTCTCTAGAAATGGTATTTTATCTCTCTAGAAGTTGAGAGCATTTTTTGAAGAAGAAACCCACAAGCATCACTTCTTATCAGTTCATTCTCACTCTCACACTTACACACACATACATTCTTTTGATCTCTCTCTGTATAACTATATACTTATCTATCTATTTGTCAATCTTTTTAAATATATACTTATCTATCTAACTATCTATCTATATTTATATTAATCTGTCTATTGAGTTATTTGTCTATTTATCTATCTGTACATCTATAAATCTATCTTTCTATATTTATTTCTATTTTCTATCTATCTATGTGTCTATTTTTCTATCTCTAAATTTTCTATGTGTCTATGTCTCTATGGGTCAATGTGTTTGTGTCTATTTGTCTATCTTTCTATATTTCTATCTATCTATATATCTATCTATCTATCTGTCTATCTATCTTTTTGTCTATCTACCTATTTGATTTTCATTTTATCTATCTATCCATCTATCTATCTAATAATATGTCTCTATTTATCTGTCTATTTATATATCTATCTATCTATCTCTATCTTTCCCACTCTATATACCTATCTATTTGTTTATCTATCTTTCTATCTATCTTTTTATATATCTATATCTCTTTCTCTCTCTCTAACTATCAAACTATCTATATATCTATCTATTTATCTATCTGACTATCAATATTTCTATCTATCTTTCTATCTATCTATCCATCTAGCTTTCTAACTTTTTGTCCATATGTTTATCTATTTTACTCTATGTATCTTTCTATATATCTATCTATCTATCTATCTATTAATAAATCTTTCTTTCTATCTATTTGTCTATCTATATGTCTATATCAATCTGTCTATCCATCTATCTATCAATCTTTCTATCTATCTATCTAACTCTATTTTTATCTATCTATTTATCGATATTTATAACTATTTTTTTATCTATATATCTATTAATCTCTCTATCTTTTTTATCTATCTAAATGACTACTGGTATATCTATGTATCTATCTATCATTCAATCTGTTTATCTAAATATATTACAATCAGTCTATCAGTCTATTTATTTATTTCTCTATCTATCCATCTATCTATAATTTTATCTATTTTTTTGTCATCTATCTATCTATATATCTATCTATCTATATTTTTATCTAACTATTTTACTTTCTATCTATCTATCTGATTATTTATCTAACTATATAACTATCTATCAATCTATCTCTTTATCTATCCATCTATATATTTGTCTATCTAACTATTTTTTAAATATCTATCTATCGAAATATATATCTATTTATCTATCTATCAATCAATCAATCTATCTATATATCTATCTAACTATATGTCAATCTATTTATTTATCTATCTATGTTATTATATATCTTTATATTTATCTCACTATCTATCTATCTTATTGTCTACCTATCTATCAATCTATATTTCTATCTATCTATAAATTTATCTGTCTAACTATAAATTTATTTTTCTATCAATCTGTATATTTATATATCTATAAATGAATCTTTTTGTAAATCTATGTATCTTTTTGTCTATCTATTTTTCTATTTGTCTATATGTCTATGTGTCTTTTAATATATCTATGTATCTTTTATATTTCTATCGATTTATCTATCTATCTCTCTATTATCTATCTATCTATCTATCTATATATCTAACTTTGTATCTATCTCGATATCTATATGCTTATCCATGTATCTTCTATCTATCTATCTAACTATATGTCTATTTGTGTATTTTTCATTCTTTGTACCTATCTATTTGTATGTCTTTCTATATGTATATATGTTTTATGTATATCCTTCTATCTATATATGTATCTATCTATTTATCTGGCAATTTGTCTTTATATCTATAGATTTGTAATCTATCTATCTATTTATCTATCTATATGTATTTCTATTAATGGTCTTTTATCTATCTATCTATTTTTTTTATTGTACATCTGCTTATCTATCTATCTATCTACATATCTATACTTCTATCTATCTGTCTATCTTTTTATCATTCTAGCTTTCTTTATGTCTATCTGAATATTTATCTATCTATGTATCCGTCGATCTATCTATATGTCTATCTGTAAAACTAAATATCTTTTTATTTGGCTACCTAGCTATCTATCTATATTTATATCTATTTATCTATCTATTGTCTATTTGCCTATTAATCTATAATTTTATCATTCTATCTATTTATCTATTTATTTTTCTATCTGTCTATCAATCTAAATGTCTATATGTCCATGTAACGATCTCTCCTTATTTCTATCTCTTTATATGTCTATATATCTATCTTTTTATCTCTATCTATTTATCTGCCTATCTATCTATCTATCTCTCTATCTTTCAATCTTTCTATCTATGTATCTATCAATTTAAATATATGTCTCACTTTCAATCTTTCTTTGTCAATATATCTATATGTCTATTAATCTATATCATATTATAAATATCATTCTATCAATTTGTCAATCTATCTATCTATCTACTATCTATATATCTATCTATCTTTTTATATATCTATCTATTTGACAATTTATTTATTTCTCTATCTATTTATTTATCTATCTATCTAACTATCCCTATATCTCGCTAACTATCTATCTATCTATGAATTTGTATCTCTATCTATATGTCTATTTTTTATCTTTCTATCTGTATTTTAGAATATCTATCAATCTATCTATCTGTGTATATGTCTATAAATCTATCTGTCTATCTATCTATGTCTCTATCTATCTAACTAACTGACTATCTATCTATCTTTCTACATGTGTCATCTGTCCATCTTTCTATCTAGCTATTTGCCTATCTGTCTATTTGTCTAACTATCTATCTATCTATTAGTCTTTCTATCTATTTGTATATTTATCTTTATATGTATATATCTATATATCTATATATCTATCTATATATACTATATATTTATCTATCTATCAATTTAATTATCTATCTATCTGTCTATCTGACTATCTATCTCTCTATTTATTTGAATATCTTTGTGCCTATCTATTTATCTATTTATTTGTGTGTGTTTCTTTCTATATATCTAAATATTTTTCATTTGTCTATCTATGTAACTAACAATCTATCGATTTCAATTTCTATCTATCTATCTATCTATCTATTTGTCTTTCTATATATGCAAATATCTGAATATCCATTTATCTACTATCTGTTTATATATCTATCTGAATATCAAGATTCTTGTCTATCTATTTATTTGTCTATCTGTGTATATATATATATATATATATATCTATATATTTGTCTATCTATCTATCTATCAAACAATCTCTCTCTCTCTCAATCTCTCAATATCTTTATCTTTCTATCTATCTATTTGCCTATATGTCTATCTATCTAACAGTCTATTTTTATATCTTTTTATCTATCTATCTGAATATCTATCTATCTATCTTTATTATATTAATCTATCTATATTTCTATATATCTATCAGTCTATATGTCTATCTATCTATCTATCTATCTGTCTGTCTACCTGTTTATCTATCGATTTATCTATCTATAAACCTCTCTAACTATATTTCTATAAATATGTATATTTGTCTATCTGCATATCTGTATATCTCTTTATTTGTCTATCTATCTATCAATATGTCTATCTGTTAACTATCTATTTATCTATATTTCTCTTTATCTTTTTATTTGTCTATCTCTATATTATATATCTATCTATGTGTCTTTCTATTTATTTGTCTATCTTTCTTTTTGTAGATCGGTCTATCTATCTATTCTAAATATCTATCTGTCTATTTATTTATGTTTCTATTTAATTATCTATCTGTCTGTCCAACTATCTATCTATCTTTCTATCTATATATCTATTTGTCTATCCTTCTATATGGATACCTTTAAACTATCAATATTTTTTTATGTATTTTACTATTTTTCTATATGTCTATCTATCTAATAACAAGTCTATATATCTGTATATCTATATTTATGTAAATATGACTATCTATCTATCTATATATATTTCTATTTGTCTATCTGTCTATCTTTCTTTTATCTATCTTCTATCTATCTATTTATCTATCTATCTATCTATGAATCTATCTCTCTATTATATATTTATCGATGTGTCTATCTATCTATTATCTATCTATATTTTTATCTATTTATCTATCTTTTTGTCTATATGCCTATCAAACTTTCTTTCTATTTACAAAACTATCTATATGTCTATCTATCTATTTGTCTATCTATCTATCTCACTCTGTTTCTAGCAGTCTATCTATTTGTCTATCTATCTCACTCTGTTTCTATCAGTCTATCTACCTATTTGTCTATTGTCTATCTATCTTTCTATCTATATATCTATCTGGCTATCTATTAATTTGTCTATCCCTCGATCAGTTTATCAGTCTATCTATCTATATATTTATCTATGTGTCTATTTATCTATCTAACAATTTCTTTATCTTTCCATCTATCTATCTCTCTATCTACCTATCTATCTTATTATCTTTCTATCTTTCAATCTATCTATTTGAATATCAATTTAATTTTTAATTGTCTATTTGTCTATCTTAATATTTTCTATCAATATATCTATCTATTGTTCAATATAACTATACATCTATCTATCTATCTGATTATCTATCCATATTTATATCTATCTATATTTATGTCCATCTATATATCTATCTCTCTTTCTATCTATCTCTCAATCTATCTATCTATCTATATTTCTATCTATCTATTTTCTATTTAACTATCTATCTATTTGTCTATATGTCTATCAATCTATCTGCCTATTTGTCTATCTATCTACTATCTATATTCCTAGTAGTAAATATGTCCATATGTCTATCTGTCTATCTATTTGTTTATCTGTCTATTCGTGTATCTGTCTATCTATTTATCTATCTATTTGGCTATCTATTTATATATCTATCTATCTGTCTATCTATATATCTTTCTTTCTTTCTATCATTCTATACATATCTCTATCTATCTATTTGCCTAACTTTCTATCTGTATATTTGTATATATTTTTAACGTTTATTTATCTATATCTCTATCTAATTGTCTCTCTAACTCTCTATCTATCTATCTCACTATCTATATATCTACTTATTTGTCTATCATTTTATCTTTTTATCTTTCAATATGTTTACCTGAATATTTATCTATCTGCCTATATGTCTAACTATATATCTATCTATATATCTATATGTCTATTTGAATATTTGTCGATCTGTATGTGTCATTCTATTTATTTTTCTATATATCTATCTGTCTATCAATTTGTCTATGTATTTATCTATATATCTGTATTGTTGTATATCTTTCTATTTATCTATATTTATAACTATCTATCTATACATCTATCTGTTTATCTATCTATCCATTTATCTATATATTTTATATCTATATTTCTGATAATTTGTCTATCTATCTTTTTTGTCTGTGTATCTGAGTATCTATAAATTTGTCTATATGTATATAAGTCTATCTATCTATCTGTGTATTTTCTTTCTATCTATTTGTATATCTTCCTATTGTCTATCTTTCTATATATCTCTCTACATGTCTATCTATCTATCTATCTATTTCAATATCTATCATTCTATCTATTTATGTACTATTTATCTGTCTATCTTTCTATCTGTCTATTTGTCTATTTGTAAATAATTCATTTCTTTGTTTCTATCTATTTTTCTATATATCTTTCTCTATATCTTTATATCTTTCTATCTATTTATGTATCTATCTATCTAGATATCTATATATCTATATATCTGTCTATCTATCTATTTTTTATCTATATATCTATCTATCTATATATTGATCTATCTATCTATCTCTTATATTTCTATCTTTCTATCTGTCTATCTATCTACCTGAATATCTGTCTATCTATTTATCTATCTATTTGATTATCGATCCTTGTGAATATTTATCTATATGTCTAGCTCTCTATCTATATATCAGTCTATCTATTTATCAATCAATCTATCTATCTATACATGTATCTATTTGTGAATCTGATATACTATTGATCTTTCTATCTATCTATATTTCTATCTATCTATATAGTTATATATTTGTTTATCTATCTATTTGTCCATGTATCTATCTATATATCTAACTAAAAATATATATATCTCTTTATGTCTATATTTGTCTATCTATCTATCTGTCTGTCTATCTGTCTATCTTTATTTCTATCTATCTCTCTAACTTTCTATCTATATATCGTTCTTTGTATCTTTTTATTACCTTGTCTATCTATCTATTTTTCTATCTATCTATCTATATATCAATCTTCTATTTGTATATCTAACTATTTCACTATCTCCCTCTCTATCTATCTGTCTATCCTTCTATCTATCTTTCTATCTATCTATCTAATTATCTTTCTATATGTATAATTTTTTATCTATCTATTGTCTATCTATCTATCTATCCTTCTTAATATCTAGGTATCTATCTATCTGTCTATTTGTCTATCTATCTATCTATTGGTCTTTATATATATCTGTCTATCTTTATGCCTTTCTATCTAGTTGTCTAACTATTTGTCAATCTAATTATCTATCTATCTATCTAACTAACTAACTATCTATTTATCTATCCTTCTTTCTCTCTGTCTGTCTTTCTATCTATCTACCTATCTATCTATAAATCTATCTATCTATATGTTTATCTATGTATGTAGGGGAAATAACATAGTTAGATAGATAGAAATATCTATGATTTTAAAAGAATACGGATAGATTATACTTTTGCTTAACAGCCTTCCTCACTAATTATTCTATATATAGATATATATATATATATATATATATATATATATATATATATATATATATAATTATATCAAGGGTGGTAATCTAAATTAATATAATGCTATGTAATATGAACGTAGATTAATAGATAGATAGATGTGAGTTAGTATATTTGAATGTTTTTGATAATTAATTCACTTTGTATAATTAGAGAGAGGATAGTCACAAGATGTGATTTTGACTTGATATAATGCTATGTAATATGAAATGATTAGATAAATGAAGTTTTTCACCGCTCATTCATCTCAATAGTTCCATTTAAAACTTATTTTAAATGTATAATGTGCTAGTGTCGTTTGTCTTCCTTAGTGAACCTAAATATCTGAATGAATTAGAAAAATTAAAACATAAACTGAATTTTGAGGTTGTTGTGGCTAATGCTAACCATAAAAATTAGTTTATGGTACAAAAAATGAGTAGGATAATGATCTTAAATATAGACCAAATATTATCTCTTTTAGTAATTTTTGATTTTTTGAACATTCCACCTAATGTCCTCTTTGTCTGAACTATAAATTATTAGTGGAGGTTTTAATGTTGTTGTAAGAGTAGAATAAAAATTAGAGGGTTTTAATTTGCATTTCTCTCTAGAATTTGTGAATTGTATAATAGAATATGAGTTAATATATTTGTAAAATTTTAATAATAAATGCATATGGTATAATGAGCATGTGGATAGTCATCAAATGTGATTCTAACTAGATTTCATAATACATAATATGTAACGGTTATATAAATGAAATATTTTATTAGTTTTGCATCTTAGTAGAGTAAATTTGGATATTACACATTTGATCTTTAAAGTAAAGGACTAATAGGGAACATCAACATGAGATGATTTATTTTTTTGAAAAGCATAAAATGATTAATTAGATATCATGTGCTAGCACTTATGCAATGAATTAGAAAGCTGAAAGAAAGAACTAATATTTAATTGTGATAATTTCAGCATTTCTATTACATATGAGTTTTCTTAGTTATTTTTCAAAAGAAGTGGGGTCAACAAATAAATTCTTATTCAATTGGATGTTGTTTTTAGTATTCTTAGATTGTATCTAATATTAATTTTTATATTTTTGAGAGTTTTTTTATTTTTTGCTTCAGATTTTTGAGTGTATTTATTTTATTTAAGATTTTTTAAGATAGTGAGAGGATGACTATTTGTGTTATAAAGTCTGTTTTTATTAAGTACTATAATACTTAGAAAAGATATATATGTTACTTATTAGAGGCCATAAATATTATTGAGTGTGAATATAATATTCTTTAATGATAAATAATTTTTCAATGGCTCTATCTTAGAGCTATTTGGACTCCATAGTGATAAGATTATTTCATTACACTGTAATAATTATTTTAACTTCTATTTTTGCGTCTGATACTAATAGCAAAATTAATTTTGAAGAGAGTAGTGATGCTTTTCTTTCAGGTAGGAAAAGGAGCATAGTATTAGTGTTCTATCATGATATAATTATTTCATTGAGTGTAACAACTATTTTAACTTCTATCTTAGAGATTGATTATGATGCTTTCTGCTAGGAAAAGGAGCATAGTATGAGTGTCCTATTGAAAAAAAAAATGAGAAATTTTTGAAAACTTGATGATCCCGACCTAGAGGTATGTACTTGATAGATATATCAATAACCTTCCCCATATTAGACTTGCCCATATTAGATGATTTAATTTGAAATAGTGAATTGGACCTTTCTATTATACTATGGAAAAAACCAAATATATGTTCTGTTAGGCACTTAGTATTATTTATATTTTCTTATTTTTATTTTGATATTATATTTTTAAATTTTTTGTCCTTTCTTAATAATTACATGATCCTTGATATTTTTTTTAGATTATTAGTCATTAAAGTTGCTATATTATATTGGTTGAACATAATGCAATGACATCTAATTATACTGATGATTTTATTTTGAAATTTTTAGGTAAGATTGCAATAGAATGCAATTGGGCATTTTCATTGAAGACTGGGATTGAATTGAATGTTGATTGACTTAATGCTAAGTTGATAGCTAAGAAATATACAAAAAAATAGAATGATTATTGGGATACATTTTTTGTGACTAAGGTGAATGCTATTACATTATTATTTTTTAATATTATATGTTTTATGTAGATTGTATATCAGTTAAATATGATGAATATATTTATTCATAATGATTTTAAGGAAGAGGTGTTTATACATCATACGTCAGAATTCACTATTTTTTAGAACATATACATGATTGGTAGACTAGAAAGGTTATTTATTGATTGAAATAATTTTATAGGGTATAGTTTAATATGTTCTCTATAGCATTCATTACTTTTGATTTTATGAGATATGTGTTAGGTTATTCTTATTTCTATCAAAAATAAATCAAGAGGATAAGATGTGAAGTTATTAATGTATGCTGATATTTTGATTATAGATAATTATCATCTGGGGTTTATTGAAATTGAAATGGTTCATATAAGTTGAGTTCTAAATAAAGAATTTGAGATATTTTAGATATTTCATGAGTATTGAGATAAAATTTATTCTTTTGAGGAGAATTGCTTTAAATATTTTGTCTGATTTTGATATGATTGAATATATGCTCATTGGCTTATTACTTGATCTGGATGTAAACCTATTCATATTTACTTGTTTCTTAGTTGATTCTATTAGACATAGTATAATTGTATGAAAGGTAAACTACCTGATAATGATTAGAGAGTAATACTCAGATTCTCATAGACATAATAATATGTGTATAGTTCTTATGATTTTCATGTTTGTAAAGAGTATTCTAGAACATGAGATATCATTCAGAGATGAGTGATATAGTCGGATAGAGATTTACACAAATTCTAGTTGAACTCAAATGATTAAAAACAAAATATCTATTATATAATTTTATATTTTTTTATAGAAATTAAATTTCTTAGAAAAGTAAGTGGTATATCGTGATTTTTAGATTTAATGTAGATACAAAGTATGTATTTATGACATTGATTGCTTATGAGATCTAGCGGATCAAACATTTTTTTGGAAGAGTTTTATTTACTAATTTAGATGTTTATAATGCTTTATTATAATAATTAGACAACTTGATATTGATGCTTATTTGATATTAATGACTAAATAAAATATATTTAGATTGATTGTACTTTAATGGGAGAAAATCTAGGATAATTTGAAAATAATTATATACATACATATCAATTAAAAAATTATAGATATTTCATGAATGTGCTCAAACAATAACATTTTTTTCTCTTTTTCGAGTTGAGAATTTGTGACATATACATGCTAGCTTAAAGTGGTTGTGTTTGAGGTTTAATATAATGTGTAAGCATATTTTTTTATTTATTTTTTTTCTTGTTAGATTTATATATTGTATAAGAGCACATGACATGTGAGTTATCACAACTATATATATATATATATATTAATTTTTAAAAATAATGAAAAAATATATTTATTTTTCTTTTTCTTCTTCTCTTCCTGGTTATAACCGAAACTCTTACCAGTTTTTGGCCATAATAGTGATGAATCAAGCATTGTCATTGTTGATAGTACCAATTAATGCTAGTCATTAATGGTGTTGGGTAATAATCAATGATTTTTGCTGTATGTTGCTTGTTAATGGTGATTACTCTATGTTGGAAATTGTGCTTCAACAGATATGATTTTAAGATACAGAAGAAGAAAGAACAATGAAACTAACAAATGATTTATATTCAATCCACAATCCAAGCGTGAGAGAATAAAAAATAGAACAAAAACCACAAAAGAAATGCATGAAATAACGTGGTTCACTAATTGCTCAGTACAACTTGCTACATCCACCAAAAAATGCTTATGCATTACAGTTAAACCAAATCAAAAGTCTTACAGTATGTGCAGCACAGAAATAGTCGTAATAAATTTCCCGGAGAGAGAGATTGAGAAGATGAAAAGTTCCAGATCATGAAAATAGTAACCCGAAAAAATAAAATAAAAACATTTTATGTTAAAAATTTCTCGGTTCAAAAATTTCTTCAACCATGACCGGACAATGGGACCTTTATTATTGTGCTCCTACTATATTCCCTGCCTTTTAATATTTCATTTCCTACATTTACATGAAAATATTAAAATATAAATATTTGAATATACAAACAGATTATTAAAACAAACTATATACAATATTCTAGGTTGAAGTAAATAGTGATGTTTGGGCCTTGTTATGTTTCATATGTGATATCAATTTGAAATGTTGAATAATAATGAATCATTTCATTTTTTTCAAACATAAATATTTAATATAAAAAATTATTTGGAGCTTGTAGCAAGTGGTATGCTTCTACTTGTATACATGTTATTTTATGGGAATTGAAATGTATACATGATAACATAAGTTTTCTATTTTCTCATTTTATTCCATAGGATTGTATATGATATTTTAGGATATTGATGGGCAGTTATACAAAATCAAAAATTAATTGGACATATAATTGGACAAAATTGTAGTTTATGTTTGTTTCATTTCTCCCTCATAATAGTCAAACAAATACCCCCTTTATTGTTTTGTTCTTATTATGTTCAAGTGTACTCCTTCATGACTTTGCACATATTTAGGCACTTATATGTTCAGATATTTGATTAGGTAATAATGAATTTGGTCAATTGGGTGATGGCACTGAAGAGGGTAAAATGCACCCATGAAAAGTGAATCAGTTAGAGGCAGAGTTTGTAAAATCTGTGTTATGTGGAGCGCATTGTACTGTTGCTATTATAGAACCTTGTGTAAATGTTGGCACCATCTAGACGAGCAGACTTGGGTTTGGAGTCAAAATCAAGTAGGGCAGAGTCAGCTCTAGTATGTTTCTTTTGTGAACCATGAATGTTCGAGTCAATTTGCATGCACCTCGACTAATCCTAGGTAAGTATGAGCTGATATATTTCCCTCAATTCAAAGGTAAGATTCAAACCTATGATCTCATGAATATATTGTATTCTTGGAGCTTGTTGCTCGCTCTTACCATCTAAACTAACCTGTGATGACAGTTGTAGTACATTAACTCATGAGTATGTGATTCACTTCAATAGTTACTAATGATATACGAACCCACAAATTTGTGATTGAGAATTTTCATGTTCCATGTCCTTGTAAATTAATTCATATTGTTATATGTATTTCCATCTTCATCTCCATCTTGATGAAATTTACATGCAGCAATAACAATGACATTGGAGGTAGCAATGGCAGTGGAAGCGGCGGTAGTGGTGGCGGCGACAACAGCGGGGGCTGTAGTGGCGGCAGCAGCAGTGAGAGTGGTGGTAGCGGCGGGAGCGGCAGCGGTGGGAGCAGCAGCATCGGAGGCAGTGGCAGCGGCTGCAGCAGTAGTTGCACCGGAAGTAGCGGCGACAATGGTGGTAGTGGCGGTAGCAGTGGCTACACAGAAAGCAGCGGTGGCAGCGGTGGTAGTGGTGGTAGCAGCGGCTGCACCGGAAGCAGCAGCAGGAGCAATGGCAGAAGTAGCAGTTGTGGCAGCTGTGGCATGCAATGGTAGCACCGTCAGCAGAGGCAGCGGCAGTAGTGGCCAGCAGCGGTAGCAACGACGCCAGCAATGTTGGCATCGGCGACAATGACAGTGGTAGAGATAGTGGCGACAACGATGATAACAGCAGTGGTATTGGCAGCGACAATTGAAATGGAAACAGCAACAAGTGCGGCAACAAGAGCAGCAACAACAACACGAAATGAGGTATATACGTACGAATAAAGTCAGTAAATACGTACATATAATACTATAGTATTTTATGTACATATATACTGATGATATTTGTAGTCAGTTTATATGTACACATAATACTGTTGTTTTTATGTACAAATACTATAGTAATATATGTACGAGTGAAATGCTAGTATAAATTTACATATATACTACAAGATTATATATGTATCAAAACATTACTTTTTTTTAATTTGACGGAGTGGTTTAAATTTTTGACAAATATGATACCACATTGTTCCTCATACAAAGCTTTTATAAGTGATGGTATTTTTACTAGACATAACATGCTGTGACTCGGACAGCTTTTTCACAGTAGAAAAATGATGATCAGAGAAGCAGGGGGAGAGAAAACAACTTTAATGAATGAATATATTATACTTTATGGATGGTCGATAGATACATTAATAAATAAGTTGAAATAAAATTTGTTATTTTTTTTGTTTCAATTATGTAAAATATTGAATTAGAATAAGATATTAAATGATTTATTTTTTGTTTATTATAAATTATTTATAGTAACAATTTTTATTCAATTTGTTATAAAAATATTAAATTATTTAATTAAAAATTTTTAAAATAATTTAAATTCTGAAATTAATTTTGAAATTAAAATAGCTATGGAAAAATACCTTGCTAACTTAGCAAGGGAAAAATTCCTTGCTAATTTAGCTAGTGAATTTTTACTAGCTAATTTAGCTAGAGTAATATTAAAATTAGCGACGGATTTTCCGTGACTAAATTTATTTAGCTAGGGACTATATCCGTCGCTAAAATTTATAGACTAACACTTTAGATATGGAATCATCCATCGTTATTTTTGTTTAGCAACGGAAAATCTCATTTATCTTACAAATTTAGCTAGGGAATTTGTCTTTTTTAGCAAAGGATTTTTTAGTCGCTAACTATTTAGCTTGGGACACTTTACATCACTAAATTTTAGCAAGAAGCAGTTTAGATAGGAAACTGATCCATTGGGAATCCATTGTTATATCCGATTTAGTGACGGAAAATGCTCATTTAGATAGGGAACTGTCCCTAACTATATGAGAATTTTCTTATTGTGTTAGTCTTTCTTTCTTTCTTTCTTTTTGTTTGTCAATGTATCTATCTTTCTATATATTTATTTATATATCAATCAATCTATCTATCTATCTAACTATATATCATCTTTTCTATTTATCTATCTATCTCTCTCTCTCTCTCTCCATCTATATTTATATCTATCTATCTATCTATCTATCTATCTGTATATCAATATGTTTTTTAATCTGACTATAAACATTTGTAACAATATTTCTATCTATCTATCAAACTATATGACTATCTTTCTATCTTTCTATTCGTATATATATATATATATATATATATCTATCTGTCTATGTATCATCAATCTATTGATTTATCTGTTAAACTATATGTCTATCTATCTCTCTATATATGTATATATTTATTTATTTAACTATCTTTATATCAATATATATATATATATATATATATGTCTGTCAATTTGTCTATTAATCTATCTATCAATCTAACTATCAATCTGACTATCCATCTGTCGATCTATGTGTCTATCAATCTATATATCTTTCATTCTATTAATAAATCTATCTATCTATCAATCTTTATTTCTTTCTATTTGTCTATCAATCTATTTATTTGTTTATTGGTATATCTATATGTCAGTGTTTCTATCTATATATCTATATATCTATCTAGATGTTAATGTATCTATCTATCAATCTATCTATCTATCATTCTTTCTTTCTATTAATATATTTAACTATCTCTCTTTCTTTATTTCAATCTATCTATCAATCTTTAGATAAATATGCCTATTAATCTGTATATAAACTTATATTTTAATCTATCTATCAATATTTCTATCAATCATTCTATATATATATATATATATCTATCTATTTGAGTATCAATCAATCTATTTATATATGTATGTATTTTTCTTTTTATCAATATATCTATTTGTCTATCTATCTATCTAACTATTTGTCTATCTATCTATATATTTCAATATATGTCTATATTATGTGTCTATCTATTTGTCTATCTACTTGTCTATCTGTTTATTTATCTATCAATATATCTATCTATCTTTAAATCTATTTTTCTATATATATGTCTATCTATCTATTTATCTATATGTCTAACTATTTATCTACTTATATGTCTATGTATCTATCCATCTATCTATCTGTATAATAATATGTCGATATATGTATCTATCTATCTGTATATCAATCTATCTATCAATCTGTCTATCAATATATATATCAATCTATCTATCAATCATTCTATCAATTTGTCTACCTATCTGTCTATATATATATATATATATATCAATCTATTAATCAATCAATCTATTTAATTATCAATGTATTTGTATTTCTCTTTGTCTATCTTTTTGCTTATCTATCTATCTATCAATCTATTTGTCTATCAATATGTTAATCAATCTATCTAGATATTGGTCTATCTATCTGTCTATCTATCTGTCTATCTATATCTCTATTTATCTATTTGTCTATCTATCTCTCTATCTATTTGTCTATCTACCTACCTATCTATCTATCAATATGTCTATCTTTCTTTCTTTCTATTTGTAAAACTTTCTAAATATCTATTAGTCTATCTATGTATGTATCTGTCTGTCTATCTATATATCTCTCTATCTTTCTATCTTTTTGTTCTCTATCTATCTATATATCTATTTTTTAATATATCTATTTATCTATATTTCTATTTATTTATTAATCCTTATGTCTATCTTGACGTCTTTCTATCTATCTTTATTTCTATCTCTCTATCTCTCAATCTATTTGTTTATTTATCTGTCTATATATTATCTATCTATCTATCTTTATATCTGTCTATCTATCTATCTATTTGACTATCTATCTATCTTTCTTTCTATCTGCCTATCTATCTATTTGTCTGTCTTTATATATATATATATATATATCTATCTATCTATCTATAAATCTATCATGTCTATCTATGTATATATATACCATTTTATCTATCAATTATCTATCTATTTATCTATCATTATGTCTATCAATCTGTCTATCATTATATCTATCAATCAATCAATCAAACTTTCTATCTACTTATCTATATATTTATCAATCTATCTTCCTATCAATCAATCAATCAATCTATCTATCTATATATCTTTGTGTATATCTATATATCTATCTATCTATATATATGTCTGTCTATCTATCTATCTTTCTGTCTATCTATCTATCTATCTGTCAATATTTCTATATGTCTATCAGTCTATTTATCTATATATATTACTAATTATCTATTTATCTAATTATTTCAGTAACTATATATATATATATATATATATATATATCTGTCTGTCTATCTATCTATATTTCTATCTATCAATCAATCAATCAATCTATATATCTATATGTCTATTTATCTATCTATATCTATCTAACTTTCTATCTATTTATTTATTTATCTATCTATTTGCCTATTTATATGT
>JAREIK010002589.1:55000-77500 GCA_029783825.1 Sapria himalayana | reverse complement strand
TTTCTATATATCTATTTGTATATCTTTCAGTCTATCTATATGTCTATCTATCAATCTTTCTATTCTGCCTATCTATCTATCTATTTATCTTTCTATTTATCTATTTGTGTATCTCTCTGTTAATATATCTTTCTATCTATCTATCTTTCTTTCTCTCTATCAACCTATTTATCTATAAGTCTATAAAACTATCTATCAATCTATCAATCTATCTGACTATCAATTTATCGATCAATCTATCTATCCATTTGTATATCTATCTATTTATCTATCTATCATTATTACTATCAATAAATCAATCTCTCTGTCTATATATCTATCTCTCTATTTAACTTTCTTTCTTTTTGTAAATCTGTCTGCCTAATAATTTGTCTCTCTGTATTCTATCGGTCAATCTTCTTATTAGTCTATCTTTCTTTCAATTTGTTTATCTATCTATCTATCTATCTATTTATCTATATATCTTTGTATATATCTCTAGATCTATATGTCAATCTATCTATGTATCTATCTATCTGTCTATCAATCTATCTATCTATCTATCTATCTATCTGCCTTTCTGTCTATGTATATATCTTTCTATATGTCGATCTATATATCTACCGATCAATCAATCAATCAATCTATCTATCTATAAATCTATCTCTTTATCTAGTTATCTAGCTATCTATCTCTATATCTATATTTATATTTATATTTATTTATCTGTCTATTTATCTTTATTTCTTTCTTTATTCACTGAAGCAATCATTCAATCTACCTATCAATCTCTATATCAATATGTTTTTTAATCAGTCTAACAATATTTGTATCTATCTCTCAAACAATATGACTCTCTTTTTGTCTTTAAATATATATATATATATATATATATATATATATATATTTATTTATTTATTTATTTATTTATTTATTTATTTATCTATCAGTATGTTTGTCTATATATTATATATTTGTCTATCTATTTCTCTAACTATCTATCTATCTATCTATTTCTCTATCTATGTATCTATTTATTTATCTATATATCTTTATATCAATTTTTCTATCTATATATCTGTCAATTTGTTTATTAATCTATCTTTCAATCTAACTTTATCAATCTTTTTATGCATCTGTCTATGTATCTATCTATTAATTTATCAATCTATCAATCTTTCTTTTTATAAATCAATCAGTCTATCTATCTATCAATATTTCTATCTTTTATTCTATTTGTCTTTCTGACTATCTATTTATTTGTCTATTGGTATATATATTTGTCAGTGTTTCTATATGTCTATTAATATGTCTATTTCTTTATCAATCAATCAAACTATCTATCTATCTATCTATATGTCTATCTATCTATTTGTTTATCTATTAATATATCTATCTATATGTATATCTATCAATGAAGAACAAAAATCACAATTGACAGTTTGCTATTTAAACATTTACAACCTGCAATATAAACATAATTACACGTGTACCTGAAAACCACTTCTTATGATGTTGCGCTGCTGAGAAAAGAAGCTAAATTTTATTTTAGATTTAGTTCAGCCTCCACCCTTTATAATTCTAACATAAGATAAAGCCATCTTATCTAATCTTACTAAACCTTTTAATTTTTTCGGCATAGAATCCTCATCGAATTCTATTTCTCCTTTTTCTGAGCCTATCCTCGCCAGATTATCTGCTGGAGTAATTTCCTCTCTATATATATGCATTATTGATGCATTTAGTTCATTTTTCAGCTTCGTTATTATTTCTAATTCTTCTTCATATTTCCAAAGAACAATTCTTCCAATTACTAAGTTAAATAATAACATCGAGTCTACCTGTATTTGAATATCTTTATATTCCAATTTTTTACATACATTTAAGCGTATTCTTAACACCCTAATTTCTGAATGCAGGACCGAGTCTGCTACACTAACCGAAGTGAAAGCTTTCATGACTGTGCCTTTAGAATCCCTTATTAACCCACCTCCCCCCTCTATTCTTGTATCCCTATTGAAACTTCCATCCGTGTTTAGAAAAAATTTTCTTTCAGGGGGCCTGGCACAGCTTATACTTTTTGCCCAATATTGTTTAATTGATTTTATATTAAGACCCCATTCCCTATTCACTTTCTTATCTATAGCTAATTTATCTACTATAATGGGTTTAATATTTGATATGTTACTTATTTCCTGCTTAATTTCTTGTAATATATCTTTTGAGTTCATTCTTTTCCCTTCAAATCTACTCCTATTACGAGCTTTCCATAAACACCATATCACTACATGAGGTAAATTCTTATTGAGCCAATTTATAGCAGGGTTAGTGGAAGATGCCTTTTCCCATTTTTAAATTCTTTCTATTAGTCTCTCCTCTATATTACTAATTTGTACATATTCTTCAAGTTTCTTCCAAATTTCTACTGCAATATTTCTTCTCGAGAATAGGTGGTCCATTGATTCTACTTTTGCAAAGCAGCATTCACATCTGGACACTATTTTTAAACCCTTTCTCTGCACATTGGTGTCCACAGATAATGCATTTGATAATACTTTCCAGGCTAGCGAGCACATTTTCTGTGGGATACCTGCTTTCCAGATCCATTTAAATATGGGTTGAGCAGGTTTTTTTTCCCTAATCAACTCCTTCATCGATTTTTGTGTGAAATTACCTTGTGGTGTGAGAGTCCATTTCCAACCACTTTTTTAGTATTGAGTGTGATTCTACTATCTCTTTATGTTTTTCTAGAGCCTTCCAATTATTTGATACCTGCTTAAGCCTCTGTTTATTTTTGCTAAATATTTCGCCTTCATATAATTTGCCCAAAGGCTATCATTCTCAATCAGCCTCCACCATCCTTTACAATCCCAGGTAGTGGCCATATCCTGTAAAGTGATTATTCCTAAACCTTCTTCAGCTTTTGGATAACATATATCCCTCCAGTTTTTCCAGTGCATTTTTTTGTTCCCATCTTTTTTGTCCCATAAAAAAATTTGACAATTCTGATTCTAATTTATTCAAGAATTTTTTCGGAGGATGTATTACAGATAAGATATGCACTAGTGTGCTTTGTAACACATGCGAGATTAATGTAATACATCCCCCAAACCCTAAAAGATCTTCTTTCCAACATGCTATTTTCCTTCTGATCTTATCTAGCAATGGTGCTAAATATTTCTCTCTCAGTCTGCCTTCATATATTGGGCAGCCTAAGTATGTTAAAGCTCCCTTATTATGTGTAAATCTAGTTATGTTTTTAATCTTATTTATCACTTTCTCTGTAGTCTTTTTAGCTAGCATAAACTGACACTTCTTTTTTTTTACAACCTGGCCTGTTTCTAATTCAAATAATTGTAATAATTCTATCAGATTTATTACAGATCTTTTACTTGTGTTTGTAAAAATTATTAGATCGTTGGCATAAGCCAAACAACCTATTCTGGGAGTATTATACGGTTGTCTAAAAGGTCATATATCACCTTTTGACATTCTTTTGTTTAAATTAAGGATAAGCAGATCTAAGTATATATCAAATAATAAGGGGGATAATGGGTCCCCCTGTCTTAGACTTCTAATGGGTTTAAATTCATCACCTATATTACCATTTATAATAATTCTAATCCAAGCACTTGAGATGTATCTGTATATAATGTCTATGCATAATTCAGAAAAACCATATTTCCTTAAAATGTAACAGAGTGTATCCCATTCAACTCTATCGAAAGCTTTAGAAAAATCCAACTTAATTACTAGATTATTACCTCTTGTTTTAGTTGCAATTTCTTTCATCATTTCTGATGCTAATCTAATATTTTCAATCATTAGTCTGTCTTTAACAAATCTGGTTTGCTCTGGTGATATTATTAATGGCAGAATAATACTTAATCTATTTTGAATTATTTTAGCTAAAATCTTATAAATCGCATTGCATAAACTTATAGGTCTAACATCCTCGCATAGCTAGGGAGCTTCTTTTTTGGGGATTAAAACTATAAATGAATTTTCCCAAGCTTTAGGAATATCTTCTCCAGCAAATAAACTGGCAATCGCTATAACTAGGTCATTTTTAATAATGGGCCAGTTTAGCTGGAAAAGGTAATTATTCCAGCCATCTGGTCCCACTGCACTGGCTTTATCAAGATTAAAGATTGCTATCTTTACCTCCTCTTCTTCTGGAATTCATTTCATCATTTGATTTTGTTCTTTCGTAATGGAAGCCCCGATCTCTTGAAACAAGGAGTTCCCTTCGTGAGGTATGTGACTACACAGATGGGATTTAAAAAATTCCTCAAATAGGGTACATAATTGTTTGTCTTCTTCTATCCATCTTCCTTCTTTATCTTTTAGTCCTTTAATTTTATTTTTCTGTGTTTTTATTTTGCTCATGTTATGGAAAAATTTGGTATTTCTATCACCATCTTTTAACCATTTAATTTTTGCTCGTTGTTTCCAATATATCTCCTCCATATGTAATTTTAAACTCAATTCAGCTTTAGCCTTGTTTAAAGCCTTCCTAATTTCTTTGTCATTTTTATTATCGTATTCTTTTTCTAGATTTTCCACTTGTTCCTCTGCTTGCTTTATTTACTGATTTATATTTCCGAAAAATTCTTTATTCCATAATTTTAACTATTTTTTTAATCTATATAGCTTTGTCATTAGAACTTGCATCGGTTTACCCGAAGCAGGATCTGACCAAGAATCTCTTACTAATTTTTCAAAATCAGCATGTTTTCCCCACATGTTTTGAAATTTAAAACTTCTTGTACCTCGTTTGTAGTTGTGAAGTGTTATAAGGAGTGGAGAGTAGTCTGAACAGGTTCTGTTTAAATGTCTAAGCCCTGTAGACCCATGTGAGGCTACCCACTTCGCATTACACATTACTCTGTCTAGCCTGGCCCAAATTGCTCCTCTTTTTTGCTAGTTATTACACCAAGTATAATTTGAGCCTGTGAAGTCTATTTCCATCAAATTAGAATTAGAAATCGCCTCATTAAATTGAGACATTGCTATTGTGTTAGGGGTTTTCCCCCTTTCTTTTTCGAGGCACTTCTTATAATATTAAAGTCTCCTCCTATCAACCAGGGAACATTTTTTCTGCAATTTTCTGCATTTCTTCCCATAAGACTAGTCTGGATTTTTTATCATTTTTTGCATATACTACCGATGCTATATCTTCGGATATTTTAAAGTGCACTATTTGTTCTATGTCTTTTAATATTTCTATGTCTAGATAATTATGCCTCATAATCCAAAGTTTACTATTTAGGTTAGAAAATGAATTATTAAACCCTAGAATTCGACTATATTTAGTAAGTTGGTCCTGTTGGATCAAAGGTTCTGCAATTACAACCAATGAAATTTTATATATTTTAATCAATTGTTTTAATCTATTTATCGAGGGGTTATTTGCCACCCCTCTAATATTCCAATATAAGTAACTAACCATTAAAACTTAATTTAGATTGTGATCTTGTTGTGCATTTTGACTCATATGGTTTATCTAGATATTTTCTCACATTCCTAGCACCATTGGGTGCAATTGATTGTAATATTTCATTATATTTTCATTATTTACCAAGTTGCATAGCCATTCTTTTTATGGCTTCCATGGATTGATCCCTAGTAAGTTTTCTACAATTCTGCTCATACAATGATAAATCATCTTTCACTTCTTCTATAATAATTTTTTTTTTACTTCTAGTATACCGAATGGGGGACAACTTAATACTTCTAATTCTTCTTCCGGGAAATCAAGGAGATCTTCATCTATCCAACTATAATCCTCTAATTTTTCTTTTAACACCCTTCTAGATTTATTTTTTCTACCTCTCTTCCTTCTAACTTTCACTTCCTCCCAACCCTCTTCCTTATTCTCCTCATTTTTTATCTCTAAGCTTACTTCTATATTAGTTCTGCCCTCCTCCATATTTAGAAAATAATTTCCCTTCTCTCTCCTACTCTCCTCTTCTTCATCCTCTAAAGGTTGCAGTTTTCCATGTTTCGGGCCCTCAACCTCTTTTCTTATCCAAAATCCTCTTAAGGTAGTATGGGGACAAATTTTCAGGTATAACTGTTTGCCAAAATCCCTCATTCTGCCCATCTTCCCCTTCACCTATCCATATTATGCTAGGGGGAAGTGTGAGGAGGTTGCACTCCACACAGACGTGAGCCTGGCTTGGCCGTGTCATAGATACTGTGGCCTCATCACGAATCAATGGCTTACCCAAACAAGAAGAGATAGCATAGAGAGAATGGGTGTTAAACAAATATATGGGGAGGTTCGGCTAAGTGAACCATACCGGGGAAAGGGGAGCCTCCTCCGTTGGACTGAAGATCTTCGTCCATCTTAGCACACGCATCGGATAGCTGTTAACTTGCCAAATTCATCTATTCCATAACGATAGAAGTCCTCGTTCGAGAAAAACTACAAAAAAAACATGGCGTGCATCATAATCTGCCAACTTTACCTTACCCATGAGCTTTAGAGAGGAGATAAACTAAAGTATTTCGCTCGGGCGAGGCCTGCCGTGGGAGAACTTCCCAACGAGCATGTGTTCATAAGGCGCTTGTAACTTCCTCATCTCTTCGTATGAAAATATGATAACGGGACTCCCATTTTTTTTTGAATGAGCATAAGGGAGGCGCGGGCTCCTTTGTTATTAAGGCAAAGGACTTATTTTTTGAAAATAAGCCATTTTGCTCCATTTTCAGCTTGAAAGGAGCTTGATTTGAGCAAAAATGTGGGTTTTCTCTCTCTAGAAATGGTATTTTATCTCTCTAGAAGTTGAGAGCATTTTTTGAAGAAGAAACCCACAAGCATCACTTCTTATCAGTTCATTCTCACTCTCACACTTACACACACATACATTCTTTTGATCTCTCTCTGTATAACTATATACTTATCTATCTATTTGTCAATCTTTTTAAATATATACTTATCTATCTAACTATCTATCTATATTTATATTAATCTGTCTATTGAGTTATTTGTCTATTTATCTATCTGTACATCTATAAATCTATCTTTCTATATTTATTTCTATTTTCTATCTATCTATGTGTCTATTTTTCTATCTCTAAATTTTCTATGTGTCTATGTCTCTATGGGTCAATGTGTTTGTGTCTATTTGTCTATCTTTCTATATTTCTATCTATCTATATATCTATCTATCTATCTGTCTATCTATCTTTTTGTCTATCTACCTATTTGATTTTCATTTTATCTATCTATCCATCTATCTATCTAATAATATGTCTCTATTTATCTGTCTATTTATATATCTATCTATCTATCTCTATCTTTCCCACTCTATATACCTATCTATTTGTTTATCTATCTTTCTATCTATCTTTTTATATATCTATATCTCTTTCTCTCTCTCTAACTATCAAACTATCTATATATCTATCTATTTATCTATCTGACTATCAATATTTCTATCTATCTTTCTATCTATCTATCCATCTAGCTTTCTAACTTTTGTCCATATGTTTATCTATTTTACTCTATGTATCTTTCTATATATCTATCTATCTATCTATCTATTAATAAATCTTTCTTTCTATCTATTTTTCTATCTATATGTCTATATATCAATCTGTCTATCCATCTATCTATCAATCTTTCTATCTATCTATCTAACTCTATTTTTATCTATCTATTTATTGATATTTATAACTATTTTTTATCTATATATCTATTAATCTCTCTATCTTTTTATCTATCTAAATGACTACTGGTATATCTATGTATCTATCTATCATTCAATCTGTTTATCTAAATATATTGCAATCAGTCTATCAGTCTATTTATTTATTTCTCTATCTATCCATCTATCTATAATTTTATCTATTTTTTGTCATCTATCTATCTATATATCTATCTATCTATATTTTTATCTAACTATTTTACTTTCTATCTATCTATCTGATTATTTATCTAACTATATAACTATCTATCAATCTATCTCTTTATCTATCCATCTATATATTGTCTATCTAACTATTTTTTAAATATCTATCTATCGAAATATATATCTATTATCTATCTATCTATCAATCAATCTATCTATATATCTATCTAACTATATGTCAATCTATTTATTATCTATCTATGTTATATATATCTTTATATTTATCTCACTATCTATCTATCTTATTGTCTACCTATCTATCAATCTATATTTCTATCTATCTATAAATTTATCTGTCTAACTATAAATTTATTTTTCTATCAATCTGTATATTTATATATCTATAAATGAATCTTTTTGTAAATCTATGTATCTTTTTGTCTATCTATTTTTCTATTTGTCTATATGTCTATGTGTCTTTTAATATATCTATGTATCTTTTTATATTCTATCGATTTATCTATCTATCTCTCTATTATCTATCTATCTATCTATCTATATATCTAACTTTGTATCTATCTCGATATCTATATGCTTATCCATGTATCTTCTATCTATCTATCTAACTATATGTCTATTTGTGTATTTTTCATTCTTTGTACCTATCTATTTGTATGTCTTTCTATATGTATATATGTTTTATGTATATCCTTCTATCTATATATGTATCTATCTATTTATCTGGCAATTTGTCTTTATATCTATAGATTTGTAATCTATCTATCTATTTATCTATCTATATGTATTTCTATTAATGGTCTTTTATCTATCTATCATTTTTTTTATTGTACATCTGCTTATCTATCTATCTATCTACATATCTATACTTCTATCTATCTGTCTATCTTTTTATCATTCTAGCTTTCTTTATGTCTATCTGAATATTTATCTATCTATGTATCCGTCGATCTATCTATATGTCTATCTGTAAAACTAAATATCTTTTTATTTGGCTACCTAGCTATCTATCTATATTTATATCTATTTATCTATCTATTGTCTATTTGCCTATTAATCTATAATTTTATCATTCTATCTATTTATCTATTTATTTTTCTATCTGTCTATCAATCTAAATGTCTATATGTCCATGTAACGATCTCTCCTTATTTCTATCTCTTTATATGTCTATATATCTATCTTTTTATCTCTATCTATTTATCTGCCTATCTATCTATCTATCTCTCTATCTTTCAATCTTTCTATCTATGTATCTATCAATTTAAATATATGTCTCACTTTCAATCTTTCTTTGTCAATATATCTATATGTCTATTAATCTATATCATATTATAAATATCATTCTATCAATTTGTCAATCTATCTATCTATCTACTATCTATATATCTATCTATCTTTTATATATCTATCTATTTGACAATTATTTATTTCTCTATCTATTGTATTTATCTATCTATCTAACTATCCCTATATCTCGCTAACTATCTATCTATCTATGAATTTGTATCTCTATCTATATGTCTATTTTTTATTCTTTCTATCTGTATTTTAGAATATCTATCAATCTATCTATCTGTGTATATGTCTATAAATCTATCTGTCTATCTATCTATGTCTCTATCTATCTAACTAACTGACTATCTATCTATCTTTCTACATGTGTCATCTGTCCATCTTTCTATCTAGCTATTTGCCTATCTGTCTATTTGTCTAACTATCTATCTATCTATTAGTCTTTCTATCTATTTGTATATTTATCTTTATATGTATATATCTATATATCTATATATCTATCTATATATACTATATATTTATCTATCTATCAATTTAATTATCTATCTATCTGTCTATCTGACTATCTATCTCTCTATTTATTTGAATATCTTTGTGCCTATCTATTTATCTATTTATTTGTGTGTGTTTCTTTCTATATATCTAAATATTTTTCATTTGTCTATCTATGTAACTAACAATCTATCGATTTCAATTTCTATCTATCTATCTATCTATCTATTTGTCCTTTCTATATATGCAAATATCTGAATATCCATTTATCTACTATCTGTTTATATATCTATCTGAATATCAAGATTCTTGTCTATCTATTTATTTGTCTATCTGTGTATATATATATATATATATATATCTATATATTTGTCTATCTATCTATCTATCAAACAATCTCTCTCTCTCTCAATCTCTCAATATCTTTATCTTTCTATCTATCTATTTGCCTATATGTCTATCTATCTAACAGTCTATTTTTATATCTTTTTATCTATCTATCTGAATATCTATCTATCTATCTTTATTATATTAATCTATCTATATTTCTATATATCTATCAGTCTATATGTCTATCTATCTATCTATCTATCTGTCTGTCTACCTGTTTATCTATCGATTTATCTATCTATAAACCTCTCTAACTATATTTCTATAAATATGTATATTTGTCTATCTGCATATCTGTATATCTCTTTATTTGTCTATCTATCTATCAATATGTCTATCTGTTAACTATCTATTTATCTATATTTCTCTTTATCTTTTTATTTGTCTATCTCTATATTATATATCTATCTATGTGTCTTTCTATTTATTTGTCTATCTTTCTTTTTGTAGATCGGTCTATCTATCTATTCTAAATATCTATCTGTCTATTTATTTATGTTTCTATTTAATTATCTATCTGTCTGTCCAACTATCTATCTATCTTTCTATCTATATATCTATTTGTCTATCCTTCTATATGGATACCTTTAAACTATCAATATTTTTTTATGTATTTTACTATTTTTCTATATGTCTATCTATCTAATAACAAGTCTATATATCTGTATATCTATATTTATGTAAATATGACTATCTATCTATCTATATATATTTCTATTTGTCTATCTGTCTATCTTTCTTTTATCTATCTTCTATCTATCTATTTATCTATCTATCTATCTATGAATCTATCTCTCTATTATATATTTATCGATGTGTCTATCTATCTATTATCTATCTATATTTTTATCTATTTATCTATCTTTTTGTCTATATGCCTATCAAACTTTCTTTCTATTTACAAAACTATCTATATGTCTATCTATCTATTTGTCTATCTATCTATCTCACTCTGTTTCTAGCAGTCTATCTATTTGTCTATCTATCTCACTCTGTTTCTATCAGTCTATCTACCTATTTGTCTATTGTCTATCTATCTTTCTATCTATATATCTATCTGGCTATCTATTAATTTGTCTATCCCTCGATCAGTTTATCAGTCTATCTATCTATATATTTATCTATGTGTCTATTTATCTATCTAACAATTTCTTTATCTTTCCATCTATCTATCTCTCTATCTACCTATCTATCTTATTATCTTTCTATCTTTCAATCTATCTATTTGAATATCAATTTAATTTTTAATTGTCTATTTGTCTATCTTAATATTTTCTATCAATATATCTATCTATTGTTCAATATACTATACATCTATCTATCTATCTGATTATCTATCCATATTTATATCTATCTATATTTATGTCCATCTATATATCTATCTCTCTTTCTATCTATCTCTCAATCTATCTATCTATCTATATTTCTATCTATCTATTTTCTATTTAACTATCTATCTATTTGTCTATATGTCTATCAATCTATCTGCCTATTTGTCTATCTATCTACTATCTATATTCCTAGTAGTAAATATGTCCATATGTCTATCTGTCTATCTATTGTTTATCTGTCTATTCGTGTATCTGTCTATCTATTTATCTATCTATTTGGCTATCTATTTATATATCTATCTATCTGTCTATCTATATATCTTTCTTTCTTTCTATCATTCTATACATATCTCTATCTATCTATTTGCCTAACTTTCTATCTGTATATTTGTATATATTTTTAACGTTTATTTATCTATATCTCTATCTAATTGTCTCTCTAACTCTCTATCTATCTATCTCACTATCTATATATCTACTTATTTGTCTATCATTTTATCTTTTTATCTTTCAATATGTTTACCTGAATATTTATCTATCTGCCTATATGTCTAACTATATATCTATCTATATATCTATATGTCTATTTGAATATTTGTCGATCTGTATGTGTCATTCTATTTATTTTCTATATATCTATCTGTCTATCAATTTGTCTATGTATTTATCTATATATCTGTAATTGTTGTATATCTTTCTATTTATCTATATTTATAACTATCTATCTATACATCTATCTGTTTATCTATCTATCCATTTATCTATATATTTTTATATCTATATTTCTGATAATTTGTCTATCTATCTTTTTTGTCTGTGTATCTGAGTATCTATAAATTTGTCTATATGTATATAAGTCTATCTATCTATCTGTGTATTTTCTTCTATCTATTTGTATATCTTCCTATTGTCTATCTTTCTATATATCTCTCTACATGTCTATCTATCTATCTATCTATTTCAATATCTATCATTCTATCTATTTATGTACTATTTATCTGTCTATCTTTCTATCTGTCTATTTGTCTATTTGTAAATAATTCATTTCTTTGTTTCTATCTATTTTTCTATATATCTTTCTCTATATCTTTATATCTTTCTATCTATTTATGTATCTATCTATCTAGATATCTATATATCTATATATCTGTCTATCTATCTATTTTTTATCTATATATCTATCTATCTATATATTGATCTATCTATCTATCTCTTATATTTCTATCTTTCTATCTGTCTATCTATCTACCTGAATATCTGTCTATCTATTTATCTATCTATTTGATTATCGATCCTTGTGAATATTTATCTATATGTCTAGCTCTCTATCTATATATCAGTCTATCTATTTATCAATCAATCTATCTATCTATACATGTATCTATTTGTGAATCTGATATACTATTGATCTTTCTATCTATCTATATTTCTATCTATCTATATAGTTATATATTTGTTTATCTATCTATTTGTCCATGTATCTATCTATATATCTAACTAAAAATATATATATCTCTTTATGTCTATATTTGTCTATCTATCTATCTGTCTGTCTATCTGTCTATCTTTATTTCTATCTATCTCTCTAACTTTCTATCTATATATCGTTCTTTGTATCTTTTTATTACCTTGTCTATCTATCTATTTTTCTATCTATCTATCTATATATCAATCTTCTATTTGTATATCTAACTATTTCACTATCTCCCTCTCTATCTATCTGTCTATCCTTCTATCTATCTTTCTATCTATCTATCTAATTATCTTTCTATATGTATAATTTTTTATCTATCTATTGTCTATCTATCTATCTATCCTTCTTAATATCTAGGTATCTATCTATCTGTCTATTTGTCTATCTATCTATCTATTGGTCTTTATATATATCTGTCTATCTTTATGCCTTTCTATCTAGTTGTCTAACTATTTGTCAATCTAATTATCTATCTATCTATCTAACTAACTAACTATCTATTTATCTATCCTTCTTTCTCTCTGTCTGTCTTTCTATCTATCTACCTATCTATCTATAAATCTATCTATCTATATGTTTATCTATGTATGTAGGGGAAATAACATAGTTAGATAGATAGAAATATCTATGATTTTAAAAGAATACGGATAGATTATACTTTTGCTTAACAGCCTTCCTCACTAATTATTCTATATATAGATATATATATATATATATATATATATATATATATATATATATATAATTATATCAAGGGTGTTAATCTAAATTAATATAATGCTATGTAATATGAACGTAGATTAATAGATAGATAGATGTGAGTTAGTATATTTGAATGTTTTTGATAATTAATTCACTTTGTATAATTAGAGAGAGGATAGTCACAAGATGTGATTTTGACTTGATATAATGCTATGTAATATGAAATGATTAGATAAATGAAGTTTTTCACCGCTCATTCATCTCAATAGTTCCATTTAAAACTTATTTTAAATGTATAATGTGCTAGTGTCGTTTGTCTTCCTTAGTGAACCTAAATATCTGAATGAATTAGAAAAATTAAAACATAAACTGAATTTTGAGGTTGTTGTGGCTAATGCTAACCATAAAAATTAGTTTATGGTACAAAAAATGAGTAGGATAATGATCTTAAATATAGACCAAATATTATCTCTTTTAGTAATTTTTGATTTTTTGAACATTCCACCTAATGTCCTCTTTGTCTGAACTATAAATTATTAGTGGAGGTTTTAATGTTGTTGTAAGAGTAGAATAAAAATTAGAGGGTTTTAATTTGCATTTCTCTCTAGAATTTGTGAATTGTATAATAGAATATGAGTTAATATATTTGTAAAATTTTAATAATAAATGCATATGGTATAATGAGCATGTGGATAGTCATCAAATGTGATTCTAACTAGATTTCATAATACATAATATGTAACGGTTATATAAATGAAATATTTTATTAGTTTTGCATCTTAGTAGAGTAAATTTGGATATTACACATTTGATCTTTAAAGTAAAGGACTAATAGGGAACATCAACATGAGATGATTTATTTTTTTGAAAAGCATAAAATGATTAATTAGATATCATGTGCTAGCACTTATGCAATGAATTAGAAAGCTGAAAGAAAGAACTAATATTTAATTGTGATAATTTCAGCATTTCTATTACATATGAGTTTTCTTAGTTATTTTTCAAAAGAAGTGGGGTCAACAAATAAATTCTTATTCAATTGGATGTTGTTTTTAGTATTCTTAGATTGTATCTAATATTAATTTTTATATTTTTGAGAGTTTTTTATTTTTTGCTTCAGATTTTTGAGTGTATTTATTTTATTTAAGATTTTTTAAGATAGTGAGAGGATGACTATTTGTGTTATAAAGTCTGTTTTTATTAAGTACTATAATACTTAGAAAAGATATATATGTTACTTATTAGAGGCCATAAATATTATTGAGTGTGAATATAATATTCTTTAATGATAAATAATTTTTCAATGGCTCTATCTTAGAGCTATTTGGACTCCATAGTGATAAGATTATTTCATTACACTGTAATAATTATTTTAACTTCTATTTTTGCGTCTGATACTAATAGCAAAATTAATTTTGAAGAGAGTAGTGATGCTTTTCTTTCAGGTAGGAAAAGGAGCATAGTATTAGTGTTCTATCATGATATAATTATTTCATTGAGTGTAACAACTATTTTAACTTCTATCTTAGAGATTGATTATGATGCTTTCTGCTAGGAAAAGGAGCATAGTATGAGTGTCCTATTGAAAAAAAAAATGAGAAATTTTTGAAAACTTGATGATCCCGACCTAGAGGTATGTACTTGATAGATATATCAATAACCTTCCCCATATTAGACTTGCCCATATTAGATGATTTAATTTGAAATAGTGAATTGGACCTTTCTATTATACTATGGAAAAAACCAAATATATGTTCTGTTAGGCACTTAGTATTATTTATATTTTCTTATTTTTATTTTGATATTATATTTTTAAATTTTTTGTCCTTTCTTAATAATTACATGATCCTTGATATTTTTTTTAGATTATTAGTCATTAAAGTTGCTATATTATATTGGTTGAACATAATGCAATGACATCTAATTATACTGATGATTTTATTTTGAAATTTTTAGGTAAGATTGCAATAGAATGCAATTGGGCATTTTCATTGAAGACTGGGATTGAATTGAATGTTGATTGACTTAATGCTAAGTTGATAGCTAAGAAATATACAAAAAAATAGAATGATTATTGGGATACATTTTTTGTGACTAAGGTGAATGCTATTACATTATTATTTTTTAATATTATATGTTTTATGTAGATTGTATATCAGTTAAATATGATGAATATATTTATTCATAATGATTTTAAGGAAGAGGTGTTTATACATCATACGTCAGAATTCACTATTTTTTAGAACATATACATGATTGGTAGACTAGAAAGGTTATTTATTGATTGAAATAATTTTATAGGGTATAGTTTAATATGTTCTCTATAGCATTCATTACTTTTGATTTTATGAGATATGTGTTAGGTTATTCTTATTTCTATCAAAAATAAATCAAGAGGATAAGATGTGAAGTTATTAATGTATGCTGATATTTTGATTATAGATAATTATCATCTGGGGTTTATTGAAATTGAAATGGTTCATATAAGTTGAGTTCTAAATAAAGAATTTGAGATATTTTAGATATTTCATGAGTATTGAGATAAAATTTATTCTTTTGAGGAGAATTGCTTTAAATATTTTGTCTGATTTTGATATGATTGAATATATGCTCATTGGCTTATTACTTGATCTGGATGTAAACCTATTCATATTTACTTGTTTCTTAGTTGATTCTATTAGACATAGTATAATTGTATGAAAGGTAAACTACCTGATAATGATTAGAGAGTAATACTCAGATTCTCATAGACATAATAATATGTGTATAGTTCTTATGATTTTCATGTTTGTAAAGAGTATTCTAGAACATGAGATATCATTCAGAGATGAGTGATATAGTCGGATAGAGATTTACACAAATTCTAGTTGAACTCAAATGATTAAAAACAAAATATCTATTATATAATTTTATATTTTTTTATAGAAATTAAATTTCTTAGAAAAGTAAGTGGTATATCGTGATTTTTAGATTTAATGTAGATACAAAGTATGTATTTATGACATTGATTGCTTATGAGATCTAGCGGATCAAACATTTTTTTGGAAGAGTTTTATTTACTAATTTAGATGTTTATAATGCTTTATTATAATAATTAGACAACTTGATATTGATGCTTATTTGATATTAATGACTAAATAAAATATATTTAGATTGATTGTACTTTAATGGGAGAAAATCTAGGATAATTTGAAAATAATTATATACATACATATCAATTAAAAAATTATAGATATTTCATGAATGTGCTCAAACAATAACATTTTTTTCTCTTTTTCGAGTTGAGAATTTGTGACATATACATGCTAGCTTAAAGTGGTTGTGTTTGAGGTTTAATATAATGTGTAAGCATATTTTTTTATTTATTTTTTTTCTTGTTAGATTTATATATTGTATAAGAGCACATGACATGTGAGTTATCACAACTATATATATATATATATATTAATTTTTAAAAATAATGAAAAAATATATTTATTTTTCTTTTTCTTCTTCTCTTCCTGGTTATAACCGAAACTCTTACCAGTTTTTGGCCATAATAGTGATGAATCAAGCATTGTCATTGTTGATAGTACCAATTAATGCTAGTCATTAATGGTGTTGGGTAATAATCAATGATTTTTGCTGTATGTTGCTTGTTAATGGTGATTACTCTATGTTGGAAATTGTGCTTCAACAGATATGATTTTAAGATACAGAAGAAGAAAGAACAATGAAACTAACAAATGATTTATATTCAATCCACAATCCAAGCGTGAGAGAATAAAAAATAGAACAAAAACCACAAAAGAAATGCATGAAATAACGTGGTTCACTAATTGCTCAGTACAACTTGCTACATCCACCAAAAAATGCTTATGCATTACAGTTAAACCAAATCAAAAGTCTTACAGTATGTGCAGCACAGAAATAGTCGTAATAAATTTCCCGGAGAGAGAGATTGAGAAGATGAAAAGTTCCAGATCATGAAAATAGTAACCCGAAAAAATAAAATAAAAACATTTTATGTTAAAAATTTCTCGGTTCAAAAATTTCTTCAACCATGACCGGACAATGGGACCTTTATTATTGTGCTCCTACTATATTCCCTGCCTTTTAATATTTCATTTCCTACATTTACATGAAAATATTAAAATATAAATATTTGAATATACAAACAGATTATTAAAACAAACTATATACAATATTCTAGGTTGAAGTAAATAGTGATGTTTGGGCCTTGTTATGTTTCATATGTGATATCAATTTGAAATGTTGAATAATAATGAATCATTTCATTTTTTTCAAACATAAATATTTAATATAAAAAATTATTTGGAGCTTGTAGCAAGTGGTATGCTTCTACTTGTATACATGTTATTTTATGGGAATTGAAATGTATACATGATAACATAAGTTTTCTATTTTCTCATTTTATTCCATAGGATTGTATATGATATTTTAGGATATTGATGGGCAGTTATACAAAATCAAAAATTAATTGGACATATAATTGGACAAAATTGTAGTTTATGTTTGTTTCATTTCTCCCTCATAATAGTCAAACAAATACCCCCTTTATTGTTTTGTTCTTATTATGTTCAAGTGTACTCCTTCATGACTTTGCACATATTTAGGCACTTATATGTTCAGATATTTGATTAGGTAATAATGAATTTGGTCAATTGGGTGATGGCACTGAAGAGGGTAAAATGCACCCATGAAAAGTGAATCAGTTAGAGGCAGAGTTTGTAAAATCTGTGTTATGTGGAGCGCATTGTACTGTTGCTATTATAGAACCTTGTGTAAATGTTGGCACCATCTAGACGAGCAGACTTGGGTTTGGAGTCAAAATCAAGTAGGGCAGAGTCAGCTCTAGTATGTTTCTTTTGTGAACCATGAATGTTCGAGTCAATTTGCATGCACCTCGACTAATCCTAGGTAAGTATGAGCTGATATATTTCCCTCAATTCAAAGGTAAGATTCAAACCTATGATCTCATGAATATATTGTATTCTTGGAGCTTGTTGCTCGCTCTTACCATCTAAACTAACCTGTGATGACAGTTGTAGTACATTAACTCATGAGTATGTGATTCACTTCAATAGTTACTAATGATATACGAACCCACAAATTTGTGATTGAGAATTTTCATGTTCCATGTCCTTGTAAATTAATTCATATTGTTATATGTATTTCCATCTTCATCTCCATCTTGATGAAATTTACATGCAGCAATAACAATGACATTGGAGGTAGCAATGGCAGTGGAAGCGGCGGTAGTGGTGGCGGCGACAACAGCGGGGGCTGTAGTGGCGGCAGCAGCAGTGAGAGTGGTGGTAGCGGCGGGAGCGGCAGCGGTGGGAGCAGCAGCATCGGAGGCAGTGGCAGCGGCTGCAGCAGTAGTTGCACCGGAAGTAGCGGCGACAATGGTGGTAGTGGCGGTAGCAGTGGCTACACAGAAAGCAGCGGTGGCAGCGGTGGTAGTGGTGGTAGCAGCGGCTGCACCGGAAGCAGCAGCAGGAGCAATGGCAGAAGTAGCAGTTGTGGCAGCTGTGGCATGCAATGGTAGCACCGTCAGCAGAGGCAGCGGCAGTAGTGGCCAGCAGCGGTAGCAACGACGCCAGCAATGTTGGCATCGGCGACAATGACAGTGGTAGAGATAGTGGCGACAACGATGATAACAGCAGTGGTATTGGCAGCGACAATTGAAATGGAAACAGCAACAAGTGCGGCAACAAGAGCAGCAACAACAACACGAAATGAGGTATATACGTACGAATAAAGTCAGTAAATACGTACATATAATACTATAGTATTTTATGTACATATATACTGATGATATTTGTAGTCAGTTTATATGTACACATAATACTGTTGTTTTTATGTACAAATACTATAGTAATATATGTACGAGTGAAATGCTAGTATAAATTTACATATATACTACAAGATTATATATGTATCAAAACATTACTTTTTTTTAATTTGACGGAGTGGTTTAAATTTTTGACAAATATGATACCACATTGTTCCTCATACAAAGCTTTTATAAGTGATGGTATTTTTACTAGACATAACATGCTGTGACTCGGACAGCTTTTTCACAGTAGAAAAATGATGATCAGAGAAGCAGGGGGAGAGAAAACAACTTTAATGAATGAATATATTATACTTTATGGATGGTCGATAGATACATTAATAAATAAGTTGAAATAAAATTTGTTATTTTTTTTGTTTCAATTATGTAAAATATTGAATTAGAATAAGATATTAAATGATTTATTTTTTGTTTATTATAAATTATTTATAGTAACAATTTTTATTCAATTTGTTATAAAAATATTAAATTATTTAATTAAAAATTTTTAAAATAATTTAAATTCTGAAATTAATTTTGAAATTAAAATAGCTATGGAAAAATACCTTGCTAACTTAGCAAGGGAAAAATTCCTTGCTAATTTAGCTAGTGAATTTTTACTAGCTAATTTAGCTAGAGTAATATTAAAATTAGCGACGGATTTTCCGTGACTAAATTTATTTAGCTAGGGACTATATCCGTCGCTAAAATTTATAGACTAACACTTTAGATATGGAATCATCCATCGTTATTTTTGTTTAGCAACGGAAAATCTCATTTATCTTACAAATTTAGCTAGGGAATTTGTCTTTTTTAGCAAAGGATTTTTTAGTCGCTAACTATTTAGCTTGGGACACTTTACATCACTAAATTTTAGCAAGAAGCAGTTTAGATAGGAAACTGATCCATTGGGAATCCATCGTTATATCCGATTTAGCGACGGAAAATGCTCATTTAGATAGGGAACTGTCCCTAACTATATGAGAATTTTCTTATTGTGTTAGTCTATCTTTCTTTCTTTCTTTTTGTTTGTCAATGTATCTATCTTTCTATATATTTATTTATATATCAATCTATCTATCTATCTATCTAACTATATATCATCTTTTCTATTTATCTATCTATCTCTCTCTCTCTCTCCATCTATATTTATATCTATCTATCTATCTATCTATCTATCTGTATATCAATATGTTTTTTAATCTGACTATAAACATTTGTAACAATATTTCTATCTATCTATCAAACTATATGACTATCTTTCTATCTTTCTATTCGTATATATATATATATATATATATATATCTATCTGTCAATGTATCATCAATCTATTGATTTATCTGTTAAACTATATGTCTATCTATCTCTCTATATATGTATATATTATTTATTTAACTATCTTTATATCAATATATATATATATATATATATATGTCTGTCAATTTGTCTATTAATCTATCTATCAATCTAACTATCAATCTGACTATCCATCTGTCGATCTATGTGTCTATCAATCTATATATCTTTCATTCTATTAATAAATCTATCTATCTATCAATCTTTATTTCTTTCTATTTGTCTATCAATCTATTTATTTGTTTATTGGTATATCTATATGTCAGTGTTTCTATCTATATATCTATATATCTATCTAGATGTTAATGTATCTATCTATCAATCTATCTATCTATCATTCTTTCTTTCTATTAATATATTTAACTATCTCTCTTTCTTTATTTCAATCTATCTATCAATCTTTAGATAAATATGCCTATTAATCTGTATATAAACTTATATTTTAATCTATCTATCAATATTTCTATCAATCATTCTATATATATATATATATATCTATCTATTTGAGTATCAATCAATCTATTTATATATGTATGTATTTTTCTTTTTATCAATATATCTATTTGTCTATCTATCTATCTAACTATTTGTCTATCTATCTATATATTTCAATATATGTCTATATTATGTGTCTATCTATTTGTCTATCTACTTGTCTATCTGTTTATTTATCTATCAATATATCTATCTATCTTTAAATCTATTTTTCTATATATATGTCTATCTATCTATTTATCTATATGTCTAACTATTTATCTACTTATATGTCTATGTATCTATCCATCTATCTATCTGTATAATAATATGTCGATATATGTATCTATCTATCTGTATATCAATCTATCTATCAATCTGTCTATCAATATATATATCAATCTATCTATCAATCATTCTATCAATTTGTCTACCTATCTGTCTATATATATATATATATATATATCAATCTATTAATCAATCAATCTATTTAATTATCAATGTATTTGTATTTCTCTTTGTCTATCTTTTTGCTTATCTATCTATCTATCAATCTATTTGTCTATCAATATGTTAATCAATCTATCTAGATATTGGTCTATCTATCTGTCTATCTATCTGTCTATCTATATCTCTATTTATCTATTTGTCTATCTATCTCTCTATCTATTTGTCTATCTACCTACCTATCTATCTATCAATATGTCTATCTTTCTTTCTTTCTATTTGTAAAACTTTCTAAATATCTATTAGTCTATCTATGTATGTATCTGTCTGTCTATCTATATATCTCTCTATCTTTCTATCTTTTTGTTCTCTATCTATCTATATATCTATTTTTTAATATATCTATTTATCTATATTTCTATTTATTTATTAATCCTTATGTCTATCTTGACGTCTTTCTATCTATCTTTATTTCTATCTCTCTATCTCTCAATCTATTTGTTTATTTATCTGTCTATATATTATCTATCTATCTATCTTTATATCTGTCTATCTATCTATCTATTTGACTATCTATCTATCTTTCTTTCTATCTGCCTATCTATCTATTTGTCTGTCTTTATATATATATATATATATATCTATCTATCTATCTATAAATCTATCATGTCTATCTATGTATATATATACCATTTTATCTATCAATTATCTATCTATTTATCTATCATTATGTCTATCAATCTGTCTATCATTATATCTATCAATCAATCAATCAAACTTTCTATCTACTTATCTATATATTTATCAATCTATCTTCCTATCAATCAATCAATCAATCTATCT